>WNWU01000043.1:10423004-10543427 GCA_012654045.1 Ptyas mucosa | reverse complement strand
GTATAGTATAGTATAGTATAGTATAGTATAGTATAGTATAGTATAGTGTAGTATAGTATAGGTGTGAGGTAAGAGAAGGCAGCATTCTGGTGATCAGCATTTAAATTAATTTTATCCCAATAGAAATCATTTTGTCAAAGAACAATCCTCTGGAGCAGCCATTTTACAAGAACAAGTACACCATGTTTGCAGAATTCCAAATAGGTGGGTGTCTCTTGATATACTAATACTTTATTTTTGCCACAACACTAATTTAAAAGGCAAGTGAATAATTGCTCAAGGGTTATATAACTGAAGGAGAAAGCAAGTAGTCTCCAACCCTTTCTCTTCTTGGTAGAACTTTTCTAATTTCATTATTGTGTCCTTCCAAGGGCCAGAAAAAGAATAGATACATATCTGTTGAAGAACTATAAATAAAAGGAGATAATCTTATGAAACATTTTTTTTTTGCAAGAAGGAGAAAATTGTTAAGATAAATATGGGCCATCCCAAACATGTTGCTTGCCTCTTTCCTTAGCTCACATATTGCATTAGTTTTCTGTAAATTAAATGGAAATATGGGGAAGAACAAAAGTGGAACAAAAAAAACCCCTCTCCCTGAATATTTTCTCACTGGAATTGGAATTCTGAAGTCTTATGACTTTGTGTAAGGCTTTTATTTAGTACAGCTCAATGTGTTTAATGTGAAGAAATGTGTTTAATCTGAAAAAAACACCTTCTTCTTTCCTCCTCCTCCTCTATATGCAGTATAATCGCAGTGATTCTTATAGTATCAACAAAATTTAACATACTCTGTAATGTACAGCACTGGTTAAAGCCCTTTGTTTATGCTTTATTTAATAGAGGTGACCAAGTAAGTTTGGAGTATTAAAAAAGAGACCATTTACTTATGTAGCTCTGTCTTCCTTGATTTATGAAATCAGTCAAACTAACTTATTCCACAAAAAAGGCCTTTCTCCCAATACTAAAGAACAGATAGTAAAAACATATATGTCTATTAGCCCTCTAATCTTTTTATTCACTGGTGTCCTATTTATTAATGTGTACAGGGTTTTTACTTTTGCATTCATTCTTTCCAAAGAAAATTTATCTCTAAACACCATTCATTTTGACAAAGGAAAAAAAATAAAATTAGCATGGGATGTAAATTATTTTTTTTAAAAAGGCTTTTTTACATGCAAGAATGTTAAGTTACGACAATCTAATTCTCAAAGTTGGATGACTAAAAATACAAGAGAAAAAGTGAAACAATTGGCTTCATATCACTGGAAACTGATCCATGGGCTCTATGTGCCTCAGTAAGTTTTATACTCTTAACACACAGATTAATTTTATCAGTCAAAGAGTCTTTAGAGCTAAAATTACAATCACTCTTGTGACTCCATATGTTGTGTAAACACAGCTTGGAAGAATGTTTTGAATAAGCAATAACCAAGGATGAGATGCTTTGGTAACAGCTTTGCACTGGAGTTGATCAGTTATTTACTACAGATGATTTCAAATAAGTGTAGCAAGTTATAATTCTTTTTTTTTTATTAAAAAGTTTTACAAATTACAAAAATGATTTCCCCCCCATCCGCCCTCCCCCCCATCCCTCCCTTCCCAACCCTCCCCCTCCCCCCCTGACTTCCCAGGATTAACTCAGGGTATTACAAGTACAAACACCAACCTAGAATTAACTAACAATATAATAACACATTATTAACCTTGATCTTTAACTCCTAATAATAAAACAACAATATTCTAATTAATATAACAATTTCTACAAAATATTTCATTCGTAAGCTAATTGAAATTTCTTATTACAATATTTGCTCTGAATATAATCTATCCAACTTTTCCACTCCTTTATATATCTTTCGTTTGAATAGTCTTTGAGATATGCGGAAATCTTCGCCATTTCTGCCAAATGCACTACTTTTAATGTCCATTCTTGAATTGTAGATACAACTTGTTTCTTCCAATATTGTGCCACCAGTAGTCTTGCCGCTGTTATTAAATTTAAAATCAACTTTATTTCAATTGCTGTACAATCTGTTATAATACCTAACAAAAAAACCTGTGGCGTAAATTTAATCTTTTTCTTTAATATATTTTGAATTACCCACCAAATTTTTATCCAGAATGCCTTAATTTTATTACAGGTCTACCATATATGATAGTAAGTGGCATCCTGACTTCCACATCTCCAACATTTGGGCTGAATGTTCGGATACATACAAGCTAATTTTTTGGGATCTAAATGCCATCTATAAAACATTTTATAAAAATTTTCTCTCAAATTTTGAGCCTGTGTAAATTTTACATTTCTAACCCATATAATTTCCCATGTGTCCAACGTTATTGTTTCCCCTATATTTTGTGCCCACTTTATCATACAATCCTTAACTAATTCTGTCTCAGAATCTATTTCCAATAATACATTATATAACCTTTTTATATGCATTTGGCTCTGATCTCTTATCTGCTTAATCAAATTCTCTTCATGTTGCAAAATACCCTTCTTTTGATCCTCTTTCCATCTGGCCTGTAGCTGGCCATATTGAAACCAGGTTTTAATTATTCCTTGTTGTTTTAATTGTTGAATAGTTTTTAATTGATACCCATATCCTTCCTTGTCCAAAAGTTGCTCATAAGAAGTCCCATCTTGCTTTTGTTCTATATTTATATTTTCAATTGTGTGTCTAGGTATCGCCCAAATCAGAATTTTATCATTTAATTTATAACTATACTTTTTCCATACACGTAACAAAGAACTTCTCAATATATGGCTTTTAAATGTATTATCTACCTTTTTGTCATACAATAAATATGCATGCCAGCCAAAAACCAGACCATACCCTTCCACATTCAATATCCTGTCCTCTGTTGAATTAATCCAATCACTAACTAATGATAGTACAGCTGCCTCATAATATAGCCCTAAATTGGGCATTTTAAGTCCTCCTCTTTCTCGAGAATCTTGCATTATTCTCTGTTTAACTCGAGGTTTTTTCCCTGCCCAGACAAACGTATTTAAACCTTTTTGCCATTCTTTAATTAATTTATCAGTTTTAAGTATTGGTATTGTTTGAAAAAGGAACAAAAACCTCGGTAAAAGATTCATTTTTATGGCAGCTATCCTTCCTAGCAGTGACAACTGTAACTTTCGCCAATTCTGAATCTCCAATTGCATCTTTTGCCACAATAATTCATAATTGTGATAGTATAATTTGGAATTACTTGTCAGGATATTTATACCTAAATACTTGACCTTTTTAACTATTTCAAATCCTGTTCGATTTTCCATTTCTTGTTTTTGTGTAACAGTCATATTTTTGGCTATTATCTTCGTTTTGCCTGCGTTTATTTTAAAGCCAGATATAATTCTTTAGGACTCTGTCCCGAGGGCAGGATGATCTATGAATGATGGTAATCGGTAAATGATTTTGTCTGCCATCTATATTCAGGCAATTTTTATCTGGCTGCTTCCTATCCTCTTTATATTCCTTTCTGGAAGACCTGGATTTAAATCTTCCGATCACACCAAATAATCAGTTTCCATACAGCATCCTTTCAGCCTGCTCAGCTTTGCTCAAAGATAAGCACTGACAAAGACAAATTTATCTTGTATTTTCAAAATCCAAATTCTCAGAGATTTAGAATTTTTGTCAGCACACACACACACACACACACACAAAGAATGAGTTTTTATAAGGCTAGGAAACTTGGTCCACAGTACAGGCATGGTAAATGAATAATGATGCCAACAGATCTGAATACTTCTCAGGATCAAACTATATGTTACATTCAATTATGTAACATGGGGATCCTTTCCTTTCCTTTCAATCCATTTTATTGACCATGTTTTGACTAGGACCACCACAAACAGTAGAGTAACTTCCCACTAGATTGTTTTCTTCTTAACATTTTTCTATGTTTTTCTAAAAAAGGGAGAGAGTGGCATACTAACTAATATAATTATTAGTTATTGGCATTCTATTAAAGTAGTTTCAAAACCACTTATAAAGCTCATAATAAACTTTATCTTTTCAGTAACACAAGAAGTTCACTTTTAAGGCTAAATCTCTAAATAATACAGAATTTTAAATTGAATATTTAAACAACTGAAAAAAATTCACAACCTGAGGAATTTAAGTAGCATTTAAAAACTTCAGTTCTTCCTATTTCTAAACAACGGTAAATAGGAAACAGCCCTATTTCTAAACAATGTAACTTCTGCTTCCTTCCAAAACTTACACAAAAATTGTTACTAAAATGTATTCAATAATATAGTACAATTGATGTCAAATTCTTTTTCTGTGTCTGGAGACTGAGGGCATGGATGGGGGGGGAAAACACACTGCAAATCTGTCTTAGCAAGGCTGAGCACCTTTCAGCTTTTGGCCCCTGGGATCAGGTAGCTTTTAAAAAAATCTTTAACCCTTGATGGGGTTTATAGTCCTTCAGACAAAGTGCAGGTGGGGTTTGAACTCCTGCTCAAAAGAGCAAGATATAAGCTCTGGATAGGGTGCCTTGGATTGTCTTGATCTCTGGGTACCAGTTGCGCCCATTCTTAGATTAGGAGGTCTGTTCACTCTCACTCATGTCTTATTTACTTCCTGATTGGATTACTGCAATGCTCTCTACATGGTACTGCTCTTGAAGAATACTTGGTAGCTTCAACTGGTCCAAAACACAGCAGCTGAACGAGTTTTCAGCATGCTTTAGGGGCAATTCAGCCTGTGTGGCCCAGGGTTAGGTTACTTGCAAAACTGCCTATCTCTGAGTGTTTTCACCTCTCTCTCCAGATCCAAAAGGATAGGCATGCTCCATATCCCCTCTATTAAACAGGCCATCTTGCAGGACCATGGAGACTTGCCTCTCTATTATGACAACTGGTCTACAAAACAGTCTCTCTTTGTGATTAAGACCCAGGAATTAGGGTCAGAATGTTAAAAGAAGCCAACAGGTCCATCAGTTCTGTGAGTTTGTTATCTATTGTCTTGGTTTTTATTTCGTACTGGGTTATTTTTACCTGTGTTTGGTTATGGGTTATTTATTTATTTATATGATTGTGAACTGATCAGAGTTATGTATTTAGGACTATTTCTTGCTATGTACATGCTTTTCCTTGCCATGTACATTATATATTCAAACTAGACTGTGTTGTTTCTCTGTGTCATATAATATATATGTGGTATATACATAATTTTGTATATATTTATTTTGTCATGTTTATGTAGTGTATATTGGAGGTGGTGACCCTTTGAGAGCTGTATGCAATGAAATTTCATTTTAATGTATGCTGATTAGTGTACGTTCAAACTGACAATAAAATTATTGTTCTGTTTATTCATAACTCTGATCAGCTATGGTAATATTTAGACATTCCACAAAGACTTTCAAATATTCTCTAAGGCTATTCTCCAAGCAAAAAAATCAAGACTTCCTTAGAAATTCAGTGGGGAAAACAGCAGCAGTAACTTGATTGCAAGAAGTGAAGAGTGAGTAAAAAAATCTTAGGTACATCCCTACCCTGAGTCATTTTTCTATTCTTAATCTCCTTTTCATAGTTAGCTAGAAAAAGGCTACCAGGGAAAAATGTTAGATATAAACGCCTTAACATTACTCTGGAGTTTGCTTGTCTCATATTAGCTCTTCTTAACTTACAACATTTCTACTTCTCACATTTCAAGGTGACTCAAGGTTTCATCTCAATTATTCTTGCCAATCAACGTGATAAGATTTTTAGCCAAGCTGACAATGTTTCTAGAAAGCACTTAACTTATTGTCTAGATGAAATCCAAGTATATTTTATCTAATTTAATAGTTTCTTTTTGCTTTCATCTGCTGATTTACATCAGGTAAGAAAATCAATCAAAATAACAAAACTTGTACTTTGTGAACACATGCTATTTAGTTCCAATATTGTTCTCCGATGCTGTGAATTTAAGGAGCATTGTACCTGCATCAGGCAGATTGGTTGCATTAATCTCTTTCTGATCCCCTATCTATTTATAAAAGCTGTCTAGTCAGATCAATTGTTAAAATCAGATTATTTATTGTGGCTTCATCAGCAGCACATTTAATTATTAAATCCATACAGAGTCTATCAAAGATTTTTGCTGCGTGCAAGAATCCAAATTCCAGATATCTGTCACAGATTATCAGGAGAATTATGTCAGTAGAAACAGGAGGAGGCAGAGAAATCATACAATTAAATCAAGAATGCATGGTCATCAATTTACTATACAATACCAATTCAATTCATCACTTCATCATGAAGATTAGCAAGAGCTTTCCATAAGCTTGATATACACTGAGAGAAGAACTGTTGGCTCAATCTCTTTGTAACAGCACACAAAGTAGAATGTGGAATTGCAATAAGTTTCAAAATAAAATGAAGTCAGTAATGAATCTTAGTTGTACACTAAAATGTTCTTTTGCTTACTTTATAAGTTTGTCTATTTGTAACTTATGTGAACAATTATTATAGGAATTTGTTAATTCAGCAGTGGAAACCTGTAGGACCTTTTGAGATTATTCAACCACAACTTGCGGAATCCCTCAACCAATCCAAGTACATAAATCAATCATTAGTTACCTGGTGGATATGATTTTGATGATATGATAGTTTACCCAAAAATGATTGGGAACCACAGGTAAAAATATAATTATCCTGAAATTTTCTGGGGAAAAAAGATGAATTGTTGCTAAATACAAGTCACTCTTCTTTTTGTGTTAATTTGCAAAGCACATTTTCTTTACAAGGTTCATTTTGTATGCTAATTGTGCCCATTCTTATGTACAAGATTGCAAGTGCCTTCAGATAGTCACTCAGGCCTTGGCCACATCTTGACTGGAATACTGTAACGTGCTCTATGCATATGAATGCTTTTGAAGATCACTCAGAAGCTATAGCTGGTCCAGAGTGCAGCAGCAAGGGCCATAATGGTCATGTTATGTATGTGCAGTGTCCCTGGTGCTTTGAAGCTACAATGATCAGCTAGTTGGCTTTTAGGTACAACTCAAGGTGTTAGTTATCACCTCTAAAGCCCTGAATAGCATACATTCTGCTTATTTGAGAATCTGGTAAGGTAAGCAAGTGTGGGCATGTTAATTAAGCAGTGCCATCTTGTGGGACCTAAAAAGCATTTCATTTTTGGTGATTACCAGATTATCAAATGTTTTCCAGATTCCTCATTCCCTAGGATGGCTGTAGAGTCCATTGACTGCCCCCTCCCCTCCATTTGACATTATAGGGTTATGTCTCTGTCAGTTATTTGTTGCTGATGATATACTTTTAGCCATCTAGGTCAGATGCTTTGAAATTGAAATGATAATAAATACCTTTTCGTGTATTTCCTGAGTAGATTGAGCATCACAGAATGCAACAGTAGCCAAGTCCTTCAAAATAGGCATCTCCACTGTACAATCTCTTCCATCTAGCAAAGCCACCAATGGACGAGGATGCAAAGGGCCATTCATTATTTGTGGACGTATACCTGGAATTAAATGAACATAAATGTTAAAGCAACATTAGTGGATTCATGTAAACAGAAAACTTCATCTGAATCCGTACTAAAATGCCTTGGCTTTCTAATGGTGAACTGATGCTGCTTAAAGCAGGAATTTACAGATCATCTAATGATTTAATTAGAATTTGAATTAATAGTTTACAGGATACGGAGAAAAAGCCCCAATTGATAACATAAAGCTTGCCCCTTGAAAATTATGTACAGAGCTGTACTTTTAAGATGGTTATAAGGACTTTTATTAGTTAGATTCCCATTTGGAACATCTGGGTTAGCTTCAACAAAGATGGCACAAGTGCTCCCAGCTCATTCACAGGTGCCTCAAATGTACCTCTCTGCATGCAGAAAAATAACTCATGCTAATGGATGCAAAACGGAAGGGCAGAAAATATGTTCTGGCTTGGAAGATGGTTCTATCAAGTAATTAATCTTTGGCACTAGTACTAGATGGAGCCAGAATCACTTTAAGCAATAAATAAAGATATAGACCATCAAGTAGTTGTCTCACTTGTTCCAAGTTACTTTGGGTAGAATCAATTTTCCCTGAAGTCAACTTGTTCAATGGAAAAACTCCCAATTTTAGAAAAAGCCAGAGATACCCATACCATCCTATTTGGGAAATATAGGAAAGTCAATATTAGATACTAGTCAACACTAGAAAGTTTGTTCTTACATTAGAACTCACCATAATCCCTTCAGGAACCTTGGATATATATTATAAGAGCCTTGGTGGAGCAGCAGACTAAAGTGCTGTTAAGTAGCACCAGCTGCCTGCAATTACTGCAAATTCAAATCTCACCAGGCTCAAGGTTGACTCAGCCTTCCATCCTTTCGAGGTAGGTAAAATGAGGACCCGGATTGTGGGGGCAATAAGCTGACTTTGTATAAAAAAAGAACACCGCTTAGAGGGGGCCGAAAGCCCTACTAAGCAGGTATATACAAAAGTATTAAGGCTATTGCTTAACGCATTGTAAGCTGCCCTGAGTCTCCGGAAAAGGGTGGCATATAAATCGAACCAATAAATAAATAAATATATCTGCATAGCATACACCACCTAGGAGGATGAGTTCCTTTGAACTGTGAGATGGGTGGCAAATAAATTTAATGATGATGATAATAATACTAGAACTCATCCTAAGTTGTGTATGCTATAAAGATATACAAACTCTCATCAGCCTAATTTTAAGATTCTCCCATTGTTACCAAGATGTGTTGCAATCTATTTTGTTGTTGTTGTTGTTATTAGTTCAGATATACATTTGTTCTAGCTCCCAGAGTCACTTGATTGTGAGATGGGTGGCTCTATAAATTACATAAATGAATAATAAAGATAGTAAACATTTGTGTAGCGGTCTGTTCCATTAGAAAAGAAAAATTAAAAACCTACTGATGTCTTTTGATGGCCACAAGGCATTGTGACTAATTTCTTTTATCTGCGTATCTGATACAAATTTGTATTGTGATTTCTGATTTAAGGTTGTTTTATGCCAATCATCTTGCTTGTGTATATGTATGATACGGTCACTAACCAAAATAGGGTGATATTGATTGTAATGCTGTTGTTAACTGGATTATCGTCTGATTTGATATAACAATGATAATCTAAAGTCAGGGCATAAACACACATTGGCACTGTTTCCTGAAGCTTTTACAACAAATATTTTGGTACTGCTTGCCATATAGAAAATAGTAAAGAGCTTCAGAATTACTCAGTGATTATGGCATGATGATAGGGGAGCTCAATGTTTATTTGTGAAATAGCTGAATGTTGCCTGATCTTTTTTCTTTGTTCTGGACTATTTCAACTTAATTAATGGGGTTCTTTCTGTATGTATTGTGTATGTGTTTGCAATTTGGTTGTTAGTCGACCAACTTATGTATTTCAGATGGAGCCCTTTAATTTTTTAAAATAAATAAATATGTTGAAATAGTGAGTTAGGCATCAAAACTACAACATTAAAAGCAATAAATAAACTCCACCTGGATGGGTAATTTGCCCAGGGCTTCAGTAAATACCCATTGGAACACTGATGCATTTCTCTTGGCTAAATATTGCACTTTGGAGATTAACATTTCTCAATATAATGCCCATCATTTTTATTAGGACTATAACTCCCTATTGGGATGAACAATAGTGAAATAAAAAAGTTGTACAGAGTATAGGAAAAGCAAGATCTTTCACAGAATCTATTGAGGATACTTTAATTTGTAATCTGATATAAATCTTCAAAACTCACTTCTGAGCATGGGCATAAAAATAGCAACAGCTACAAGTAGTCCTCAACATACAACTGACAAGCAAAGTCAATGGGGAAGTCAAATTCACTTAACAACCATGTTACTAATTTAACAACTGCAGTGATTCACTTAACATCTGTGGCAAGAAAAGTTGAAAAATTTAACAAATTTTCATTTAACAAATTTGTCACTTAGCAATAGAAATTTTGGGCTCAGTTGTGGTCGTTAAGTCGAAGACTACTTGTATTTTGGTAAGTTATTCTCTCCGTCATGCTTCTCTCTCTCTCTCTCTCTCACACACAAACACACACACACAAAAACAAAAAAGCAGCATCTGACTCAAGGCCACTTCAATCACAAGATGCCACTGCCACTGATTACTTCAAAATTGTTTCTAAGGTCTGAAAGAAACAATTACTTCGAACTATTTCCCTGTTAAAGCAGGAAAATTCTAGAATCTTACAAACATGTCCCTTAAGATTATTGCTTTGATTGTTTTTGATTGCTTTTATTGTTCAGTACTGGAAAAGGAAAGACAATGAAAACATTTGTGGAATGCAATCCATGTTCATAAGGAAGGGCTGGAGATGTGACAGTTAATCACACAGGACAAAATCAAGAAAAAAAATCTATTCTAATCTCCTGTATTGTTAAACCAAATTACTACATTTATCAGTATATACACATGTCCTTTCTGCCGTCTATATTACTGACCAAAGTGTGACCTTCTTAAAACTGATGGAGTAAACTTTCCACTTTACCTCACCATTGGCCATATTAGCGAGGGATGATGATAATAATACTAACTGCAAGGCTAGACATTATCCTGTATTAGGGTTAGATCAATGAGACTCTAGAAAGAGTGCAGAGAAGAACAACAAAGATGATTAGGGGGCTGGAGGCTAAAACATGAAGAACGGTTGCAGGAACTGGGTATGTCTAGTTTAATGAAAGAAGGACCAGGGGAGACATGACAGCAGTGTTCCAATATCTCCTGCCACAAAGAAGGAGTCAAACTATTCTTCAAAGCACCTGAGGGTAGAACACGAAGCAATGGATGGAAACTAATCAAGGAGAGAAGCAACTTAGAATAAGGAGAAATTTCCTGACAGTTAGAACAATTAATCAATGGAACAACTTGCCTGCAGAAGTTGTGAATGCTCCAACACTGGAAATTTTTAAGAAAATGTTGGATAACCATTCTGGTAGTGTAGGGTTTCCTGCCTGGGCAGGGGGTTGGACTAGGAAGACCTCCAAGGTCCCTTCCAACTCTGTTATTCTATTCTATTCTAATTCATGAAAGGGACTGAGGGAGCGAGTGCTTAGAGCTGAAACAGCATGATATCTCCAGAACTTCATGGTTCCAGTCCAACAATCTTAATATTTTCAATGTTTTTTTTAATCTATATATTCTTTCAAAGGATCATTTTTAACTACATTGAGTTAACATGACCTCACAATTGGGTGAGGTCATTGAGTTAACATGACCTTGAGAATGACATTGAGTTAACATGACCTCACAATTGGGACCTAAAAATGCAAGTCCAGGGGCTGTTTGACGAAAGAGCAAGAGAAAGAAAAGCAAAAGAAAAAAAGGGTAGATAGTACCCTAAGTGGTAGGAGTTGAGGACAGTGTTAAGCAAATTTGTTAATCTACATTCTGTAAATGGGTTTTGTGAATGGCCACTCCTTCACGGCAGCCTTTTTGAGAAGACACCCAGTACATGCTCCCGTCCCAATTTAAATTGCTAGCAGTTCACAATTATTGTCTATGAGAATGTTATGACTAAAATTATAAACCCCCTCAGCATCATACTATATAAAGTGGTTAGAATATTAAATGAAATCTAAACTCTATTAAGAGTCAGTTTGGGATAATGGTTGAACTACCAGGCTAGAAATCAGGAGACTCTGAGTCCCATTTTAGGCATGAAGCCACCTTGGTCAGTGACTTTCTCAGTCCTACTAAACTTCTTCCGAAAAAACTTGCCAAAAAAACTACAGGGAATTGTCCAGGCAGTTGCTAAGAGTCAACATTGGTTTGAAGACATCCTTCTTAAAACAACTACCCTTAGATCTGGACAAAAGGGAAATTACAAAGGAAAAAGCAATTAATTTCATGCAAAATTAGGAAAATATTACAAGTTGTCCATTTTATTATGCATTATGGAGCATGCTGATTTTGTAGATTTAGCATTTTGTAAAATTTTGGGCAACAGTCTGCTTATCTAGTTAGCTCTTTGTGGGTTATGAAGTCAATATGACTACCCAAATAACTGTTCAGATCAATTTGGCACATGGAAACAACTAGTAAAAAACTTAGCTTACCTGCAGAACGTTCCTACAGTTTGAGATTCAGATACTGGGAACTTCTTAAAACTAACTAACTTTGCATTCCTAGTCACTCTAACTATCTCCCAGTTCTAGTGGCTAATGTGAGTTATTTATGCAGCAGATATCAAATTAATATCTGCTCCAATCAAAAGAACACTTGGCAATTAGCAATAAGTAAAACACAAAAACAGTATCTACCACAACAGCCTCGGTGTGTGTATGTGTCCAATGAAACCACAATAATCAGAATAATAGAGTTTGAAGGGACCTTGGAGGTCTTCTAGTTCAACTCCCTGCTCAGGAAGCCTGCTGTCCCACTGCTCAGGAAACCCTATACCATTGGTGTCTAATTTCTTCTTAAAAACTTCCAGTGTTGGAGCATTCACAACTTCTGGAGGCAACTTGTTCCACTGATTAATTGTTCTAACTGTCAGGAAATTTCTCCTTAGTTCTAGGTTGCTTCTCTCCTTGATTAGTTTCTACCTGTTGCTTCTTCTCCTGCCCTCAGGTGCTTTGGAGAATAGCTTGACTCCCTCTTCTTTGTGGCAATCCCTGCAATATTGGAACACTGCTATCATGTCACCCCTATCCTTTTTTTCATTAAACTGGACATTACAATCACAATAACCTGTTCATAAACAATCGCTCCTATCACTCACCATAAATTTTTCGAAACAGTTTTGTTTTTTAAAATTTCCAGAAGGTTAACAATGTAGGGGCAAACTGATTTACAAAGACATTCCAAACTGTTTTTGATTTTAACAATTGCCTTGCTGCTGTGACACCACAAGGGTGTTGCTATCACAATGAAAAAGGAGAAGGAAATGGGAGGGAAACTGAAGAGAGACTCCCCACCAAGAAAATGGACCGAAAAGGCCAATGCAAGTAAATCTGTTCCCATATTCCTCTATAATTTGTAATCAGAGCTTGGTTCATAACTAAAGCGGAAACATTTATAACTGACCATGCATTTGGTGGAATCTGTGTCTAGCTTTTGAAATGCTTTTATTGTCTGATTAAATAGCTGGCTTGACAAGGTTTACATTTAAGAATAATACCCATCTCTGCATTTTTAAAATTACAAATGTAAATTGTTATATTGAAATAAACATTAAAATATTTAAACACAGCTATTTGAAAGTTTAAATTTAATTAACAATTGGATGATGCTAATGATTTCAGCTTGTCAGAAATAAAACTTTAGACCTGGAATAATAAAGAACATCTGCATTAGCTCAAGAAAAACCACTGACAGATTTGCTGTCTAAAGTTATTTGAAAAATATATGTCCCAGGCAAAATATGGTTTGACATCTATGTTCTTAAGACTAGGTAGCAACCTATAAATGGAAAAGCCTCTCTTTTCTTTGCATCACTCCTGAGAATATAGCAAAGACTAAAATATTGCTTCTCTAACAATAATCAGAAATTACATTTTTGTCTTGGAAATAAAGGACCAGCAGCATTGTGCAAAGTAAAAACCAAATAGATAGTTCATTGTCTGCATATGTGTAGCTTTTTTATAGAAAGAAAACAAGGCAAAGAAAGAGCCAGAGAGATAGAAATGTGTGACTGTATTCAATAGGAACCATCATCAATAAAGAAAAAGATATGTACAATAGAAAATAAATTGAATCCAGTTTTTCTGACTGGAATATCAACAAGGTGATATAAAACTGCTTTAGAAATAAAAGTGGTCTCTTCTTCCTCCAAAGCCTTCCACTATCGTGGCAGTTTTCAGAAGGATTGTTCAATAAATATTTTCTGGTGCTTTCAGCTCTTGATGGGAGTTGAGCCAATGTTTCAGTGGCAGCTTTTAAGAGAAAGAGTAGGAAAGCAGAAGAGGGATGGCGAGGAAGTGCTTTCTATCTGCAGGGAGAACTGGTCCACCCCAACTCGCAAGCTGCACAGCTGGTTGCGTGGCAGTTCAATACAGAGAGTGATTTGGTTGTCGTCGTTATTTTTTTAAAAAAACACACAAAGCCTGCTTGTCCTCTTTTGCTGTTTGCCACCCACTTGTATCCAAATCCAATGGCACCCCTGCCAAGAGAATGAGGGAGTCCTCTCTGGTAAATGGCAGCCTTTGTGTAGCTGCAAGATGGCTATCTCATTGAAACAAAAGAAGAGAAGCCATTTGCCTAATTCTTATTAATCTCACTTGCTTGTGTCACGCTACTTCTTCTTTTCCTTTAAAAAAAAATAAAAAAAAAGCAGAGAAAGACGGGTTTAAACATCTCCTCTGACAGTATATAAAAAGTGAATCGAGGAGCAAGCCAAGCGTTTTCACGAAGCGAAAGTCACTACAGCTCGAAAAGTAAGGCACACTTTATTAAGCAAACAGAGAAAAGAAAACAGGAAATGGCCCCTTGCCTTGAAAACTTTGCCTCCACAATCGTCTTATTAAAAGCTATATAGGAAATAAAAGGAGGATGAGAACGAGAAGGGAGGAGAGAGTATAAAATACTACACCAATATTTGGCGAGCCGATTCTCTTCTTGACTACGAAGGGGGATCTTCAAACAAGCACCCCATGTCCACAGCCACACAGTTTCAAGACAAATGTCTTTCTGGACAAAAGAGGGAAAAGAAAAGGGTTTTGTCCCACTATGGAAGAATAGTCTGAAATTTGCTGAAGGAGTTATAGTTATCTCTGACAGCTCCAGACTCTTGCAAATACTCCCATAAGACTTTACCACAGCTTTTAACTAATCAAAGTTCTTTTCTGGTGCTTGAATAAATCATGAAAGAGCTATACCCCCAATAAATCTGACCTCCCATTTGACTTGAATGTGTGGCTCCCGAAAAATATATTTAATATCTGCCACGAGTAACACAATTTGATATTTAAAGTGAAACATGTTTCAGTGACACGTATACTGCAGTTACATTAGGACTTTAGCTGAAATGACAAGTCCCGAGAGAGGGACAGACAAACACACATGCATTTTGTTAGATAACTGCTGCTGTTTGTGTGGTAGATTTTGCAAATAGTCACAGAGGGCTGTCTTGTCTTGACAAGTAAATATTTTCTAGAAAGTGGGATGTTACCCACACCCATTTGCTGGTAACATCGTTTTAAGAGGAAATAGCAATATTTAATACTTCTTTGTAGTGATTAAAAAATAAAAGTTTAATAAGCAATTAAGAGCAGTTTGCATCTAAATGTCATCTTCATGTATTAGTGACTTAAAAATTAAACCTGAAGAGCAGGAAGAATCAGTGGTGAAATCTAAAATTTGTTACTATCGATTCTGTGGGCGTGGCTTGGTGGTGGTGGTGGTAATGTGACTAGGTGGGCATGGCCATTTTTTTTTTACTTTTAAAACCATTTTTTCTACAACCTCTTCGGCAAAGAGGCTGTAAAAAATGCTTTCAAAAGGCTCTGACGATCCCAGCTGAGTTGCCTGATCGGCAGAGGTTTTTTAAAAAGCCTCTGCCGATCAGGCAACTCAGCTTGGATCATCAGAGGCATTTAAAAGGAAAAAATTGTTTTTTTCTTTTAAAAGCCTTTGACGATCCCAGTTGAGCCGTGCGATCATCAGAGGCTTTTTTTTTTACTTTTAAAAGCATTTTTTGGCCGAAGAGGTTGTAGAAAAAATGCTTTTAAAAGTTTTTTAAAAAAAGCCTCTGATGATTGTGCAGCTCAGCTGGGCATGGGGGGGGGGGGGGCGCAGTTTTGCTACCGGTTCTCCAAACCACCCACCTCCATTGCTACTGGAACAGGCGATCCGGTCCGAACCAGGAGCATTTCACCCCTGGAGTGCAGGCAGTTTCTCCTGCCCTCGTGAGGATCACATAATACTTTTAAATATTTTGCCTATATGTTATATCTTAACAATTTCAGTTAATTGAAAAGCATTGAGATAGATGATGGACAGTGTCATGCTACATAAAGTATAGCATAATTTAAGAAGCTATAGATGCAAGCATTTTTATTCCTCGAATGTGTTTCTGGCATATTAGGTGGCATAATTATATTTACATTTGGACATAATCCAAATAAAATTAAGCATTTATAGTTACAATAGATTTTAGCTAGAAATGTTATGATATTTTAATGTTTGAATCAATGAGTTCTGAACTAAATAGTAACAACCACCACAAACAGAGACCTCTCCCAAACAAGAATTTGGATCATGGTGGTGGCAATTTTTAATAATACATCTGTCTTAGGCAATATGTTGGAGCAGATAGTAGCTGGACAATCCCAAACCTTCTTGGATTACACTGATTTTATGGATCCGGGTAAGTCTACCTTAATTCTGAATTAGCATGGAAAGGGTTTTGGTCACTGTAAATTTTCAGAAGAAGGCTAACAAGAAAGATATGTAATCCCTGTAATTTCTAAGATCCCTGGTAGCTCTCAATATTACTGTTCTATCTAAAGATGGGACAAGTGTATTACACATTAAGTTGCCCTTATCAGATAGTTTGCTAGCAGACTACTGGTCTGTCACATGGAATGGCACTGTACTAGAGCATTATCACATTGGTTTTAATTCCGATTGTCATCAAATAATGTAATCCCGGTATATGATGACAGTACTTAGTTTCGAGAACTTCAGCAGTCCCTTAATAGAGAACATGCTTGATGTTCAAATCTTGGGGTTTCCTGTTTAGGAGATTAAGTAAGGAGATAAAGGGCAGGTATGTATGCCTGAGAAATGAGGATCTGCTGCTCAGTAGAGCAGACAATATCAGAGAACACAAACATTTATACTTTTTGAAACACAGTATTTACTAGTGAAACACAAATTACTGAAAGACATGGAAAAGAGATCTGGTGGAAATGCTGTAGATATATACGTTGGTATAGATACTACTTAGCCAGTGTGAATAAATCCTGAGTTATACAGAACAATGGTTTGATAGTATACTTGTCCTTTCTTGAAGTATGGCGAAGCTATGTAGACACTAATGAGGTCAATAAATGGATATTCAAGTCTAGATACCAATTTGGGTGATGATATTCAAATTCTTTGGCCCAGAATTGCATTATAAGGGGCAGATTTATAATTCTGGAAAACTATTAGATCTGCATTGTCATCAGAAGTTCAGTAATTTAGACGATGATCGAAATAGATGATGCCTCTAGGATTATTTTGATTATAGTCTCAGAGTTTTATAATGTTTCTCTTAGAAAGATTAGTTAGAACTGTTGGTCACAGCACTATATGAAAATCTTTTCATTCCGGTTTCACAGACCTTGGTTTTTAATGCTGGAATTATTATTTGTTTTTAAATGTTTTACATAACAATGTTTCTTTCTGCATGCAATAATCTCACTGCAGTTATCATATAAAAAAACCAGTTCCATGACTTATTCCAATTGTTCATCCATTAATCCCAAAAGAAATACTGCTGGTCTCAATTTTGTATGAATCTTAAATCCTTTGAATCATTGTGTGTATTTGAATTTAAAACTTTCAAGTTTTTTTTTCTACATAACTACCAAACATGATAAAATTTCCCTTTTTGCTGTTTTAATTTCTAATATAAATTTGAAGTGCCTTTATACTTTCTAAACAATTTCTCTGGTGTCATATACCAACAATACATCATTTTATAAAAATTCTCTTTTAAGATTATAACAATGTAAATCTCAAAGCTCTTTCAACCACATATTTTCCCATAGTTCCATCTATATATTATAAAAAAAATTAGCCCACTTTACCATACTTTTTAAAAAACTTTTCTTCTGTTTCTAATTTGAATAAAAGTACCGGGGAAGAGAATATATGTAGCTCAGGGCTGAACTGTGGAGTCCTTAATGTTCTCTGAGCTTGTGTGACTAGTGACAATTATGACAATTATGTATGCTTTCTAAATGAATCTTATCCATTTTATAAAGTTATCTCCAAAATTCTTATCTTCCAAAACGTTGATCAAGAAAGCTCAGTATAAATTGTCAAATTTCTGCATCTAAGAAATCAATGTGGCTTTTCTTTTTCATTATATTGCTCCAAATATTCCCAAATATGCAACTCATTTCTAACATTCTTCTTTAGCTTTCTTTTAGGTAAAAGCCCACATTGATCCTCATGAATAAATTCTTACAAAATTATTTTAAGCTAATCAGCTAGAATTGTTGTGTACAAACTGTAGCCATTATACAATAATATCAGCCCACACGATAGTCCTTGATTTATGACTATAATTAAAACCAAAATTTTCATTACTAAACAAAACAAATGAGTCCCCCCCCCCCCATTTTACAACCTTGCTACAGTTGTTAAGTGAATCACTATGATTGTTAAGTTAGTAACGAAGTTGTTAAGTGAATCTGGCTTCCCCACTGATATTCTTGTCAGAGGCTACAAAAGGTGATCACATGAGGCCAGGACACTATACTTCCAAGAATTGATTATAGCATTCCCAGAAATTTTACCTCTGAAACAACATTTCAATGTGACATTATCTGATACTTGATATATCCAATACTAAAGTCATTAACTTTATTAACTTTGCTAAATATCCAGTATTATTTTTATAAGAGCAGAGAAGAGAACTAAGAGCAGCCAGTTGCGATGACAGTAATGTAATAGATATTAATGTAATTTTGTTGAAAAGGGAAGAAGAGAAGAGAGACGGCGTATTTCTCTAATGTACTATATTTATAAAGTTCAACTTTATACCTTCTTTCATTATATTGTTTTAATAATTGCAGAGAAGGGAAAAATGCCACTGTTCACTTTTTGATGCTGCCTAACATCAGAATTCTAAAATAAAGTATCTGAATGCTAAAAAGGAAGAGATGAAAAAGAGAACCCAGATCATAATTGCTTCAGGAAAGAACTGAGATTCTGCAAAAAAATTTCAGACTTGGTATAGATAGTTTTCTTCCTAGATTGGAAGCCATAAGCAAACAACATACAGTAAATTTGCTATGATGTTTGTGGGTAATATGGGGGAATCCATTTAGATTTTCTATTTCTTGCTGACAATTTGGCAAGTGCAAACAAGCAAAAAGTATTTAAGCTACTTCCAATCTTCTTTTCAGCAATTATATAGTAATTACTATCGCCACATTCCCAAATTACATATTATGGTTTCCATCTTCCTATAAGCAAGCTTTTTAATCAATAAATTCCAAAATTACCAGTTCATTTTTTTTTCCCCTTTCAAGCAAAAAGTCCATAATGGGTTTCCAGTCTTTTATAAAGCAGCCTAGCATCTTCTATTGTAGCACTTTGGAATATATAGCTGTAACTTGAAAAGGTGAAAGAGAATGCTCCTGGAATGGTGAAAAGACAGGACTAAAAAGTTCAAGAAAAGCAACTCTAGAGGTATCCTTCTCAGAATCCTCCAAAATCTAGTACCCTTGGCTAGAAATTTATTGAATACTGTACTGATCCCCCCCTCAACTAATTTTCTTTCTTTTTTAATGGCTGGGCATCGTTACTATAATTGGTTACTCCTCAAAGGGTAATACAAAGAAATGCATATTGTTGCTCATAACATGAAGTCAATATGACTGGCAAATGATTCAAACACATCCACTCCAGATCATGTGGGATTAGATATAGCCATTTTAAAATGATTAGCTGCAATTTTCAACAAACACTCCCATAGGCAGCTAATAAATCAAGGATATGTCCCAATATTGGGTTCAGACTTTTAAAGAGACTACAGCAATATCAAAACACACTTTAATTTTTCTGATAGCTCTGAAAAAATACTTACGTTTCAACCATAAACATAAATGGTTAAATAAATGGATAAAAGATTGAGAAAATGCTTTTTGTCATTCTATGATTGCAAAGAATTGTCTGATTGTGGATTGACTACCGTTCCTTAAACTTCAGGAGAAATTGCTAAGTATAAGAAAATTAAAAGGAAGTAATCAAAATTAATCTGTTTCTGTCTTATTCCACACATTTCAATCTTCAAAGCAGCCATAACTCTATAATCCAACAGGGTTACTCTTGACAGAGATTATACACCATCTAAAGAAAATTAAATGTTGTGTGAAATAAAAATGTATTGTTTCATGGTTTAGGATTAATTTCCAGATGGTAAGAGGGAAACAAGGGTAGCCAATGTATACTGTAAGAAGCACTTCTAAGCAGCTCTTAGAGACACATTGAGGATTGTTTGTTTAAGACAAGAAAGATTTTAAATAGTCCAAAAATAACCCTACTGACACAGAGATCCCAATTATATCCACTACAGTATTTACACTAGGATTAAAGAGATGCAAATACAGAAAGGTAACATAACAGCTAAATATTTTGACTCAAAGAGTGTAAACAGTTCATCGGTTGGTTATAAAAGACACATCTTAATGGCAGTTCTACCATTATGAAATTTTCTCTAATTAATATCTACTTCAAAAGTGGCATTCAAGATAAGCTGTGTAATTTATCTCTTTCCTAAAAGAGGAATAATAGACTGGACTGCTTAATGCTCCACCATTTCCTTCACTGAAAACCTAGCCCCCCAAATGATATAATAATATTCTATCTAGAGGAATGAATATATAAATAAATGTTTGCTATTTCAGAAAAGTTTGTGTGTATATGCATTTTATTGCATCCATATTACTTTATAGAGAAAAATGATGGAGTAACACTTGCTTCAGAAACTATATTTTCAGAACAGAACACATCATATGGTAGGGAAATTTAAGTACAGTGTCGCATTTGTCCAACTGCTGTTCATAAAGATCCCCAGAGCTCTCTTTCAAGAGCGAAAGAACAAATGTTACCCAGTATTTTATGTTCATCAATTCTTAGAAAACTCCAAATAGTCTGTTGACAATTATATAACACACTAATGGACAATCCATGACAAAAGCAACTGTTTTTATTAGCAGGCTGCTTTCAATCTTGCCATAAAAAGCACTGTAATGACCCATATATGTATTCCAATGTTACAAATGCGATTTTTAAAACCTCAGCCATATGTGTGTTATATTCATGTAAGATCCTATAGGATCCTTTTCTTATTTACAAAGAATAAAAATGCTGCTTGGGTTTCTATAAAACACCAAGCAATGACAATGCTGGCACTTATTCCTTTTTTAATTTTTAGAATTTCTCCATTGTCTTTTCAACAGCTATGCTATTTTATGTTAATCCAAACTTATTCAACTTAAATGTTTATTTTATTTATTTGGTTCAGATTCTATTGCTGCTTCTTACATTCCAGAGTTAACTACTATTAGCAGCAATAGAGGCTGTGGAGAAATTAATTATGACCCCTAAACCATAATTTTATAAGAAGCAGAACAAAGTTGATTAAATTGGTATTAGTTATTGTATTAATGCAGCCTCCGGAATAACATGTTTGAATGACTTATCTTACCAAACAAATGGAGGGTCACATTTAGTTATGTGAATTACTTTTCTATTACTTTAGAATGTTTTATACAGAGATTCTGACATACACCGGCAAATTCGTTCCATTAACCTCATCCTAAAATGTCATGAATTCAACAAATATAAAAATTGCATTTATTGGGGGCCTCAGAAATGTTTAATCAGCGTAAGTTACAACTGTCTTGTTAAAAGTACAACAGAGGACTTTATACAGGTAGTCCTTGACTTACAACAGTACATTTAGTGTCCATTCAAAGTTACGACGACACTGAAAAAAGTGACTTATGACTGTTTTTCAGACTTACGACTGTTGCACCATCCCCATGGTCACATGATCAAAATTTAGATGCTTGGCAACTGACTCATATTTTTGACAGTTGCAGTCCTGGGATCACGTGATCATCTTTTGTGACCTTTGGATAAGCAAAGTCGATGGGGAAGGCAGATTCACCTAACAACCATGTTATTAATTTAACAAATGTGGCAAGAAAGGTCACAATATGGGGCAAAACTCACTTTACAAATGTCTTGTTTAGGAACAGAAATTTTGGGCCCAGTTGAGGGCTACCTGTATACAAACTGGTTTGGTCTTATCCTATTATTATCTCATTTTGAACTGACAAAAGATTCTAAATTCCTTTTATTATTCATAATAATATTTATTAATGTTTGACATTCTTTTAATTAGCTTAGCAGAAAAACAAAGAGGAAAATTTTAATCTACTTTTAGCCCCACCCCCTTCCCAAGGCTCCAGATTTTACATAATAGACATTTTGTGAGAAACTGAGAAATATTACTTTGTGGAATGACATTCACTGGAAAGCTTATGACTGGGAGAACATCAAATATGCAGTGAATTCTTAATGCAACCAGCATTAAAATGACTTCAGTGTGCATGTGCGTGTGTGTGTGTGTGTGTGTGTGTATGCACATTTGAAGTAGAACCACAAATTACAGGTGAACAACTTCCTATCCTTCCCAAGCTCAAAACGTTTGAATGTAACAAAATATGCCTTCCTAATTGTTCATCTTCTTGCCATCGATTAAAAATATAAATAGGAAATCAACTTTTTTTAAAGTTAGAAATCCTATAACCTTTTACCATTGGGCTTGCTGACTGGCATGCTAAGATTTATAGGCCAGAATATCTGAAGAGCACCAAGCAGTCTGTACCTAGTTTCCATCACTAATATCTACTGACTGACATGAAGTTTTCTAATCTAGCAAAATATTTATCTCCACCATTGAATCATTCTCTCGCTGGTAGTATATACATTCATAGTTCACCCACAGGCAGAAAACATATGACCTGCAAAAAATACCTCTTGATGCTCTCCTTCATTTTTCTTTTAAAATGTGCATATTCTTCTAGCTTTACTTTTCCACCCCCACCCCCCAAATTGAGGCCTTATTTTTTGCTGTATGAAATCCATCCAGCATTCTAGTTAGATTCCACAACAGAATGTACTCAGTATGCAAGTATAAATATATTGATATAAATATACTTTTCAACTTATCATAATATCTGTATCCTTCCTTTTTATGAAGACAGTGTAAGGTACTCCTTATTTAAAAGCCACAACGGGGACCAGTCACTTGGTCTTTAAGCAAAGCGGTTGCTAATTGAAACCACGACTGTGCTTACAATCTTATTTCAGCTTTCCTTGCCAGGACTCATTGTTTAAGTGGGGTCTCTACCCCTCAGTGTGACTGTGGTGCTCCTCAACAAAATATCCACCACATTGTGTCCAAATGTCCATCAAGATCTTACACTGCCTGATTTCTTCAACATAGACCACTCTGTCCTTGAATGGCTGGGTGGACTGGACATTAACATTTAAACTACTATAAGTCCATTTACTTGCCATACACTAAATAAATAAATAAAATCAGCTTTCCTTGCTTTACAGACCTTCAAAGATGGTCAATATGAGGATTGGTTACAAAATTACTTTTTCATCACCGCTGTAACTGTCAGTGGTCACTATATGGGGCAGTTGCTAAACAAGGACTACCTGCAAAGATAAATATGGAAGCAGCTCTTTCACAGCTTTTTTAAAAGACTTATTTGAAAGCTTATCTGAAAACAGATTAACTTTCTGTATGTGGTCTCTAAGAAGTGACTCCCAAACTATGATCAGTCAGTAAACATAGGATCCTGTTTATGGAAAAGAAAAATGACAAAAATCTCAAAAATGCTTACAACAAAATTTTCAAACTCAAATTCTCAAATAAATAACCAAAGCAAAGGGAATTAAAGCAGGGGTGAAATGCTCCCGGTTCAGACCGGATCGCCCGACCCGGTAGTGATGGCGGCGAGTAGTTCAGAGAACCAGTAGCAAAAATCCCTGCCCAACCCCACCATGCCCAGCTGAGCAGCACGATCATCAGAGGCTTTTTTTTAACTTTTAAAAGCATTTTTTCTACAACCTCTTCCGACAAAAAAATGCTTTTAAAAGTTAAAAAAAAGGCTCTGATGATCGCGCGGCTCAGCTGGGATTGTCACAGGCTTTTCAAAGCATTTTTTCTTGCAACCTCTTGGCTGAAGAGGTGGTAAAAAAAATGCTTTAAAAAGTCTCTGATGATCCCAGCTGGGTTGCCTGATTGGCAGAGAGGTATTTTTAAAAAAGCTTTTCTGACAATCCCAGCTGAGTTGCCTGATTGGCAGAGAGGTATTTTTTAAAAAGCCTCTCTGATGATCCCAGCTGAGCTGCCTGATCGGCAGAGGCTTTTCAAAGCATTAGAAAAATGCTTTGAAAAGTTTTTTTTTAAAGTTGACCACGCCCACCCGTCACATTACCCCCACCAAGCCACGCCCACAGAACCGGTAGTAACAAATTTTACATTTCACCCCTGAATTAAAGGAGTTGAAAGTAAAACAGCTGTATATACTGTATGCTTAAAATTGGAGGAGTTGGAAAAACAGAAAAGAGAAGGGGCAGAAGCATTAAACTTGACTTCCAATTCCAATCTCCTTTGTCCTCTTCTAAGACCTACAGAATAAACCACTGCAAAACAACAGCGTTTCTATTTTCTGGGTCTTCACAGATCACTTCGTGAAAGGGTCTGTTAAAAAGGAGTGAATAAAAAAGCAGCTGAAATGTGAATTAAAAGTACAAAGATCCTCAATAATTATCTTTATGAGCCACATTAGGAAACTAAGAAATCCTTCTGAAATCAACTTACAACAAACTGAACATGAAAATACAGATTCTGGCATGAGCTGTTACACTCCTAAACAATTGTCAAGGGTGCATAATTAGGACCCGCAACTCTCAGGTATAGTAATATGTCATACTATTAAATGACATTAAGCATGTGACCAGTATTTAAAAAAAATGTATGGCCACAGTTGAAAGTACTAAAATATTGTTGAAAGAAATATCCAGGTCCAGGTCCAAGGTGGGAGAAAGGCACTGGAAACAAAATGGAGGCTGGAGGCTGATTGGAAAGAAAGGTTCTCTTTATTGATGAAGCAGAACCACCAACCACATGTGGTTCTGGGGCAGCTGACCAAATGGTTGAATGAGTGGATGGATCTTTATAGGTTTTTGTGACTTTGAAGTTTGAACTGTTCTGGGGGTTGTGCAATGAAGGGACTTGTGTTCTGAAAGGTGTTGGGCAATTCCTATTGTGGCTAATGGCTTTCGTCCTAGGTTGGATTTGGGTAAGGGGCTTGGGGGCTGCTTTCTGTCTTTAAGAGAATGTTTCTCCATTTCTCCTTTAGGGAAATATAATATGTTGCCTTTTTAATATATCCAAAAATATTTTATTCTTCTAGGAGGGGGGACTTCCCACAATATAATGGGTAAAAAAGCTTTTTTAAAAACTTTGTTCTATTTTACCATTATAGAAAATGAAGGTCAGTATTGATACAGGTGGAAGCATGCCATGAATTTATCAATGTACACTGAAGCAGATGAAACTATTTCAGATGTGCCTAAGGTCATGAAGATAGAAATTGCACGGAACTATGCTTATATAGTAAGCCATTTTCCCTTAATGGTTTTCTATATTTTATTGCTCTAATAAAATCCATCACCTATCAACCTAAGAACTAGTCATGTACCCTCAGGTTACTTGCAATTAACATACTCAAACTAAAATCCTGGCAGTCTTAAGTCTGTAACACAAAATGAAACGCAGTATGTGATCCAAGAATGAACATCTTAAATATAGCAGGGAAAAATTATATGGAGTATTCCTTTTTATTTTCATAAAAAGAAAAGTGGAATGACATTCACCCAGTGGAAAAATAACAAATCATATAGACTGTGGCATTTCATTATTAATAAGACAAAAATGAAATCTTTGAAATTATTCCTTTGGAATTGCCAGGCCATCTAACTGGTTTCAATATATTCAATTCTACAGTATAGTTTTAAAAGAACTACAAAAACAAGGTGAAACAAATGCTTGACTGAATTTGAAAATCTTTTAACACAAAATTCAGAGCATGAATTGAAAAGACTATAAGATTAAATTCTAAACATAATACTTGATATCCAATAATTGCTATTTCAACAGAAGACAATATTATATTTACTCAATTTTTTTAGGGAAAACTATTTTAATAAATTCATGTACATTTTTATATTAAATTTATATTAAATTATTTTTATATTATTCTAGTATTGATTGCTAAAAAGGACAGTTCACTTTCTAAAATTTGTTGGAACAGTTATCAAATGGAATAACTTACCCATGGTTTGTGGTAATGTTGTAAAGTTCAAGATTTTATAAAATTATTTATAATAAATTTCCTTTCCTCTTCCCTAGTTTTGTAAAAAAATAAATCTCATATCTTCGCACAATATACCCAACTAACATTATACATGGCACCTGCTGCAAGAATTCTTTGAACTTAATTGAAAGTACATAAAGTTCCTTCTATCAAAAATTGACTAATTAAATTGTGGAAGTATACTTAAATATCCAAAATAGCTTTGTATTTAAAAATTAAAAACTGATATAGAAGTTAATTCTGTACAATAGCTTACACTAAATGCAAAATTTATGTTTCTCTTTACATAAAGTCTTAATAATGTAATTTTCAATGACCTGTTAAATATGGATATATTATTCATTGTTTAGAAAGAAATTACTATAATATTTTAATCTTAATTTATGATTTACACTGAGCCAAGACTTGCCATTGGTATTTATAAATTGCATTTTAATAATGAGATAATAATGAAGTTATGTAACTCTGAAATATTGGCAATTCCTATCTAACAAACTGATGCTGAAAAACTCAATTTAATCACATCACATTTTCTTGCTTTTCCTTTTCTGTTTGTTAAAGCATCTCTTAAAAATGCTTACCGTATATACTTGAATATAAGCCGAGTTTTTCAGCCCGTTTTTTAGGCTGAAAAAGCCCCCCTCGGCTTATATTCGAGTCACGTAAAAAATGCCTTTTTTCCTGCAACCGTTTTGGCTCCCTGGGTTGCAGGAAGGCTTGTTAAAGCCAAAATGGGATATGGGGGGGGGTGCGGTGCTCCTCCCCCGTGCCCCTTTTTGGCTTTAGGGGTGCAGGAAGGCTTGCAGCAGCAGCAGCAGCAGCAGCAGAAGAAGAAGAACGATCCTGGGAAGGTGATCTTCTCACTCGTCCCGCGCCCTTCTCTGCCGCGCCGGGTGCGCCTGGGGGTCTTTGTTCACGACCCATACACACAAACACGCCGCCCCCGGAGGAAGGACGGGAAAGGGAGAGGCAGGCGGGCGGGCGGGTAAGCGAGCCAGCGAGCAAGGGGCAAAAGCACAAAAGCGCCCGGCTCTCCCCACCCTTTCTCTGCTGCATCGGGTGCAACCTGCACACACAAACACGCTGCCCCTGGAGGAACGACGGGAAAGAGAGAGGCGGGCAGGTAAGCGAGCCAGCGAGCAAGGGGCAAAAGCACAAAAGCGCCCGGGCTCAGCTGGGAAGGAGCCCCGCGACGCACAGCGCCAGCCCTGCCCAGCCCAGCTCCACCAGGGATGGGCTGGAGGAGAGTATGCAGAGTGCTCTCTCTCCTCCCTCGCCGCCGCTTCAGTTCAGCCCCGCCATGGTGGCGTGACTGCTGTTGCGGCTGCTGCTTCTTCACGCCGCCTCCTCGATCTGGGCGAGCCTTCGGCGGAGTGGCACGGAGCCGAGCCGGGCCCGCTGCAACCTCACCGCTGCCTCCCTCCCAGCTTCACATGTTGGACGCAGTAGCACATAGCTGTCAGATTCCAGGGGGTGGGGGGATGTTTCCAAAGTGTCTTGAAAGTTGGCCCGATACCACTGACCCAACCTCCCTGGTGGAAGTCGATGGACTCGTTCGTCCATTTCCCCGCTGAGAACGGCGCAGGCTCCCCATTTCCCCCTTCCCCACCCCCCTCCACCAACCCGCAGTCCGCTTCTGCCGGAGGAGTTGGCTCACAGGCCGTCCCGAACGGACTGCACCACTTGGCACTTTCAGATCAGTCCGTAGACTTCGCGACTACATTGAGCTGAAGCAGAAAGAAACAATGGGGCTCGCGGAAAAAGAGTTGCCTAAAATGACCAAGGCTTGAACAAAAGCCCTTCTTCGCCCTGATCTCCAGCGAGTATCTGAAGAGCCTTTCTGAAAAGATAGCCACTGAAGGAACGCAGGCTCCCTTTCTCTTAAGCAGTCCCCCCTCCGTTCTTTCCTCCTCTCCCATAGAGAGAGGGGGGTGGGAAGGGGAGAGAGAGTGATGTGATTCCTGTAGTGTAGTTGGTTAAAGAAGAGAGCAGAGGGGGGATTGCTTAAGAGAAAGGGAGCCTGCGTTCCTCTCTCCCCCCTCCGTTGAAATGAAATGAAATATGGATTGAAATGAAATGGGTTGAAATGAAACAAATAGAGACTCCGTCCGCCAGAACCTGGCCATACGTTTTATGTACTTATGGAGAGCCCTGTGGATGTCTAAGGTATGCCAGCGCCTTTCACGCAGATGCCTGGGTGCGGACAAAAATCTGGCAAAATGACCTCTTGCGCTCTGTGGAACCAGGTGTTAATTTTGGGCACAAAGGTCGGATCCAATCGGAGCACGACTCGATCTGGATGGAAGACGCACAAATCTTGTAGGACAGACAGGGCTACTAGTTCCATATTCTGCGCGCTGATCTAATCGCTACCAAAAAGGTAACTTTGAAGGTAAGTATTTTGATGCTGGCGGACCCCAATGGCTCAAATGGAGGAGCCGTGAGGGTCTACAAAACAGCAGAGAGGTCCCAAGTTGGGTACCGATGGACGGTAGGTGGTAACAAGTTGGAAACTCCCTTAAAAAAACTACGTACTCTAGGGTGTCGTGACAGCAGGGTCTTTCCATCTCCTGGCAGGATAGTGGCCAAGGCTGTCACCTGCCTGCGGCCGATGTTCGTGGAAATCCCTTATCCACTCCCACTTGGAGAAAGTCCAACACCTGCAGAACAGACTCCGAGGTTGGAATCAACTCTTCCTTAGTGCACCAGCAACAAAAGGAAGCCCAAGTGGCGTCATATATCTGGCTTGTTGACGCCCGTCGAGATGCCAAAATCACTTTTCCATAAAAGTGGTCTCTTCGCAGGATCTCCCTTTCAAGTGCCAAATGGCCAATTAAAGCCACTGAGGGTCTGAATGTTGCACTGCCCCTTGGCTGAGGGAAATCCTGTGAGATGGAATTTTCCAAGGATGAAAGACTGACAGAGCCATGAGGTCCTCAAACCATGGGCGTCATGGCCAGTAAGGTGCCACCAAGATGATATTCGTCTCCTCCTCCAAGAGTTTCCTGACGACCCTCGGTATGAGAGGGATCAGAGGGAAGGCATATAACAGCCCCAGGGGCCATGGGCAACAGAGAGCGTTGGTGTTCTCGGCTGTCGGTGTCCAGAACCGGGAGAAAAATCTCGGAAGCTTAGTGTTTATTGGCGTGGTGAATAAATCCACTGCCGGAGTTCCAAACCTCTCTGTAATTTGGAGGAACATGTCTGGGTGAAGTTGCCATTCGGACTGATCGATGGTAGTTCTGCTCAGCCAGTCCGCTTGAGCATTGGACACGCTGGAGATGTGCTCCGCTCACAGTGAACGTAGGTGCTTTTCCACCTACAGACATAATCACGTCGACTCTTGCATTAAAGCCCTGGAACAGGTACCGCCCTGTCAGTTCACATGAGCTTTGGCTGTGATATTGTCTGTCAGCAGGAGCACATGCTGACCCCCTAACATGGAAGTGGAGGAGCGCCAAGTGCACCACTCTCAGTTTCAGCCAATTGATAACGTTGAGCAACTCCTCTGGAGATCACTGATATTGGATCACTTGGGATAGGAGGGGGGCACCCCAGCCAAACAGGCTGGCGTCCAAGGTCAACACCAGGCAGGCAGGTTCTTTGAAGAGGCAGCCTTTTTCAATGGCTGCTGACGTCCACCAGTCCAAGGACTGGAGCACCTAGCCAGGGACTCTGATTCTGGCATTTGAATTGCTGCGCCCAGATCTCTGGCTGGGCAACAGAAGCCACTGTAGGAGTTGAATGCAAAATCGAGCCCAAGGTACAATAGCCAAGCAGGAAATCATCTTTCCCAATAGTTGGGAAAGAAGTATCAATGGTACGATTTTTAAGGCTTTGACCTGCATCACCATGGCTGGTTTTGTGCTCCTGAGAAAGGAAAACCTGATATGTCAGAGTATTTATTACTGCCCCTGTGTGATTCTGGTAACTGGCGTCAGTTGGCTTTTCTCCCAGTTCACGGAGAACCCGTGGTCCTGGAGAGTTTGGATTGTAAATTGTAGGTCTCATTGTGCCTGCCGAATGGATGATGACTGGATTAAAATGTTGTCTAAATAACATTGTAGCCTGATGAGACTTGCCCTCAGATTAGTTGCTACGACATCCAGCAATTTGGTAAATGTCCTTGGGGCCGAAGAAAGGCCAAAGGGCAGAGCCCTGTATTGCCAATGGAGACCTGCATATGGGAATTTGAGATATCTTCTGTGGGACAGCTTGATGGGAATATGGAGGTATGCCTCCTTGAGATCTATAGATGTTAAAAGATCTCCTTGTCTGATGCAAGCCAGGATGGTATGCAGGGATTGCATTTTGAACCTTTTGTATTTTATGTGCAGATTGAGCTCTTTCACATTTAAAACAGTTCTTTGCCCTCCCCTACCCCTAAACTTTTGGGAACTAGAAAAAGGATTGAATAAAATCCAAGACCTTTCTGGTCTAGTGGCACCGGCTCTATCGCCTTGATGTCAAGCAGGTGCCGGATCTCGGCCTCCATGAGGGTCCTCTTGGTAGAGTATCTGGGAACAGGACATTGAATGAATCTGCTTGGGGGTTGGAACAAAACTCTAAAGTGAGCCCGAGCTTCACTGTTTGCAATGCCCAAGCATCTGTAGTGGTCTCCTGCCACTGGCTGACAAAACTGCTTAATCGGCCACCAATGGGAATCCCAGAATGAGAATCATTTGTTACAGCAGTATGGTCGGTTGCTGGCCCCTCGAAAGAGTCACCTAGATTGAGGCATCTAGCCCTGTCCCGAAAGGATGATCTATCCTGTGATCGATCCATGCCTTGGGAATAGGGTCTTTGGTAGGGTGGGGAATTAAACCCCACATCCTGACTCCATAAGGGCTTCCTTCTATAGAAAGGGGTAAAACTCCTCTCCATCCTTCTGTAAACATAGGGGAAGACTTTCCTTTTATCCTTACTTTCCACCAGGATAGGGTGAAGGACCTCCCCAAAAAGGTTACCTCCTTTGAATGGAGCAGAAGCCAGCCGCCATTTTGACTTCATATTGGCTTGCCACTGGCGAAGCCATAAAAACCTTCCAGAGGTGACATTGGATGCCAGTGCCCTTAAAGCAAATTTGGCCATGTTTAAGGTCGTGTCCGCTGAGTACTCAGCTGCTGCCATCAATTTACAGATATCCTGATGTAGTCTGGGGTCCTCTGAGGCTACTCTAGCCTGCAGTTGATGCAGCCATATGAGTGACGTTCTAGTAAAAAAAGATGCAGCCGTGGCTGATCTAATAGCCCAGGCGGCTGCCTGATGAGTCTTATGAGCCAAAAGCTCTGCTTTCTTGTCCTTGGCCTTAAGTCCTTCTGCCGTGTCGGAAGGAAGAATGGCTAGCAAGGCCAAGGTGACCAAGGGAGCATCCACCGTTGGGATCTTCAGAAGATCCTCCAATTCCTGCTTTGCAGTGTACATCCTTCTATACATTCCACTAGGAGCTGGAATGGACCCTGGTTGGTTCCACTGCTGCTGGATTACATCCAGAAAAATTTTTGGCGATGGAATCACCTCCTGTGTTGTCATTGGTTCTGTAAACAAGCTGGTTCAAGGTTTCTGAAGCTCCAGTTAAACCACCTGTGACCCCCATATTTGCTGTATTTTTTCCTTTTATCAGCAAGGGCTGAAACAAGTTAGGCCTGAATAAGCCCGTTTGTTCTGAGTGGCTCCCTCCTCCTCCGACAATTCATAGTCAGCCACTTCATCCTCACCCCCTAATGAAATCTCACTATGCAAGGAGGGGAGTGGGGAAGGAGATTCCGCAATAAAACCACCTTCAGATTGTAACTGTTGGTGAGGAGTTGTTAAATGGGAATTTAATGGCAATGGGGCTGTTAGCCAGTGCCCTTTGTTGAAGGGCTATTATCAATGCCCTGTGAAATAGTCTGAGCAATCAGATTACATAACTCTGAGACAAACTTTGGTCAGGATGGAGCCCTGCTGCTGTAGCTGTAAAAGTGGCCGATGGAACTGAAGGCCTATGAATGGGGGCTGGGCACACTCCCGAATTATCCACATGGGGAGGGGAACATAACCCCCCCCCCAAGTGGCGCAGCATGAAAACTCTGTAATGCTAGATCAGCATTAGGAGAACAATTTAGCTGGTCCTGCTGAATGTTTAAAGGAATAAATTCTTGCGCTTTGGAGATAGTAGCCACATTGCTGGCTATCGGGACTGGTAAAGCTCTAGCTGCCTCTGCTTGCTGTTGAGCCTTTGCAAACTGTTTCTCCAACACTTTTTGCCTCCTTTGGGCATCCTTCTCAGGTGCAGCTGATGCAGATCTAGAGAATTTAGACTTAGCTCTGGTAACAGGTAATTTAGTTGATCAAGCTCCCCTGGAATCAGAAACCTCTGATCTCTCTAAGGGGGAATTATTAGCTGAATCACCACTGCATGAGCCAGAACACTCCGCCATTTTGGACTGATTCCTACAATCTGTTGACTGCTGTAAACAATATGGAATAAGTCCCAGTCCTGGGATCACTCTCTCACTTTGAGCTGCTGTCCTCCAAAAAAGGGTGAAGCTCTAAATCCCAGCAAAGAAATAGCCTTCAAAACCGGCAAAACGGTTTTAAATTGGCCAACCAAAGCTTTGCAGCAGTTATAGAGTCAAATTGGTGCAAAACCAACAATATGGTTTCCCCTCACCTTTTCCAAGCCACCAAATCTGGCCAGCCACATGAGACTGACAACACGGTCACAAAACGCGGTAATGCCCCCAACTAGTGCGGAACCAACAACATGGCTCCTCTGTACTCTGACTGGCTGCCCACACTCACGATAGACCAAAGCCTCAGTCTTTCTGTGATCCTGCAGCCTTGCATGCTGCTTTCTGATCAGGGCAGCCTGCTGGAAATGGCTGGTCACTGCCTATATCGGGAATGTCGCTCCGACAGCGAGATCTTCTTTGCCTGGCCACCTACACCAAGGCGCACTCTCCGGTGCTCTCCAGCTAGCCCTCTGAACTCAATATCCAACAAATCCAATGTTTAGCAATTTCCTACTCAGAACAACTCATTCGTGTCTCTCTAGGCTGACTGAGTTGAAAAAACTGAGGCTCAGCTGGCAGGAAGAGGCGTGGCCAAAGATTTTCCAACTCAGTCTCTGGCCAATCAGACGATTTGAAAACCCATGCTTGGACTCACCAAGCAGCGCACAGGAGAAGGCATTATTTCATAAAGGGATTGGAGCCATGAGGCTGCTTGCAGGAGCTAAACTCAAGACAAACAGAAACAGAGACTTAATGAAGGATGAATTGCAGATGATTATAATTGGTTAAAAATGGTGAAGTGGATGAAGTTAGACAGTTATAGTTGGAGGTAAAAGGAAAGGGAGAATAAAATTCAGAAGACTGAACAGACTGAAGGAGCATTGATGAAACAAGATTGGAATGAAAGATTGGTAGTACTGGCTATTGTTGTAGGGATGATGTTGGTAAATGTTGGCAAGTGTTAAGACAGGAGGAAGGAGGAAAAAGGAAACAAGGAAGGCGACAGTGTGGTATGGTGACAGCCGTGAGAAAAAAAGGAAGATGACAAGTCCATAATTGTACGGTGTAAGCAAAATGACCCTGACAGAAATATGCAGGAACTGTTATTTAAACAAAAAGGACTGAATATGTTTTAAAGTCCAGAACAGCAAGATAACAGATGCTGGGGTTTATATTTAATGATACATTATTGATTTTAATTGCTTTTAAGGATAGTATATTTAGATTTTGTCAACCATATAGTTATATACCCTAAATAAATTACACATAATAAAAAGTGAAACAAACAAATAAATAATTTGACTGACTTTAATTATGAACATCAATCAAGAAAGACTGATCCAACTCTGGCAGTAAAGGCATCTCCGCTATAATCAGGATATAGTGGTAAATTCAAGGAGAAAACATTATGTTACTTCTGTTCCAGCATTTTTAACTACAGCCTTTCTCCTTGGTCTGAGCAATTTACAGAAGTATAAAGAATGGAGCCGCATAATTACTGGATCACCGTGGGTACCATATAAATTGCTTAAATAAATACAACTGTCACAGCCAGCTGTAGAAAGAATATAATTTTGCCTAATCATAAAACGAGGCAAACAAAATGTGTACATGAACCACCTTAATTTTCATTTAAGGCTGAGTTACTATTTGATTGCCCAGATAAATGATAAAACCTAGTTGACCTTGGCTATAGGCTAGTATGGGGAAGACACAAAATGCCTTGAAAAAAGCAGTAGCAACTCACTTCTGTATTACTGCCAAGAAATTAGATAGACATATCCATGAAGGCACTAGGAGGCACTCAACTCAAAGGAGACTTAACAGCTTGAACAAATCCTTTATTGTCTACCCAGTCTGTAAAATATCAAACTTCATCTAGACTAGTTTTGAAAGGCTAGTGGGCAGAGATTCCAAAAACATGGCTTTTAAATAAATATCTTTTACTGCAGACAAGAGCAGGAAATAAGCAGCAGCCAACTAGAAACCTCAAGCATATATACAACAGCTCCGAAGTTCTTATCTTCCTGCTTCTTTTCCCACTTGTGACCTCCAACAGATTGAGAAGCTATCCTGTCTCAGTGGGAAGGATGCATTCCTCCTGCTTTTGTAATGGACCTCTCTGAATTCTGGCTGGCACTGGTCCTATTAGCCCCCACAATAAGATACTTATAATTCCTTTTACAAACTCATCTCTATTGCAGAGAATCAATTATCCAAGCAAATAGTTTTTTTAATGTCGTTCATAAAAGGTTATTTTCCTGTAATTAAACCAGATCCTGTGAATCTGCATTTTATACAAGATCTGAAAGAGCTGTATATTTCTTTCAGGTATTTGAAGTATTTCTTTTCTTGTTATGGCAACTAGGTACAATTGTTTGTACCTAGAAAATTTTAACAAAGAGAGAAATGAAAGTCATGTTTTATGGTATACTGTTTGTGCAGAATTTCATTTCAATGGATGCCTACAGCAGTCTGCAAGCCAACATCCTCCAGAAGTCAATCTTTCTCAAAACTGTGAAAGGAGAGCAAAAATGAGGAACATATTCTCCTTCCTTTGCTAGAGAGGCGCCTTGAGATCTCTTTGACCCAAATCTTCTCAGACTGGTTATAATTCTAGTGAACAGGTCACTATTGCTAAGTACATTCTGTACTCTTCACAAAGGACAGAGCTGCATCCATTTTAACACATTATATACATTCCACTGCTTGGAAAGGAAAGCTTCACCATTTATAGCAAGTTGCTAGATATTCTCACCAATGGAAAAGCAAAGTGCCTACAGGCTCAAGTCAAAGGGTTTTGCAAATTATTTCCTGTGGTGCTTCAATCTATTTTGTCATTAGATGAAAGAAACAAGCTCTTGAGGGGGACCTTAGAAAGAAAAACCCACTTAAGAGTTCATCAAAGCCTCAGGTAGCAAACAGCAAAGCGACTCAATTCCATGGCATGTAATTATTCAGTGTACATGTTGGTATGAGTTTGTAGTTTCATGTATATGTGTATATATAATTATTTTTTCTATGAGAGCATTATATTACTCTAATATAGATTGCCCATTACTATCCATTAGATGTAATTTGTACATGTGGGCATCCACTGTAGCAAAAACAAAAATATTGACAACAACGAGTTATTTTTAGCATGTGCAACTATAGTCCTCTAATATTGAAAACATACGTTGCTATGTTAATTACAGGAATAGCAATTTAATACCGTATTTTGTCATATTCAGGTTCATGAAATTAGAAAGAAAAAACGTATACTTCCAACAATGCACTAAATTTTGTGTACATTGGTTTGGAGATGGTTGAAATGCTGTATTTTAAAAACAGAGAGGCACTAACATGGGTAGGGGGTTTTTTATATAGGAAAGGCAACTTAATGTTTGGGTCATTTACATTTGTTCTAAAAACTCAAGTTTGTTTCCAATCTTGTGGTTTCCAGCTACTCACTAATCAAAATAAAAATCATTTGTCAACCATCTAATGGCAGAGGACAAAACCTCCTCTGTTTTAACATTGAGAACTTCAAAAATACATATTGTTATGCAAATTCAGAGAAATATGCTAAGGCCAACTGAATTGAGAGGATGTCCTAATGTCTTCAAAAGCTGAAAGATACCACCACTAGGCTTTGCACTAGACATCCAATGAGAGCTACTAACTAGCAACAAAACTGAAATGATTCATATCCACCTCCTCAACAGATTTGCCTTGTGCATGGATTGTGGCCCTATAAAAAATCTTTATAGCTAATGCGGCTCAAAATAGAAAGACTTCGTTTTATATTAATGTGTCTCAGAATATAGAGTCTTGCTCTTATATTTCAATTTCCTGGTTTTTTGAAGCATGAGTGGTAATTGGAATGATTTTATACTCATGTTAAAAAATTTCTAAATTGATTGTTCATTATATTAGCTCTTACAATGCACAAACATTATTTATTTATCCAAGCACATGATTAAATTTAAAGTGTAAAGTTTATGATTTTTTAAACCAGGTATTTTTGAAAAAAAAAGTTATCCAATGCTACTGTATTTTCAAGAGCCAGTATTAACCACAATATTCCAGAAGAAACAAACTCTGTATTTGCAGAATTCTATAAACAGCAACAAAACATTATTAAAATCAAAGACTTGAAATCAGATAAAGCAAAAAGAACAATAAGGTGGTCACTTACTACTAAACTATTTGTCACTGTCAGAATCAGGTTAGGTCTTTCTTACCCTATTGTATTAACATTGATACAGTGCATTGTAATTATTAAAAAGCAAAATTTTGCAATTTGTTTTTCCCTCTTTTAAAAACAAATTGTAAAAAATAAAATCCATCTGTCTGACCAGACAATTTAAAAAATAAAGGCCAGAGAAGCTTAAAAGACATTTCCAAATACTACAACGAAGGGTATAAGAATTAAATTTTTTTTGAGACACAGGGTACAAGTTCCAAATTAACGATATTAATATCAAGATATTAACTTCAAGCTACATACCGTAAGATAACAATTCGTTAATTTAAATCATTCTGCATTTATTTTCCTAAACTCATGTCTTCAAGACTATATTTTGTATGCCGCCCCTCTCTGAAGACTCAGGGCGGCTCACAACACATTTTAAAAAATCATTATAAAAAACATTTAAAAATTAGAAACATTAAAAACATTAAAAACACATTCACGCCATTCATGGCTGGATCTCGCCAGATCACAGGCCCCAGGCCTGCCGGAAAAGCCAGGTCTTGAAGGTGGTCTCGAAGATAACCTAGCCCTGAGCCATGTAGGGCTTTAAAGGTAATAACCAACACCCTGAATTGTGACCGGAGACCAATAGGGAGCCAGTGCAGCTAGCGGAGAATTAGTGTAATGTGGGTGTATCTAGGTGCACCCATGACAGCTCACGCGGCTGCGTTCTGGACCAACTGTAGTCTCCGAACACTTTTCAAGGGTAGCCCCATGTAGAGCACGTTGCAATAATCTAACCGTGAGGTGACAAGGGCATGAGTGACTGTGAGGAGAGCCTCCCGATCCAAGTAGGGTCGCAATTGGTACACCAGGCGAACCTGTGCAAAGGTTGCCTAGCCACAGCTGTCAGATGTTGCTCTAATCTTAGCTGTGAGTCTAGGAGGACACCCAAATTGCGAGCCCGTTCTGAGGGGGAAAAAGTTATTTTTATATTGTTACAATGACTGCTTTATGTGTGTGTGTTGTTTTTATTTGATTGTTGAGCATTGCCCAGAATCACTTCTTGTGAGATAGGCGGCTATATTAATATGATTAATAAATAAATAAGAATAAAATATGAAATGACAGATCAACTTCAAACCAATTGTTTTAGTTGTGCAGATTCCTACCAGAATATATACTCAGAAAACAAAAAACTGAAGAATGGGAATATTCAGATTATGCATCCAGTGGACAGAATATCATAAATCACAAGTATCAAAATTACAACTGTTTCATCAAACAAAAGAAGAGTGTAACAGTTCACATCTCCATTAATGTATCAAATTTATTAATTTTCAATAAATAAGTAGAGAACAGACTCACAGGTGAATGTAGAAATACACTATACCAAGGATGTCAAACTTGTGGTGTCCCGTTGTCATCACTTGACGTATCACAATTTTTCCCCCTTTTGATAAACTGGGGGTAGGCGTGGCCAGAGTGTGACGCATCCCACCCATAGGCTGTGAGTTTGACACCGCTGCACTATACTCCATCATCCAATTAGCATTTAATTTTTTTAACTAGAGCAAGGATTTACTCGTGATACAAATGAAACAGTAAATCATAGAATTTATAAATTAAACTATATTATAGATATAATATAGATAATAAATTATATTATTAAATTAAATTATAGAAGTTTTTTTACAGTAATGATCTTAATCATAACTGATAGATAACTATTCTTGTGGTCCAATTTTACATTAAACCTGAAAACATAATCAAAATGCATTGTTTTTTACAGGAAAAACCCTTTTATTTCTTTATTAAAATTGGCATTTGCTTCATTCATCTGTTTGTCAAAACATTATTACAAATGAGGCTCTCAACTGCAATCAACTCAAAACTAGAGAACAACATCCTGTAATAAGATGTTTAGGAGGAGCAATTTATTTATCCTTTAAAAAAGCAAGCTTTTTAAAAAGATTAATGCTTGTAGTGTTAGAGGGGTAGTCACATACCCTGAAGTGCTAATTTTTTTTCTAATTTTGTTGGCAAAACTATTTCAGATCTGGCTGACTTTTCCAAATTGAAGTTACTCCCCCCTCCCTTTTTTTTGGAGCCAGGTATTTTCCAAAATCACAGTAAGTGGTTTAAACTGCCTTGGCCTCCCCTTCCTTTTAATCAATCTCTCCTTCAAAGAATAATAATTGTTAAATTCTTCCAGGCTTCAAGCCCAGTAAGTAGTAAAGCCTGTCAAAAAGTGATCTTTACTTCTGCAAGCTATTTATTTTTATATAACTGAGAGGACAGAATCCTAATGGATGCCTGAGTAAAAGATTTGGAGTTTTCCAGAAGAGTATTTGTTGGACTAAGCTGAACAGCTGGCATATTTCACCTTTTGTTCACCTTTTAGAAAAAGAAAAAGATACGTTCTTTACATATCTTAAGAGTATTGCTGTGAAACCTGAAGGGGGAATTAATTTATAAACACTGGTAGTCCTCACTTAATGATTGCCCTGTTTAGCAATTGTTCAAAGTTACGATGGTACTGAATATGACAATAGTATTTACAACTGTCTCAGTGTTTCCGTAGTTATGAGACTCAGGTGCTTCACAAACTAATGGGCATTTATGACCATCAAAGCACCCTCCCTCAGTCACATGATCACTATTTGTGAGTTTCGTAACTAGTTTCCAACAGCAGAATCAATGGAAAAGCCAGCAGTAAAATCTAAGAGGAGAATCATGATATAACCTTAGAGAGAGATGTCAATCTAATATTGTACTTAAAACTACTGTAAAGATCAGAAGCCACTTCTTTATATCTTTTTTCTTTCTTTTTTATTTTTCTTCTACCTTTTTTCTTTTGCATTTTAGTTTTCTCTTTTATTGACTTTTTTCCTTCTTACTTAATTTTTGTTTGTATTAATTTGTATTAGTTTTTTAAACTCAAATATTTTTTAAAAAGCTAGTTGAAAAATAGCAAGTTGCACTCATATGTCTCTCAATGACTTACAATTCCATCCTTAAAAATGCTATCAAGAGATAAAATGAATGACAACTGCATTGTTTTTCTTCTACTTACAAAGTACTATTAAATAGGAACTCTTTGATACATACCATATTTTTTGGAGTATAAGATGCACCGGAGTATAAGACGCACCTACCTTTTTGGGTTGTTTTTTTAAAAAAAATTTTTTTTAAAATTTTTTTTAGAGAAACACATATACAAACATACAGTGTATTTTCTTTGAACAGAGTATTTGGCTGGTTCACAAATTTAAACAGTGTTTAGTCTTTTCAATTAAATTTACAATTTCTATATTTCCTTTTTACCATATTTATTCCTCATCTATTTTTTTAAAAAAACAATATTTCCCTTCATCCTCATCTCTAATCTTAATCAAATTCAATTTTTCCCTTCTATTCTATATTATACCCCTTCCTATTGTCATCTATTTTTATATCCATCCTCACATTGGTTAATTATTTAATATTACAATTGTTTAATACAAATTCAACATTTTTATATAAATCAATTAGTTATAACTATCTTTTTTGTATATTAATCAATATGAACATGAATATTCCAATTATTTCCATGCAATCCAATTTCTTACAAATTAATTAATTATATTTACCAATAATAATAAACCAAATAATTTCCCCCATATATTCCTCCAAACTATAACTTAACCATTTCTGCTTTCAACACAATATAGAATTAATAGCAACTCAATTATTACAATTCCCTAGTTAAATAGACCTTTTTTTCTTTTGTGTTTTAAAATCTTGAACTCTCCTCTTTTGGCCATTGTTTGCACCTACGTTTTTTGGTGAGCAAAAAGAAAAAGAAATCTCTCTCCCTGCCTCATTTTGTCACGTTGCAGCAGAGCCTGATTTACTTTCAGTTTCGCTTTAGCTAGGGGGAAAAAAATCTGCAGCAAGCAAAGAGCTTGCAAAACAAGAGCTTGCAAAAGAGCCTGCACAAAACAGCTGAGAGCAAATCAGCTGAGAGTCGGGAGGCTGATCTAATCAACTTGTGCTAATTAGCCTATGCAGAAGCTGAATGGGGCTGTTTTTTCTTGCTATTTGCTTGCAAGGAGGTAAGTGCTGGGAGGCAGAGGCCAAAGCGTGGGGGCCATTGGGTGGGCAGGGCTACATTCGGTGTATAAGACGCACCTAAATTTTCACCCCCTTTTGGGGACTAAAAAGGTGCGTCTTATACTCCGAAAAATACGGTAATCTTCAGTAAGTTTTAAAGTAGGGTTATAGCTTATAACTCAAATACTGTAATGGAAGAATAACATTTATACAATTGCGGATTTGGAGTTGCCCATAAATTGATATAAGATGGAAGGCTATATAAATGTTTTAAATAAATAAATAAGCAGATGCAATAAAAAGAGGAATTGTGGTGTACATTGAAACAATCCAGAAATTCAAGTAAATAGCATCTGGGTTAAAATAAATAGAAGAACAATGAAACAATAAAGTTGGTATGTATTATCACCTACTCAAACCAAGAACCCAAAAATAATTTAACACCAAATAGATAAAGAGGCAACAATAACATTTATATTTTACAGCTAAAAATCACACAAAAGTGTAAACAATATATAACTTATCCTGGACAATGACATTTCCTTTTCTCAGACTGTCAATGGTAGATGAATGCCTGTTTTAAACAAATACTTAAGTGAAATAATCTTAGTGGCTCAAACAACTTTACTAGAAACAACAAATTCATATCTATACAGTCACTAGAATGAAATCCTGCAGTGCACACAACTGGTCTTCAAATCTTCACTATTGCAAGACCTACTAATATTATGTACTTTTTATTTGCTCATTTCCATCAATATTCACAAATAAATGACATTGACATAATGAGATATAATCTACAAATTTAATCCTCAATAAATGTGATATTTTTTTAAAAAAACATTTCTACTCTTTTCTCTGTGATTATACATTCAACAATTTTCTACCACATATACACATTATCTTATTTTAAGAGGGGCTGCCGGAAAAGTTTCTGTAGTAACCATATACCAATGTTACAATCCTAGCCAATGTGCCTGCTTGGAGAAATTCTGTGATTAACATAATGTCCACATCAGTTGTCCTCTCTACTTCCAAAAAAGAAAGCTTGACACTCCTGTGCATGTGCTAAAACCAGGATGGAGTAATGATTAAGATGGGACAAGGCACCATAGAGATCCAAGATCAAGAGCATTCTTATTCACGGGAAATAACTGGGTCAGTCATTCTCTCTGTATCCAACCTGACATAGTGCTGAAGGAAAAAAATGGGAGGAGGAAATAAATGGCATATTACTTAAGATCCTGAAGGAAAGATGGGATAAAAATCTAATAAATAAAGCAATTATTTGCCCAGTTGATGCTCATATAGGAAATTTGTTCTCCCAAATGCATTCTGCCATTGCTGGTTTCATCCTAAATATTCAGTAATCTTAAATGCAATATGTACAATTTGACAGGTCTATAAACTCTTCAACATTCTTGACTCCTTTTCTTAGAAGTGAGAAGTTGATCATTTTGAAAACGAAGTTGACTAATATTTTATGAAGCCTGAGATTGCCTTAATTAGAAGATCTGGTAGCATAGATTTTGCACAAGGAAATTTAAAAAGGTTTTGAGCTTCAAGATATCCATCCAAAGACATCTTAATTCAACTCCAGTTCCTCTTTCCTAATACAGGATAGCCTCAGGGAAAATGTCAGATGAATTAATGCATATTAATATTTTATTTATTACTTTTGTGAAACACCAATAAAAAGTGTACACTGAATTTAGCTTATTTTTCCACAGAAAGCAAATGCAGAACTCTTCACAATAATGAGAGACCAGCCAAATTTTCTTTCACTGTTACAATGAATTCTACACTTAATGCCAATAACATGAGGTAAACTCTTTCATTACAACATATGAAAAAGCTTCTTCTGGATTTCAGTTTTCTTGGTACCAGCTGAAAAACTATTTTTCTGACTAAATTACCAACAAAATTTGTTCCTATTGCTTTTAACATGAAGACAATTCAAAGACTCATAAGATGTGTCAAAGAAAACAACAAATAACAAGGATATTATCCTTCCCTGCTACTGTTTGTTCTACAATTATCATTGGTATTGCTGATGAAAAACTGAGAACAAACCACAGTGGTAGGTTGTTTCTGTTCATTGCCTTCCAGGAAAAAGTAAGCTTGTATTAATTTTAAAAGGAAACTCTTAGGCTCTCAAAAGTTTAAGACAAGACAGAAGCAAGCTAGCTCTTATTCATCATCTATAATGGGCTGTCAGAATGTTTAACCACAACTTTTCAGTGATACTGGAGTGAAGATGAAGAAGAAAAGAAAGGAAGAAGGCAGCCATACAGGAAGAATAAAACATATGATTTTGCCATAGTTCTCTACCACATTGAAATTGATGATACCTATTTTTTAAAAAAGATTTTTAAAAATTTAGTCTAGAATAGGCCTGTCCAGCATATGGTCCAGCAAGCAATTTTGTGTGGCTTGCTAATGTTTTCTAAAAAGGGTTGTTAATTTATCAATGTGGTCCTTTTCCCTTCATGACTTGTGCAGGTCTGGTCTAGACTGTAACTCATTAAGTTATTTGGGTTATGGTGCTCATGATACGGAATAGGAAAAGATTAACTGCAGCTACAAAAGTTAATAGAAGTTTTATGACCTTTATTCTAATGCGTCAGTACAATAATTAAGCATCAGCTGCCCTAGATGTCACTTGAAACATCTGTTCAAGTTAAAAAAACCAACCTCTGCCAGTCTGTTCATTCTATTTTCATAGAAAATGTGAATAAACAAACTGATTGCTAATTCTACAGTAGGAATTTTATGTAGGAATTTTATATTTCAAATATTTCCTACACTTCTAGGTTAATACAGCAAGAACCAGCTACCTCTGACAAACTTGGTTTAAAGTAACTAATCTCATTTTTAATTGATTATGTGCCATCACACTGTTTTCTACTTTTAGTAACCACACAGCTTTTCTCCACGAGACTAATGCCATACATTAATATTCTATGAGTTCATAAGCTGTAATATCAGAGATGAACTTTATTCATATGCCCTTGTAAACCACAATTCAAGAAAAGCTTGCTTTGTTTATAAATTAAGTGCTAAGCTTCTGTCATATTGGGAACATTAAACTAATGAGGAATTAAAATACTAATAGTGTCAAAACAGAGCTTCCTTATATGTTAATCATGACTACAAACCAGGTTTTATTCTCCTAGCTTCTTTGGAAGCATCAAGCTATGAATCTTGATTAAATACCTCATTAAGATTTCAATTTCTAGTCAATTTGCTATTGTGCTCAAAGTGAAACCAAGAAGAATAACAGGTTGCATAAGCATTCAGCTCTTGAGTGGTAAACCAGAATTCCCTAATGTATGCAGATACAACTACAAGTAGTCCTTGACTTACAACACTTCATTTAATGATAGTTCAAAGTTACAATGGCACTGAAAAAAGTGACTTATGACTGTTCTTCACACTTATGATCATTGCAGGATACCCATGGTCACGTGATCAAAATTTAGACTCTTGGTAACTGACTCATATTTATGACAGTTGCAGTGTGCTGGGGTCATGGGGAAACCGGATTCACTTAACGCTGTTACTAACTTAACAACTGAAATGATTCACTTAATAATTGTGGCAAGAAAGGTGGTAAAATGGGGCAAAACTCACTTAACAATCCCACTTAGCCACTTATATTCTGGGCTCAATTGTAGTTGTAAGTTGAGGACTACCTGTATTATTACAAAAGGACTTTATTTATTGTCAGTCTGATGGGTCAGCAGTCTGTGTGAGTGCAACAAAAATCCTTGTTAGAGGATATACTCTTGAACAGGAGCGAAGTGCTGAAAGAATACAATTAAGTAGCAAATACTCATATAGTTTTCTTGGATGTAGACTATGGATTCATTGCAGGGTCGTGCTGAGGATTTTGCGCAATTCCTGCATGATAAAGTCGCTCGGATTCAGGAAGGCTTGGACTCCGATTGGATGAGTCCAGGGGAGGAGACGAGGGTAGGCCTTGAGAATATTAACTGGGAGGAGTTTGATCCTGTGGCTCCTGAGGATGTGGACAGGGTTCTGGGCAAGATTAGTGCCACCACATGTTTATTGGACCCGTGTCCCTCCTGGTTGGTACTGGCCTCCCAGGAGGTTATACGAGGCTGGCTCCAGGGAATTACAAGCGCTTCTCTGAGTGAGGGTGCCTTTCCTGCCACCTTGAAAGAGGCGGTGGTGATGCCCCTCCTCAAGAAGCCTTCCCTGGACCCGGCTGAATTAGCTAACTACCGTCCGGTCTCCAACCTTCGCTTCGTGGAGAAGGTTGTTGAGAGTGTGGTGGCACGACAGCTTCCCCGGCACCTGGATGTTGCTATCTATCTGGACCCGTACCAGTCGGGCTTCAGGCAGGGGTACGGCATAGAAACGGCATTGGTCGCGTTGGTGGATTATCTCTGGAGGCTCGGGACAGGGGCTGCTCCTCTGTCCTAGTCCTATTAGATCTCTCAGCGGCTTTTGATACCATCGACCATGGTATCATGCTACAGCGGTTAAGGGGGTTAGGAATAGAGGGCACCATTATGCGGTGGTTCTCCTCCTTCCTCTCCGACCGCTCGCAGTTCGTGTTGGCAGGGGGGCAGAGGTCGACCTCGAGGTGCCTCGCATGGGGAGTGCCGCAAGAGTCCGTCCTCACCCTTTCTGTTCAACGTTTATGTGAAGCCGCTGGGTGAGATCATCCGTGGTTTGGGGATGAAGTGTCATCTGTATGCTGATGATACTCAGCTGTATATCTCCACCCCAGACCACCCCAATGATGCCCTTGATGTGATATCTTGCTGCCTGGAGGCCATGCGGGTCTGGATGGGGAGGAACAGGCTCAGACTCAACCCCTCCAAGACCAAGTGGCTGTGGCCCCCGGCGTCCTGATATAGTCAGCTGATGCCATCGCTGACTATTGGGGGTGAATCTTTGCCCCCCATAGAGAGGGCTCGTAATCTGGGTGTCCTTCTGGATGCATGGCTGTCTTTAGAAGAGCACATGACGGCTGTGGCCAGGGGGGCCTTTTATCAGATTTGCCTGATTCACCAGTTGCAGCCCTTTCTGGATTGAGACGCCTTGCGCACGGTCACTCACGCCCTTGTCACCTCCCGGCTGGACTACTGTAATGCTCTCTACATGGGGCTCCCCTTGAAGAGCACTCGGAGGCTCCAACTGGTCCAGAATTCTGCCACGCGGGTGGTTATGGGAGCAACTCATTGAGCCCATGTGACACCCCTCCTGCGTGAGGTGCATGGGATCCCAGTGGTCTTCTGGGTGCGATTCAAGGTGTTGGTCACCACCTTTAAAGCGCTCCATGGCATAGGACCCGGGTACCTTCGAGACCGTCTTCTGCCACCAATAGCCTCCCACCGGCCAGTTCGCTCCCACAGAGAGGGTCTCCTCAGGGTGCCATCGGCCAAGTTATGTCGGCTGGTGACACCCAGGGGGAGGGCCTTCTCTGTGGGAGCCCCAGCCCCGTGGAACGAACTGCTCCCAGAAATGCATAAGATCTCCGACCTCCGGGTATTTCGTTGTGCCCTTAAGACCCTGCTGTTCCGCCAGGCCGGGCTATCAACGTAATAATTTTAAATTGGGTGTTTTAAATTTTGGGGGGTTTAAATTCAGCCGAAACTATTTAATAATTTTAAATAATTTTAATTGATGTTGTCTTGTGCTTTTAATAGGCTGTACACTGCCCTGAGTCCTTCGGGAGAAGGGCGGTATAGAAATAAAATAATAATAATAATAATAATAATAATAATAATAATAATAATCCCAGCTTCAGTAAGTGAACTGAACCTAGCTGCAACCATCTTTCTGTTCCTCAGTTGCCACACAGGGGGGAAAGTGGGAAGGTAGTTCGAATGTATTACTAGGCACAACAAAGAGCAAAAGAGTTCGTTAGTCAGAGCCTTGACACACAGAGACAGATAGATCTGGGGATCTATCTCTCATTTTACTTACTAATAAAAGTAATAAAAAGGATCCTAGATGCAAAAAGATTATGTATTCTCCAATATGTGACCACAAACCACTACATTTTGTAGATTTTCTATAGTCTCATTATTCCCCCCATCCCACTTTAGTATTTTTATTGGATATATAGCATTGGCATTTCTTTTGAGCCAATAAATTGGTATAATAAAGCAATTACAATAAATGCAATGGTGGACGACATTGCTAAATTCTATGGCAAACTTTGAGTGGACCTAAATGCAACATCAAGCAAATGTGTGTATTACTAAAGGATGATGTAAATGAAACAGTTGAAAAAAAAAGGAATAACTCGGAGTTACATAATGATTTAAGGGATGCGATGGCTCAGTGGCTAAGACACTGAGCTTGTCGATCGAAAGGTCGGCAGTTCAGCGGTTCAAATCCCTAGTGCCGCGTAACGGGGTGAGCTCCCGTTACTTGTCCCAGCTTCTGTCAACCTAGGAGTTCGAAAGCAAAAAAATGCAAGTAGAAAAACCTTTTCTACGAACACCTTTCTACTAAACGCCTTTGGCGTTTAGTTATGCTGGCCACATGACCACAGAGACGTCTTCGGACAGCGCTGGCTCTTCGACTTTGAAGTGGCAATGAGCACCGCCCCCTAGAGTTGGGAACGACTAGCACATATGTGAGAGGGGAACCTTTACCTTTACCTTACATAATGATTTAGTTGAGGAAAAGTAATAAATCAGTAAATAAGCTAATATATATTTTTGTTTGTTTACAGCATCTACTTCAAGTAATATGGCTTTAAGGATGTATCAAAAGGACCACTTTTGGTCCTTTAGAGATGTATCAAAGGGACCACACATTCTCAGATGTATCAAGCAAGACTACTAAATAAAAAGCAGGAAATGTAAAATTATGAATCAGTTACTGAACTACAACTTGACTTTGAAAAGAGTCAGTCAAATCACAGTATGTATCTAATATAAGCAGAGGATTGCTAGTTATCTATAAAATGGAAGAATACGTGGAATTTGAATGACTGTTTGCCTTTGATTTGTATGAAAATATCTGTGAAGAATTAGAGTTAATAATTAATTGCTAAGTCTGTTAAAACGAAAGCAGGATGGGAGTCAACCTCCCACTTCCATGATTTAATGACAGATCACTAGTATAATTCATCGCCTCTCAGCAACATCCTATTTATATCCTCATGTATTACAAAAACCTACACAGTCAAGAAAAGCTGATAACTAGTGACAAAGAAGTATTTTGCTCTTTTAGTAGTCTTCCTAAGTGTTACAGACATTCTATATGTATTGCTATTCTTATTTGTAAAGCCATTTTACACCCAGAAGATAAAATAAGTAATTCAAGGAGCTGATTTGTTATGTTTCTAAAATTCATGTTTTGTAAAGATGAAATTGTGCATGTTTTTTGTTCACAACACTAGCAGCCTTTGTAAATGGTAAAAACCCATTCACATTTGAATTTTTTTAACCTGTATTGTCATTTCCCACTTTCCTGCTTTAGGATATAGCTAACATAATCCATATCTAGATGAACAAAAGGTTCCTATGGGTTATGCTCTGTCAGGACAATGTCCAAATTAAATAACACACTGAAACCTAATATAGACATAATACTGCCTTCTCTGAACCTTGCTAAGAGTTTGGTATTAAGCCATGGGCTGATTTGGGTCTTCCTTCTTCCCTACGTATTTTGTCATACATTTTCTTGGTAAAATTAAGATGACACCCTGTTATGCCTATATCAAGACTAATAATAGTCACCATGAACAAAAGATACCTAGTTTTTCATTTGAATTGAAAACTAGGCTGCCAAAGATTAAGCTTGATTAATGCCAGTAGAGATGTAAGGCAATGCTGTAGCTCTAAGAGAAGGACTGGGAGAATTCACACAAAAGAAGGAAAGTTTGAAAAGAAAGTAAGCCTAGGTAAATTTTGGGTTTTTAAAAAATAAAATACTGTAATTTTTATACAAAATAACAACTAATAAGAACTAATGTTTAGAATGAAAAAGGTGAGAAGGAAGAAAATAGAAAAGACAAAGGTGCAGAGAAATCAAAGAAAAGGGAAAAAGAATCATAAAGAAGTAAATTCTAATTTTCTTTTATAGTTATACGTATAAATATAACATTTTACAGCATTGGTTACATTTTCTACATAATCAATTATTTTCATTCTACTCTTCAAACCATTTATCATAACCATTTTTTAATTTATCACAAAAAGTCAATCAATAAGGAGTTTCCAATCATCAATACATTTAGTCAGAGTTACTTAAATCTGGTTAGACTTACTTGATTACAACCTGTAAGTACACTCTAATAATCTAAATCAGAGATGAGCTTCCTCAAGGCTTCAGGAAATTTCTGTAACCTTGTTATGGAAAATTGATATTATTACTTATTCATACTGTTTTAATGTGCCCAAAGATAAATATTATTAAATGACTTATTAATGAATAAACACATTATATTTAGGTGTAAATGAAATTACATCAAATTTAGTTCATTTCTGTCCCTTCTCTTTAGTAGTTTGAAAATTCTACCATGCCCCTTAAAGATCTGGTGCAACCCTTAATCTAGAAAAAAAATACACTCTTATTTTAGACCATTAATTAATTAAGGTATGTTTAACCCAATTTAGAGTTCTTATGATATGTTTAATTAAAACATACAATATAGTACATACTGTATATTCCAACATGTCTGGACAACACTGGATTGGTAATAGTGATTATGACTGAATTGTGGTGACATTTGAGATCCATTTTTTCCCATTCCCTCTATTTTTCCATGGCATATGGAAGAACAAAAACTTTTGGTGCCACCTTTAACTAATCTAGTTATCTAAATTTTAGGAAACTTGGAGATTATTTTTTTTTAAAAAATGATAACTCTCCTCCCATTCCAAAGTGTCTTAAGACAGTTTTAAAGACAGTCTACTGGTGCGATTGCCAAATGTTGTAAGTTCATTCTGGGGTTCATAGCATAAAATTATTTTAGTCTAAGTTCATGACTATCCTGACTCTTTTATACTTGTTTTCAGCCGAAGCCTGAAATTGTGGCAGCTTTAAGCTTGGAATGAAAGCATTAAAACAGTTATCAGTGATGGGTTAGCAAGGTTAATCTTTTACATTTTCAGAGAGAATTACTTGGCAAAGGAATCAGTATTCAGGCAGTCCTCATTAGAAATGTAGCAGAGTTTGAGAATTAAGGCCAGAGATCTTTCTAGTTTGGAAATGGCAAATTTTTAGTGAAATGAACCAAAATCACTTGCCTTTTCAAGAAAGGTCACAAATACATGTGGACATTTCAAACTCTTTCTACCTACTTGCTCAGAACTTTCAAGCAACAGCAATTGCAATGAAAACTGTTCCTCATTATACTTGAAAATCATATAGTTCTTTGGAATCACTAGTTTCTGCAAAGGACCAGAAAATTCCAATCTGCCATGCTTGCAAGATCATTACTAAATTATCCGCTAGGATAATTTGCACTGGGTATTTCTTACTTGATAAGACTATTTAGCTGAGAGATTCAAGATCTCCCACCATTTTGTTGCTGATGGAAAAGGTGAAACAGAAAGGCCAGGGATGAAGGTACACAGGAGGAGTTAGAAAACAGAGAAGTAAAGCAGCGAGATAACTTAGAGCAGTGGCAAGGAATGTTTGGTAATGGATTTCTCAGCATCACCTAATTCTGTTTGTTTTGGAGGAAAGAAATGAAAAGAATGAAAAACCCATTACTAGGCTGCTATTGGCCTGGTTTTCTTACCCCTAGTTTCATAATTAGAGATAATTTTATAATTTAATAAGTTAAAATTCATTGACACGCTCATTAATATCATAAGTCTTATCCTTTTTATTTCTTTGGCAGTTAAGTCACAGGCAAGACAATTCAAAGTCAGTTTTCAAGAGTCGTCCCCTCCAATGTTAAAGGCATTGTGATTCTTTATATCCTGCTATTGATAATTTCTCTATTGATAAGATATATTCATCAATGTTACTATAATATTTTTAAAATTGACCGCAATATCAGCCCAAGAAGGGGGCACAGGGGGCACAGAATGTGAGGATTGATATTTTGGGATCTAAAGCATCTCCTATGTATGCCATTCAATTTAGCCATGCTGATTTCTTTTGTTTATTTTTTTTTAGCACTAGAGCTTTCCAAAATAATTCAGAGTCAATTTACAAGGCTGAGAGGAACATAAGAGGGGAATCAATGCTTCCCTTTAGCCACAGAGAATAAACACAGACTTATACCACACCCTAGGATTGCAGTATTTGCAGTCTAGATGATCAGGGTCAATCAATCAATCAATCATTTTAAAAGTACAAACTTCACTATATTCTACTTCTGCTTCTAACATTTCTGAATATTGTGAACTGAATCATGAGAAAGTCGTCAGGAGAACTGAGATGAAACCTAACATGAGACAATGAAATAATGGCCAAATTAAAATAATATTGCAAACAAGGCTATAAAATCAAAGAACAGCTGTGTCCTACTATTACATACAAAGTTGCCCTGGCTTCTTTTTATAATGGCTAGATAAGAGAAATAAACCTTACAACTGAAAAAGCCTCTGTTTTTTTCAACCAAGAAATAAATTGGATTTCAAAGTGGAAGCAATCTACCTGCTGAGAACTCTGTAACTTTGCACCTTTACTTTCAGTAAATTTTGTTAAATATTCAATAAATATTGAAGAAGATTGTTTCTGGTTAAGTTAAAGTTGGCTGCCAAGGTCTTGACAACAGTAAACAAGCCACAGATGCCACTCATGGAATATTAAAACATTTATGACCTTTTAACTGTCTACAGTTTTAATAAAATGGGGAAATGATATTGGGGACAACTTGGCACTGTTTATTCTTATCTCACTCTTTACAACAATAATACCCCTAGCAATGTACACAAGAAAGGAATAACCTTAAAGCATAAATTGGTTTGTTGGAAATTGTTATTTAATTGTTTACCACTTTGGCATTTGTTTTGAATTTAGAAATGCAAGTAAAATCGTTTTCAAAATGATATGTTCCACAACATTGAGTTTCAATCACTTAGGTACAAAATGATTTAGGAAATCTTGATATCTGTAAAAAAAAATTGTATGTAAATGAACTTGTCCAGATTAATGACATCTTTTATCTTTGTTTTTTCATTTCCTACCGACTCCCTACCATCTGTTGATTTCCCATAAAGTCAAATGTCCTTTAGTTTTTTTTGTTTTTATCATTCTCTGTAAATATTATGGACATATAATGCATACTAAATTAGAAGTCATAGTGGTTTTTTTCCTAATCTTTTTATAACAACTTGTGTCCACCAGTGGTTTGGTAATTGCTCTAGAACAGGAGTGTCAAACTCACATCATCACATGATGTATCAGGACTCCCCCACTTTGCTAAATTGGGTGTGGCCAGTGCATGATATATCTGGCCTGTGGGCCGTGACTTTGACAGCCCTGCTCTAGAACAAGTCAGGAGAGGACACAGGAGAACATATGAAAATTTTATCTTCCTCTTTCTTCAGAAAGAGCCTCTTCTGGGATGCTAGTTTGTTTTGAAATCAGTATTCCGAGTCCAATCAATTACATTTTATTATAACTATGCCATACTTTCTTAACTCATAAGTAAATGTCATATATTTAATGGAGCTTACTCCCTTGTACTACTTAAGTGTAATTTAGATACCAATTAAAAAAATTAAAACAACAATATTAAAAATATTTGTATATCCAGCTTCATCTATTGCAATTAGACAAACAATTAATAGTTCTCTATATAAGAGTATAAAGAATTACTGAAATTTAATAGCACGCTTCAATACTTATTAGCAGTTTAATCTTAATCATGTTTACTTAGAAGCAAGCCTCTCTAAAGTCAATACAGATTATTAAGTGTATGGGTAAAAAAATCATGGGTGTTCATAACATATCCCTTTAAGAAAATGTATCACAAAATATGAATACTTTACCCTTGACCAGTCAGTTTAAATATGTGATTGTATTTACATGCATTGTATATAACAAATTACTATTTAATTATATTGGTTAAGAATGGAATTACATCAACACATACACTTCTTCGTAATTAAATGATCCTGGAATTCTCATATCACCTATTTCATAACAGACCATTGCTTAAGCCCTAATTAAATATACATTTTAAGAAGAGGGGGAAATACCTCTGTTCGTTGTTTTAGATGAAAAACAAAGCAGAACAAAACAAGAACAGTGACAAATTTTAGCTGAAGGTCCTACTTCAGCTAAACCTTTTCAGCGACTTCAATAGAAAGATAATCTTTCTGTGATTATGACCAAACCCTCTCGTTGCTTAGCAACACATAATTAAGGAATATGTTTTGAGATCCGCTTTGCAAGCTGGCCATTATCAGATGAAATTACTGGAGCAACAAATGTCATCCTCATGCAAATGAATTGGTTGTAGAGAAAGAATGTTTGCCTCAAGAAGGATGTTGATCCACATCGAACTGCACTGTCTATATTGTCTTATAGCAGGAAAATAGTTTCAAAAACAAAGACAACCATTATTTACCCCACCGTATAAAGATGGATTGCATAGCTTAATAAGAAGAAAGGCAGCAAAATATTGTAAGGTGCACATACTTTTAGTATTATACTAGGGCCTTTTGTTTTCAGGGCAGAGATGATATGGAGAACTCATTTCCATCATGTATGGCATAAATGTTTGCCACCATTCAAAGAATACAAAAATTCTGTGGAAAAATATCTGCTGGATGCTGGGAGATGTTATTAGTTAGAGCAGGACAATATTGGGAAGTTATTTAATTTTTGTTTTTTTTATTGTTTGAGACAGCACTAAATAATTATAAAAAAAGTCACTGGCTATTTGACACTGTATTGATCTTTAAAGCAAACAAACTTTCCCTCACAAGTTGAAAAATGTCTTCATATGCACACAATTTTACAAAAATAATTCTTGAACATTTTTCAAAAACTGCAGTGAGACCCAGCTGTTTTCACTTCAATCCTAATCAGAAGTTTTCATTCTACCAAAATAAGCAGCAGGACTAGAAAAATAACCACTTCGATATTAATACTACAGGGCTACGTTTCTCAATATAAGCTTTTTCCTTACTATTTAATTGTAAAGAATAGAAGCTAAATTGGTTCCTAATATATACTTAAATACAGTGCTCTCAACTATTTAAGTTATATGTATTATTTCCAAAAATGTAACTTGAGCAATTTATATTTTAAAATAGAAGACGCAGTAAGCCTCCCTTTTGTTAATTGTATTGGTTGCCTAGTTGAAATAAAGCTGCTTTACAAAAAGAGGCATTATTTTAATGCTTGGAACTGATATAGTGGGGACACAATCCAGCTCAAAGCGAGCACTTTAAAATACAGTAAAAGAGTGTTAAAAGATACATCACTAAAATCCATGGGACTGAAATACATTTCTGGGTCTTGATGGTGTTTGCTATTTTTCTTTATTATTTATTTAGGGAAAAGCACCAATCTTTTTTCAAGGCTCCATGCTAATTAATTGTTAGAACATTTACTTAATGTGAACCCCACTTAATTCAGAAGGATTCCCCCCCCCCCCGCTTCAAGATGTGTATAGTATACAGCCCAGGCACAAACTAATTTTTGCCAGCTTGTCTTCTGACTTTTGATTCCTACAATTTCCGTGACTCTTACAGCTTTTATTGAAATTTACTCAACACGTCTTACTTAAGGATCTGCTCCTTTGCAAAGGGACAGTAGTTTGTTCAGCTTGATCAACCTTAGAAAGGACATGTACTCTTCATTAACACGCCAAGCATTCTGACAATTGGCACTTGGATTTAGATATTTACAGATTTATTTTGTTAATTACTTCTTTAGTGGTGAATATTTCCAACTGAAATCAACGAAGTTTTGTTTAGGAAAGATTATTTTAGAAAGGAAGAACACTGGCTAAACAAAACCTAGGATTACAGCATGGCAAACTTAATAAATATTCTCATCAATTCCTTAGAAATATCCTTGAACTCATAATAAGTAAACAAAATCACTCAAAAAATAAAAGTAGAAGGCAAATTATCTAACCTTACAAACACTGCAAGTAAGACAAAAGGCAAGATTCATGACATACTAAAGACTTTGTACATTTGCCTTTTTAATTTGTAATAAATCATTTTTAACACTTAAACTGAAACTTAACAATGACTTCCAACATTGGAGTTATTTACTATACAAAAGAGTGTGCCTAAGAATGTATATTATAGATTAAGACTCCTCATCTTGATGCAACAGTATACATTTGTTCCAACCTCATTAGAATTAGTTGTTTTTTTAAAAAAAGCATTAATATAACAATCCTAATGAATTCAGCAAAGCAATATATTTTAAAATAGTTACTTGGTTCAGGAGATGTCATGGTGGAGACGATGACAGGTGGACCTGTACGCCTTGTAGATTTCTGACATGGCGAATGATGCCCAGGAAAACTCGGTCCTACTGGAGCCAGATTGGGTTCGATTTGGACTCCTTGCTTTCGAAGAATCTGAGGACTGTTGTGAGGGCTGTGAGCAGGGGAGGATAGTGGATTTCTTTTCATCAGTTCCATGGGTACAGTGTATGTGGTTGAATAGGCTATTTTGGAATTTGCATGTGGATTTGTTTGCAGTGTATTCATAGGAATTGCAGAGGGGGCAGAATAGCCAGTTGCTTGACGAATATGCATATTGCATGGGCCTGAAGCACTATATCCAGAACTGGGAAGGAAAGGAGTGACTTGAGGAGAAAACCCTGTTGCGGTTTCCAAAAGATGTTGTGTTGGGGCACTAGATGGACGGCGAGTTAATTCTGCTATTCTTGGAGACTGCGGTTGCATTGAAGCAGTTGGTGACTGATATGCAACTACACCATCCACCACAGGGTTGGTGAAAGGGTGGGTCCCGTATTCATTCTGGAGCAATTCGCTTCGGTGACTAAAACTATTTGATCTGTTTCTGGGGCGAACAGCAGCATTTTTCCTAGACTGCCTCTGGAGTTGCATTTCTACTTTGTAGGTATGAACAATTCGAGAAAGCACTCTTGCCTGCCCTAGATTTGGAGCCACTGATTTTATGTCATTGTCCTCCATCATTGCTAGCAAGCCTGGAGAATCAAATCCTTGTTGCAGCAACGCACCAAGAGTGTTTTCTGATATTCCTTCAGAACGCATCATGGCTAAATATTCTGGATCCACATTCCTTTTAATGTCCTGTCCTGGAAAAGATGCAGGCATCTGCATTTGGGAAGATGTCATTGTTGCTTCATAGCCATCATAAGGGACTTTTGTACTGAAATTGTCTCTGACTGGTCCATGACCACGATTTACAGAAGTGGCAGGCAGCATTACATTTCCATCAGGGGCTGCAGCTGAATTTGGATCTACTACCAAACATGTCGGAGCAACTTGTTTATTGGCTGCAGAATCTACAGATCTCTCTACTACGTCATTATAAACTTGTCGATAAGGAAATACAGAAGGTTCTCCTCTGCATCTAGATGCAGGGGGTTCAACACCATACCTTGTTAGAGAAGGATCTCTATTTCGAATTCTCTGTGCTTCGGGAACCATCTTGATCACAGGATCTCTGTATACATGGCTGGCTTCATGTGGTACAGGGGACCGTACTTGCATCTGGTCCCAAGCCAATCTACCCCCAGGCATGCCATAATTCGATAAAGGTCTGTTAGTCATGTGATCTCTATAGTAGCATGAATCTCTAGGTGATCTAGTAGCTAAAGAAGGATCATTGTAGTAATCCTGAGGTGGCAAGGAACTCCGTGCGGACATCGCAGGCTGTCTGTCGTAATATGTAAAATCAGGAATGGAACCTCTCCAAAAGGAACTCTGCGTAAAATGTGGCTCCGGATATCGATACAAGTCTTGTTTCAAGTCCGTACCTCCTTGCAAGATGATATCATGTGGTTTACAGCTTGGCTGCTCACACCAAAATCCCTCACCACCATAGGTTAGTGAATTCCTTCTCCCTGGAGGTCTCTGGCATTCAAATGTAGCGTCGTTCTCCCAGGAGCCTTCGTCCCATCCTGCAGCATCCCAGCTCTGAGAGCGGCCAATATGTCTGCTTGGAACTGGCATTCAGCAATATTTAGCTTTTAAGAAGGACAGGAAAGCTCTCCTGTAAAATCTTCGGTTACACACATAAACAAATACAAAAAAACCCCAGAAGCCCTGTATCTGAATCCTTCTGGGCTTTAGCAAATAGTCCAGCAGGTGGTTTACTATTTCAAAGTGCTGCCTGAATTATTTATTCTTCGAAACTTTAGTTGCAAAACAAGAAACGTCTAACTGTAACTCAGCCTGACTCAAAATAAGTAGAATGGAAAGGTCTTTTCTGTATAATTCAGATGCAGAAAGGAGTTGCTCTGCTTAATCCAGATTTATCCCTTCCTGCCTGCAATGGCTAGCTCACATGGACAAATACACAAACACTGTGTGAGGATTAAAGGCTAAATAAAACTCTAAAGCTTTTGTTCCATGTGACACTATTTTAGCCTGATGGATGCAACTACATCAGCCCCTACACACATCTTTAGTATATTTTCTACCACAGATCATGACCACTAAGTGCTATTTTATATACAAACACACATAGGCAGGCTTTACGCATCACAAGACATAAAATTTATTTAAAATTATACCTTGAGAAAAAAAATTCCCTGGCAAGAAAAGGAGAGATGGTGGAGAGTATGAGAGCTTCATGTCAATTCAATCTTAATCCATCCTGATGAAATGCTAATCCACAAAAACAGCTATGGAGACATTAAATAGGCACAGGTGTGCTGATCCCAAGAAGCAAGATACAGAAGTATATAAATCAATCATGCTTAAAACAAGCTAGGCATAGGTACAATACCTTATCAATGTCATACATTACTGAGGAATCAGAGAGAGAAAAGCAACGAAAAAGAGAAGCCAGTTTTAAAGTAACCACTCCAATTATTACATTATCCTCATAATTCGCCAATCCCTTCATCATCCAGGAAAGGAATCTGCAGAGATTTAATTTGGAATTTGTAATATGAAGGTTCGAGAAGAGGTCACAGAAAGAGGGCAAAAAGCCTTGATTTTACAAATCTGAAAGAACAGTCTTTCCTACCGACACTCTCTGTCTCTGTCTCTGTCTCTCATACACACACAAGCTAAATTTTCATTATTTCAATTTTGATGTAGAACACACATTCACACTGTAAAGCAACAAAGAAATTTCATCTTGGCAAATCTTGGTGAACATTTCAGAAGATCATTAACAACCATTTAAAAAATACCAACAAAGTAAATAAAATACATTTCAGAATGTGGATGCAGTTTACCATGTCCTTGATATAGTACAGGTAGTCCTTAATTTATGACACAATTGAGCCCAAAATTTCTGTTGCTAAGTGAGACATTTGTTAAGTGAATTTTGCTCCATTTTACGACCTTTCTTGCCACACTTGAATCACTGCAGTTATTAAGTTAGTAACATGGTTGTTAAATGACTTCCCCAATGACTGGCTTCCCCATTCACTTTGCTTGTCAGAAAGATGATCACATGACTGCAGGACACTGCAACCGTCATAAACATGAGTCAGTTTCCAAGCATCTGAATTTTGATCAGATGCTGCAACAGTCGTAAGTGTGAAAAGTCAGTTTTTTCAGTGCCATTGTAACTTTGAACGATCACTAAATGTACTGTTGTAAGTGGAGAACTACCTGTAAAAATTGTCTAAAAACACTGTAATGTTTTGTTTATTAAAAACTATCTTACAAAATTAAAATGGAATCTTACTTTTTTCTGGTTAGATTAGTGTGTGCAGATTTAAAGCTGATCTACAATAAAATTACAAGACAGTGCTATTGTGACAGACAAATCACTAATTCATTCTAATGTATCTTTTATGTAATTACAATAAGGATGCCATGGAGGGAAACTAATAAAATACAGCTATGATTTGTCACAGTGGCCAAAGTGGGGGAAAGTAATTTAAGGCTTCTGATTAAATTTGGACAGTTTAAGCAGAGTGCCCACTAATCATTATTTATGGAAAATTCTTTCTACATGGCAATACTTTGGCAGAAACTCACTTTATCCTGAAATATTTTTTCTACTACTTGGAACAATAGTAGAATCAGTAAAAGTAATCTATGTAACTTCTTCAGTTAGTCCATTCTGCAAGAACAATCCTTTCCCATGTTTACATAAATTTTAACAATAATTGTTGTACTTTCCATGAATATCATCAAACATACTGACAAAATGAATTAATCATCTCTAAATCTGTTTTGTTAAGTACTCCAATTTTTCCAAAGAATGTTCTTTTTTCACTACAGTGAATTTAAAAATAAAGCTAATTTTTTTTCATTAATTTTTTTGATTATAATTGACAACAAATCATCCAGTTCAATCTATATCCAGAACAGAAGCTGTTGGCCCAGCCAATTAGGCTACATATTCTAAATAAGTCCTTGGTTTTCTCCATCAAATCATTGAGAATTATAGAGCAGTGGCCAAAAGTCATAGTATTACAATCACAAGAGTTTGTATAGAAATAGGTAATCTTCTATCCTTTCTTTCATGGATGGAAACTAATAACATACAGTTACGATTTGCCAGAATGGTCAATGTGATGAAAGGTAATTTAAGGCTTCTGATTAAATTTGGTCAGATTAAGCCCTATTTTACAAGAACAACAAATTAACCTACTTGCTTATCCCATTATCTAAATCTTAATAATTATTACAGTACTTTCCATGCATACCAAAACCATGTTTTTTCTGTGTCAAATAAAGTGAGTAGGGTATGACACTAAGCAACAAAGTCATTGGTTGTCGCATTTTTGTTTTAGCTGATATACTAAATACCAATCCTATCTCCCAGATTATCATTAAGTCCTCTGTGGAAATTGTTTTACGATTCTGAGTCTTACAATAATACAAAAACAAACAGACATTTTTCTCCTGGTATAGTGCAAAATATACTAAATATTAAAAGTGGAACATTAAATACTGTATAAGATACTCAGATTTACTATAGTAACTTGCTGTAACCCATTCTAATATTTAGAAATCTCAATGATGAGTGTTTTTCTTATCTCTCTCCCCCATTACCATTATTCTACATCATATTTTAAATCATTCAGATATACACTACATCATGTTTTTAAAAAAACCCTTATCTTTCTATAGTCATGCAGTCATCACCATTTGAGAAAATCAGCTCAAGGAAATGCTTGAGAAGATTGGGAAATCCTATGAACCTTAGCTAGAGAAAATACACCCTTAAAGTACTTATTAACTGCATGTAATCATAATCTACCATTCCCATAATATTTTAATAGCCATTGTAAAAGCATGTTGGATGGTGTATGACAGCAGCAAATGCGTTTAGAAATTCAAATTGCAAATATAGTTGGCAAACAACAAATGTCTCTGGCTTTATGTAAATAGCACCATTACAGGATGGAGAAAAAGTATTTTTGTAGTTGAAAAAAAATACAAAAGAGACAGACTTGAAAATCCATTGTTCAGAATAAAGTAATCTAAACTTCAATTGTAGCTAATGTTCTGTTAGTAGGGTTGTCCTCTGATCCTTGTAAGTTTCTTGTATACTTAGCAACTACATCTGATAGCAAACTTCAAACTGGAAGGGTGGCTTTTGAAAAATCTAAAGCTGCCTGATAGAATCCTTTTAAGTCAGGTTCAAAGTCTGCTTTAGAGATGAGATAGAGCACTACACCTGCATATTTATGGCATTTTGATGAGAAGAGCACAGCTCTTTCTCTCTTGTGCCATACAGTTCTGGCAGTTGTCAGCATTTCTTTTGGAGGAGATTACAAAGGATGCATACTTTCACTCTGCTCTGGAGAAGATTAACCCACTTTTGACTGGGTTAATTAAACTGACAGCTGCAATGACTTTTACATTTTTCTGTATTACATGATGAAACAAAGTCCCCTCTCCCCCAGCTTCCCAACCCAACACACACATACCCTTGCTATGAGTTTGAGATGTATTTCCCTTTATTGCTTCCCAAATTATATTGGTATCAATGAAGTGGCCCATATATGGGAAACAAACCTTCACTTCTCTACATTCTGATGGTTATACAGTTCTTAACTTTTAAAAGCAATGGGTGGAGATTGTTTAGAGTGTACTGGAAGGGAAACAAGGATTCCCTTGGCCAAAACATGCCAGAAAAACTTCAACCGGAATCTTGAAATATTATCCAACTAAGACATTGATGCCTTGGTCACCTCACAAATAGATTATTGTAACACACAATACTTGGGGATGTCCTTGAAGAGCTGCAACTAGTGAAAAATGCAGCCGTGTGAGCAATTATGTGCACTCTTTGATCAGTGCATATTATGCCCTTGCCCTACAAGCTGCACTGCTTGCCAGTCTGCTTCTGAGATCAATTCAAGATGTTGGTAGTGACCTATAAAGTCATACAAGACAATGACTGGGTTATTTGAGTGATTGTGTCTCCCTAGTTACATCTGCCCATCCCATGAGGTCCAGCAGAAGAAGCATGTTATGGATTCTATATATTAAGGAGTGTCACCTGATGGGGCTAAGGAAGAGATTCTTTTCTGCCATGGTACCTGCTGGCCTTTCAAAAAGTTCTGAGGTCAGGGCTTTGATATTATGACTGGGCATCTGGCTGTAATATGGAGCCTGCATCACTTGTGATACACGAGTTGCAATTTTGCTGCTGCTTATTTTTTATGGTTCAATATGTTTTTGTTGTTTTATTTTTATTCTCTTTCTTGCTAACTGTGTGAGCACAGTTCCTAACTGTGTGAGTGCCCAGAATCACATAACTGAAACAGGGGAGGAGCTATTTAAATTAAATGAATGGGTGAAAAAAGAATAGCAGGCACTCTATCCTTTTAAGACCAGCTATGGCATATGGTGTAAAACAGCTATAGTGAAAAGCAGCATAAACATCTGAATGCACAATGGAATCCATTTTTGTATAAAATCAACAACACATGTCCTACTGTACTCTTTGGGATTTGAAACCTATATTCATAGTCCTGAATCCTGGGGGGATAATATCCATTTGTAGTAGCTCCAGTGAATGAAAAAAAAACACCATCCCAAATTATCTTCATGAGATAATGATATGGTACTTAAACATATATGAAATATTTAAATGATTTCTTTGTGGTGAAATTTAGTGTTCTTTCTTGACATCTTCTCAGATTTGGCGCATATAGGTCAATATATTGCAAGTTCGATAACATAGTAAGATTTCGAGCAGTTGAAGGCAGACAGAGATTCTCAAACGCCATGATTACTGAGTCACTATTGTAACTGTGGATTTGAGAGTTGGAGCTCTGTGCTTTCAAACCAATTTATGTAAAGAGATTCAGAATTTCAGAAGGCTAAACCAAATGCAGTTATTAGCGTATCCCTGGAGTAATGCTAAAATTAACACTGCACAAAACAGCTACAATGTTTTTCCCAGGTATTGCTTGCTAGTCTTTGCGAAAAATTACATGGCCTGTTTACCCAACAGCAAATGAGGGATTGCTCCCCAAATAATCATCTGTGAAATGAACAGAGGAAGATGTAAGAAAAAAAGAGAGATATCGGATATTGAGAGACATTAGCTATTGAAAGAGATATTGACATATGGCCAAAGACACTGCTGCTAAAAATCATGAATACTTTTGAAGATTGTCCTGAAGTTCAGTCACTAATTTTGAGAGGCTTCTTATCTTGTGAATGTAACTCTTGTGCAGAGGTATCCACAGAATCTAATGCTTTGGTCAAAATATCTGAATGCACATTGCACTGTCACAATGCAAGGTCCATCCTTTTTGTACATGCATGCAACATTGCAACACATGTACAATGAAGGTGGAGCTTGCCTCTTAACGGCAAAATCCTCATTTCATTATTCCATGCCCCCTAAAATCCCTACAGATATTTCTGTAATCCATGATTCCTAAATAGGACTTCTTTCTCTCTTCAGGTAGAGCCTTCTATTGCTCATCTCTATATACCATATCCCTTTACTTTCTCTTTCTATCTCTTCCTGGGCAATCATACTCCCCTCCTGTTAGTCCAAATCCATCTTTGTTGTTCTTTTTTTGTTGTTGTTATTTCTACTTGAAAAAGAAAAGAAAAGAAAAGGGAATGTGTGTACCGCATACTCCTGTGCGGAGGAGTAATCTGTTTATGAGAAGAAATGGTTGGTACATGCAACTCAAGTGTCAATAAATTTTATAAATGAAGTACCTTATTTTACAGGCAATTAAGTTTAATCAGCACATTAATTCAATTAATATAAATTTATTATTTTGTCCTCGCCCTGCCCTTTTTTAGAGAGTGGTTTCTAAAATATATTTATATCTATATACGTTTATCACATCTATTGAAAGGGGAACTGGTAGAATTAGAGCTGGCAACAGTACAATAATAAAGTGAGAAAGCTGGGCAAAGTCCAGAATATTTGTCCATTGTTATGATATGTTTCTGTCTACTCTTCCTTTTTGAGATTTGTCATCTTAAATTCAAGATTGTCTTCCTTTCAGATAAAAAAATGTGCGTGCATGAGAGAGAGAGAGAATACATTAATTACACTAACTAAATGCAGCTATTAGATGCAAAGATGTAACTGGGATGAAGCACTCTGTGTTGTTGTTTAATAAAACCATGAATGCTGCACTTACTTTCTATCAAGTTCAACATAATTTAATGAGTAGAAAATATTCTGTAGATGTTAGGAATATTTCATTAGAAACAAAGGTTACATCAAGGCTTACCTTCACAAATTCTGTCCAATCGCTGTCTCTTGACTTTATGTTTGTCCACAAGTGCCATTGCGCTACTGTGTTTTAGTTTTGCACTACTTTCTGAATCAAAGGATAAAGCAATTCCACGAGAACTTATGGAAATTCACAGTAGTCCAAGTGCATAACGTCACTTTGAATCCTGAAACAAGAACAGAGTTGTAGATTGTTGGCCCTTGGTAAAACAATAAATCTACACTGAGAACGTCTCCAGGTGCTACTTCTGTTTATGTGATGTATCTTCAGTGCTTTTAGCCCTTGTGTTACGTAACTAGAAACTGAATTGTTTGGGACTTTTGGTGCCTTCATGGGAATTTGCATAATTACTACCCATACATACCCATATAATATCAAAATATGACCTGTAACACGCTCTCTGTGTGGTTTGGGATTTTATGTATCTAAAAGATGGAATTTGGAATTAATGCTTGGCTAGCGTCCTACACTGTTGATCACCAAATGAAGGTATAATGCTAGTAAATATATTTGTTTCACAAAATGTATTGCCACATGGACAGAGAGAAATGAATCAGGAACAAGAACCCCACATAGGCACACACATAATCCATCAGCCATCTATTCAGTATTGAACCCAACAAAGTGCAAAGAGGTACAGAACTTTTTGAAAAAAGCAGAATTGCTGTAACAGTTACATCTTAACTTCTTCAGTTAACCTATAATTCGCTGAATGTAACCAAAGATGGCAGCCTGTAGAACTTTTCTAGGATTTGAGGGTGTATAGTGTTGGACCTGGTTAAAGCATGGATGAGAAACTGCAGACACTAGGCATGTTGGCTAGACAAAGCAATATTTCTTTTTTTAAAAAAAAAGCTTAAGTAATGGCAGAACACTTCTCTATTGGTGACAAGAAAGCTTGATAAACAGAGTAATCATGTCACCTCCTCGGAAGCAAAGGAAGCAAGTACTGGAGTAACCAGCTAACTTCCATGTACTTGTCTGCCTGTTTTGGCAGGGATAGTAATGGAAATCGAAAGGGTTAGACTAGGCAAGATGGAGAAGTTAAAACAACAAACAAAAAAAGGCCTTGGACCAACATCAGGTTTCAAGCAATCCTATATCAAAGACATTAACATTTCACTAGGTAAAACTATCTTACCTGTGATTCAGTGAAAACACAAAGCTTCCAAGATGAGAAAGTAGTAGCAAGAGAAATGTGACCTAAATGTTGTGCATACAGTACTTGCATACTTGATGCAGTACCTGATCACCGAATTAGATATTTATATTACCAAAGTATTTAGGGTTTTATAATTAATACTTGCAAAAAGATTGGCAAGCAGACATTTTGCTGAAATAAGTCTCTTCTCTAATTTCAGCTCCCGGAAAAAAAAAAACCCAAACCCAAAATTCTTTGAGCTCAGAACTGAAAAGGTTTTTAAAAAGGTTTTTAGAAAACAAATGCCTGATTCTAATTTATAAGCTGAAAAACAATTGACTGAGCATTCCTTACTGTATTACTTGCATCTTGTTCTTCATCGTCTTCAGTAATGGTATGTAAGGAATGACCTTGGGAAATGTGGGACGAAATGCTGCCAAGCCAGCGGTCAGGTAAGAGACGGCATAACCCACAGCTGCATAGGGTGGTTCAGGGAAGGGAGTCTTCCTAAATTCTCAGCCTATAAAATAGATGGTGGGAGAACTGTACTTTTAGACTTGTAAGATTCGGTTTATGTAGCTTTACAATATAGTAGAATTAGCTTAGTGGCTGTGTTTCTTATGTAGTCTACCTGGTAAGGATGACATTCATCTTGCAAGTCTGAAAATTTAATTCTTATGCTGTCAGAGCCCGAGAATCTAGGGAAGGTCTCTCCTGAAGCTCTTGGTCTGCCTTCTATGCAGCTGTGGGCTATGCCGTCTCTCTTCTGATCATTCCCTAGATAGCAACTCTTCATCCTATCTTCCAAGGTCGTTCTCACATACATAACACCTCCTAAATGCTTGGCAAATTTCCCTTATTTGAATATCAAAAACATTTGTAATTCACAAATCAATTGATAGCAAACTTAATTTCTTAGCAAAGATGCATTAGGATTAAAGGTAACCTTACAAAATATTATGCACATATTAAGAGAGTTTCACAATCCAATGGGAACTAAGCATCGTTAACAGGCATCAAATATCATTTATCGATTAAAAAGAACTAAATATTAGAAGAGACGAAACACCAGTACAGTATTTCTGATGGATACCATGGCTCACTGTTCTACATACATATTAAAAAATAAGATGCAATTGAACTGTATGTGGCATTGGCTTATGTAAAAGTTTTACATAAAGTTATGTAGACGTTGAAGAAAAATCTCCTTTCCTGATTTAAAAAGTAAGCTAGACGAGGTATGTTGTCTGTTGTGTTCTACACTGTAACTAAGTCAACTAATATTGCTAAAGAAACACTTCAATTGCATCTTTGATGGATAGATAGGCTCCAAATGACTGCAATGAGGATGGTATTTCCCCCCCAATCATACTGAAGAAATCAATCTACATCTGTTAAGGTTTAATGCATCACAACCAATTTATAGACACTGATAGTGATAGTGATTAAGGCACCAGGATAGAAAGCAGGCAACTGTGAGTTCTAATTCCGCCTTAGCCATGAAAGCCAGCTGGGCCAGTCATTTTCTCTCAGCCCAACCCACCTTACAAGGTTGTTGTTGAGGGAAAAATAGGAAGAGTAAGGTGTGTTGGATATGTTCGCAGCCTTGTATTATTTGTAAAATAAATAAAGGTGGTGTGTGTGTGTGTCTCTGTGTGTAAAATAAAACATTTAATCCAGTCTATCTGATAGCTTCTGATTCACTGGTATATTTTGATGTTAGCAGGGATTGTGTTCATATTCAGGGATATGATTTTTTGTCTGACTGGGTCATTATGTATTGGCTTTTTCAGAACCGTATTGTTTGCTCTCTTTTACAATGCAAGCAAAGAAGGCTTAAAAATGCTACAAAGGACAGAATATAATCATTGTGTTTTTCAGAAGTCAAAAAGCACACTCCCTAGCAGCCACAATCTTCATTGTTTTCTTTAGCACAACATCTCAGAAGAAGAAAAAATAACTTCAGTCTTCCAGAAACAATATACTATTAATAGTTAACAAATGGAATACAATACCATTTATGGGAGGGGAGGGATCCGACTATTACGAATCTGCTGCTTACCAGGATTACAATTTCACGGAGAATATTGTTATTATTATAGATGGTTATCAATTATGCATCACATTGATAGTATAAAAAGAACAAGAGCTGAATTCTGACTGAAAGGAGATGGACAATTTCCTGGTACTAAATGACCAATTTCCCAGCAATAGGACGGCAGCATAATCACAGAGATTTATAGTAATAATTAATTGATTTTTCACTCAAAATGTGAAGATTCTAAAAGCATGAATCCCATTCTCATTAATAATTAATCCCACATTTTAAAAGTACGAAACCCTCTGTATTCTAAGCAATGAAGCTTTTAAAAACTGAAAGCTCATGATATTATATGTCACAAAATGGGAAGGGATCCCCTTGCATTTATAGCAAATGAGGATGCTACATAAATAAATGTAAAGAATTTTCTGTTATCAATTCTTCTCCAAAAAGGCCTACAGGGAAGGGCCAAAAACAAAAATGGCAACCATTAGCGCATAAAGCATTGTGTCCACCACATGCATAAAAATGGAGCAAGTGTCATCTTAACTTCTTTGATCCCAGCCATCATTTCCTGATGGTGCTCCTGATTTCTCCGTTTAATTTTAATGTTTTTCTAACCCAGAGGAAGCCAATAGAAAAAGAACAGGTGGATATTCCTCTAGATCAAATTGGAGCTATGATTCCGCAGAAGGTTCTTATCATTTATTCCCCATGTATTAATCCCTAAATACTATAGGAGTTTTGACATCTTCTTCCACTTGTAATGCTCACGTTTCACTTAATTTCTTCATCCTCCCCCCCCCCAAGAGAAAATTTCCCAAAAGACAAAATATCTTCCAATTTTTTTTGATTGATAACACAATGGATAACAAAGAAGAATTAAAATTGGTTCAGGACTTGAAAAAAGGGATTGCTATGGAATGGTGGCCTTATTTACAAATTAAGACAAGTTTCAAAAAATATTGTGAACAATATGGCATATATGAGAAACAATTGGAACTGGACAAAATATTGCAAGGAACGGGAGGGAAAATGATTACTAAAATATACAATTTTCTTTTAAGATATAAAATGGAGGAAGAGACAGTAAAGGAGGCAATGATAAGCTGGGCCAGGAATTTTGGCTATAACATTGAGTTAGAACATTGGGACAAATTGTGGGAAAGAAATTATAAGCTTACGATGGCAGTAGCCTATAAGGAGAATCTATATAAAATGTTCTACTGATGGCATTTATCCCCAGCGAGATTGGCCAAAATGTTCCCAAACCTAACCCTGAGTGTTGGAGATGTAGACATAAATCTGGAACGTTCTATCCAGTGGTGCGTTGCCCCCAGTTTGGACTGGTTCTATAGAACCGGTAGTAAAACCGGAGGGAGGCTCCGCCCACCACCCAGACGTCATCAGAATGCTTCTGTGCATGCACAGAAGCTTTTGCGCATGAAAGCTTTGCTCGTGCGCATGCATGGCCCCGTTGTGAACCGGTAGTAAAGGTAAGTAGAACCCACCCCTGGATCTATCATATGTGGTGGTCATGTCCCAACAACAGAAAATATTGGCTCAAAATTAAGGAATGGCTGGAAGAAATCAGGGAACATAGGATAGAATTGAAACCAGAATTATGTTTATTAGGCATACTAGATCCAAAAATGGGTAAGAATTATCAATACATAATATTACACATACTAACCGCTGCCAGGATCATTTTTACGCAAAACTGAAAACAAATAAATATCCCCTCAGATGAAATGGTAATTAGGAAGATACTTGAATGTGTTGAAATGGACAGGATGACTATGGAGTTAAAAGAAAGAGAAGAGTTGGATTATTATAAAATTTGGAGTAGACTGTACAAGTGGCTAGAGAATAGAAGTCAAAACAAGAAATAAAAGTTCAAAAACCACTGAATATAATATAAAGACAAATGTATATACGTATAATCAGAATGAATTATATTATTATAATTATTATAGTATTACTAGAATTGTTAAAATTTATGAGAAGGCAAATATTGAATAGTGAATTACAAAAGCAGAATATACATGCTGTTACGGAAAGCTGTAAAATTATATTACATTGTTGTGTTGCTTGTGTTTTTTATTTGTTTGTCTTTGTCTTTGTTTTCTTCCCCCCCCCTTTTTTTCTTTTGTACTTGTGTTTTTTAAAGTTGGAAAATGTTCACTAAACTATTTTAAAAAAAAGATTGAAGTACAAGCACTTTGCCTGGAAGCAGCCTTAGACCAGGAACAAAAAACTAATTTTGTTCTTCAAAACTGACTGTGAAAACTAGGGATACTTAAGTAGTTATTTTAAAGCTTTTTGTTTCTTAAATTCTGCCAGTTTACACTATCAAACAATCTGTGATCCAATAAGAAAAAAACAACCACCACCACTTATTTCCAAAAAAAGACAGAATGATGTATTTATCGGTTATAATTTTTAAGTAACAAAATTGCAATTGATTCTGCTAACCATCATTCTTCTTGACGTAATAAAACATTAATTAACCATTTCATCAAGAGCAAAAAAATGGATAAAACTTTTTTTTAGCAAAAACCTGCAATTGATGACTGTTATCAAGATTAAAAGAAAGTGAACTTTCTCCTCACACTAGAGTAACAATTAAGTCACATGCCCCAATGGAGACTGTGTTGCCTCAGCCAAAAGAAAACCAAATTTCTACTTACACCGGAGTAATGTACTTACTATACATTAGTAAGTACTACTAATCTAACTGAAGTGTTTCTTTGGCAATGAAAAGGAAACAAGTTTCTTTCCACATAGGAGTAATATAATCCAATGAAACATGCATTTGTCTCAGTCCAAAGAAAATCACTAGTAAACGTCATGGCCAGGAGCACTGCTTATATACTTATCACTGTCATTACAAGAGCCACCATCTCCACTCACTTTTCTTTAGTGCTCATTAAAGGGAGATCAACAACTACATGAAGAAAGATTGCTTCTGGCCTCCAGTAATTGACTAGGATTAGCAACCATAGTGTGACTGCATACTTTTTTCCATACCTTTGAACTAGAACAAGAGAAGCAAGGATATATTCAGTTTTACCATCATCACTACCTTTGTCTGAGTTTCTTGCCTTTCCTCTCCACAGGTTAGGCTCCACTTTTGTTTTTCTACTGTCTAATCAGGCAAAAGACTACATAGTCCATCAGTGCTTTTTAAATTATTAAATCCCGAAGTATAAATATGTTACTGCAGGGCAAGTGGAGGCTTTGATCTGAAAATGAAGAAAGTGTTTTGCTGTATACGGCACACATCTGCAGCTGCTTACTCCAAAGGCTTCCAGTAGTTGTAGAAGGTAGTCCTCTGATCATAGGAACAAGACACAAATATTTTTAAGAACTATGGAAGAACCGACTATTTCACATGGTACAATGCACTTTTAAAGCACAAAACCCAGCATGGTTTAATAATAAACTGTAATAGCTTTGTACCATATAGTATTAACTTGTTAACTCTCAAGGTTCTTTTTTTCGCCAGGTATTAAAAATGGATTGTGATTAATGTGTGTGTGTGTGTGTAGTAATCTCAGAGGCCAGGGTCACATAAGTGGCCCCAAACTCTATCTATATCCCCTAGTGACTTTTTTTTAATCATACGTTTCAAAAAAAATCAGCAAAAGCCTAACATTTGAAGGTAGGAAACAGGTAAAATGCAGGGTAATTCTTACATTAAAGTCTAATAGTTTCAACCAAAACAACACTAGCAAAAAACAAACAAACCCTAAACCACCTGGTCTTGCTTGTGTACATCATATGCTGCTGTCCAGTTGCATCATTACTTTGCTTGTCCTAAATATTAAGGGCAGACTGGCCGTTTCCACTGTGCTCATCAAATGTCATCTGCAAAGCAGAAAACTGCATGGCAAATGTGATTTTTTATTTTTAACATGGCAGTTGACCATTGCTACTATCATTAAAATATGTGCAGCTGAAGCAGAACTGCAATCTTGCTTTGATGCTAATCATGTATCTTTAAATATATATTTAATTTTATTTATTTAAATCAGATTTGACTAATTTGATAGGGAACTCCAAGAATGTTAGATTAGAATTATTAGAACTTTAAGCAAAATAGCTGGTGATGTAATTTCTGGGAATTATATCCAGTCCAGTCTAACTGATCTATCTATTCATCCACCCATTATGTGGACGTGGTCTACATCAGGGGTTCCCAACTCCTGGTCTGTGGCCTGCCAGGAGGTGGGCGAATGAGCGAAGCCCCATCCGCGCACACACGGGATCCAGGCAGCTCGCAAAACCATGCCCTCTCCAATCTGTGGAAAAAACGCCTTCCATGGAACTGGTCCCTGGCACCCAAAAAGTCAGCGGCTGCTGGGCTACATGTATGACAGATCTAAAGCAGAATTTTTAAAGTTTAAGACCATAGTAAACATGATTTAAAACACCTTTTTATCTATCCTGAAAAACAAACAAAGTTTCAATCTTCTCTGTGACATCCTGTATTTTAAGAATTCTCTCAATCATCAGTCTTTCTCAAATTCTGCTAACCAAACAATACTCAAACTGGGATCACTTAATTCTCATACTATCCACCCCATCCTTAACTAACTTGAAAATCAGAAGGTCAACAAATGCTTCAGTAGATGTCCTATAACAGTGATGGCTAACCTTTTTGCCGTTGCGTGCCAAAAGCGGGGGTCGTGTGGGAGGTCGCGGGTGCGGGTGCCCACATCCATAATTCAATGCGCCCTGCCCTCCCACATATACGCATGTAACCCCCCACACTTCCCTCTGCTTTTGGCACGCAATGGCACGGTGGGCCTGGTAGGCCCGTTTTCCCCCTCCCCAGGCTCCAGAGGCTTTCTAGAAGCCCGGGGAGGGCAAAAACAGCCTTCCCCATCCCCCCGGATGCCTTCTGGAGGCGGGAAACAGCCAGTTTCCTGATTTCCGGTGGGACCGGAAGGCCTGAAAATCAGTTGGCCAGTGCGCACTGGAGCTGAGCTAGGGCAACACTCGCATGCCCAACAATATGGCTCCGCGTGCCACCTGTGGCACCCGTGCCATAGGTTCGCCATCACGGTCCTATAATCTCTCCTCCAATAATCTAGCAAGTCATCGATTGTCAAGGAATTCTCAAAGATAACATGATATATAAAGCTTTAGTCAGTAACAGGTAGTTATTTCAGTACTCTGGGATGCAATTTATCCAGAGATTTGGCACATTTTATCACTTAGTTTAATCTTTGTAAAGCTTCAGTATTTACTGTTTTGACAGTATAATAAAATATCACCTTAAGTTTTCTATCGTATAAGACTTAGTCTTTTGAGTTTGTACTTTTCTTTTGATCTAGCATGCTCACATACACAGCATGCTGTATGACATGCTATTTTCATGACACACGAAAACACATATTTTCCAGGGTAACAATAAAAATAGAAACATTCATCCTCTGGCTTTCACAATTACAACAACTGGTACTACAACTCAAATTAATTTAGTCTATCATCATTCTTAGTGAGGCCAGATATGTGCCGAAGGAAATATCAAGAAAACATTCAAGGAGATATAAAATATATAAAATATTCACTACATCACTGAGCATTTAAAAAATCAATAAAAACATATCTGATATTTATATAAAAATATAATTTACAATTTAATAACAATTCCAATGCCGGACTAATCCTTTTCTGGGGAGGGAATTTTTTTTGTCTCAAAACAAACAAACGTAATTATAGCAACATATTAAAAAAACTATGAACTTCCAGAGCAGTTTAAAGGAGACATCAGGAATATATATTCCTATTAAAAAAAAAAGACACTGGAACAATGAATGAACAAAGAACAATGGAACTGCAATTTTCGTTGGCTATGAATTATCTTGAATTTTATAAGATAATATCAAGGATTATGAATTATTATGATGAATTGGACCTGGCTGAGTTGCAGGTATCCAGTACAGTGTTTTAAGAAACTTAACCATTAGCTATTCCACTTAAGTCATGGCATCTGCATCTGCAGCAACTGTAGCTTATAGACCATCTTCAAGCGTAGAACTACATCTGTTTGACAGGTCCATGATTAGACCATGCAACAATGAACATGTGATTTAAAGCCCGCTAAAAATGGAACATGCTCATAAAAGTACACTATGTAATTTTTTTTTAAAAAAATAGTCATCAAGTAAGCAGCATAAACAGATACAGACACAGACACTCTAAGAGATTTTTTACATTAACTACCCATCTGAAAATAACTCAGAAATAATACTAGTAAATGTACTAAATACAATTAAAAGCATAGAGAGAAATCAGAATGGACATGCAGTTTCAGTGCAAGTATTTGAGTGTGAAGAAGCATGCACATGGGAGGAAAACTGTAATTCTTCTGTCTTCGGCAAGATTAAGAAACAAATGAAGTGATTTACATACAGTAATTGCATATCCTTGCTAGTCTCCAGCAGTGTCTTTTAAAATGTTAATTTTCTGAAAGTGCTCGGACATTACCCTAGACAAGTAGTTATTTATTTATTTGACAGAAAAAATACTTAATCATGACAATATAAAAAGAAGTTTAAAAAACTCATTGCTAAAATGTATTTCAATGGCTTCTTAGAAATATATGTTAACAGAAAACAAAGAACAAGAAAAAGGATAATAGATTGAAGAGCAAAAAAGTCATTCTACCAACACAACCAATATATTGCTTGGTAACATCTGTTCTTAGTAAATGCACTTGTAATTCTAAAGAAAAGGGGGCCATATGTTGTTCAAACTATAAACTCTTCCAATTGTATTCATGGCAACAGCCCCCCTCCCCCCAACTATCATTATTACTGTTTTAACAGTTTCTGTCTTTCTTATGGGTTTTTCCTTAGTTGCTTAGTCTTTGTGGTGGGAGTAGCATATAAACCAAAGTATCTAAATAAGTAAGACAATAAATAAATAAAACATCAGTGTTTTAAATTACTTTTGCCCATTAATTTTAACAACTCTAGGTTTTGTGCCTACCATGGTTGAAAGAATAAAGACATTTTAAATTGTGGTTCAAAAGAAGTACTAAAACAATTCACACACTCTTGTATTTACTCAAAACATTCATCAAATTTTTGTACAGGTATGGCACTGTTTTTGTTCAAAAGCATACACTGTTAAATCACCTCCAACATAATGTAGGCAATTAACATACCCTCTCTAAGGGGTTATGGAATGTACTTAAACTATCTTCAAAAAATATAAATTAAGTATAAATTAATGCACCATAGGATGTCACAGAATCTACTTGAAGAACCTGATCAACATTTACTGATTAATTTTGCTTTCTTATTTTTAGATTGCTTGTTCTCTTGTAGATCCAGAGGGTTTTTTCCCCTCGGTTTAAATTATGCCTTTTATTGAAACAGCCGGGTTACTATATTGCATTACAATATGTGTATGTGCGTGCGTGCGTATTATATATGTATGTATGTGTGTGTGTGTGTGTGTGTGTGTGTGTGTGGATAGATAGATAGATAGATAGATAGATAGATAGATAGATAGATAGATCCTTCCATCCTTCTGAGGTTGTAAAATGAGGATCCATATTGTTGGGGGCAATATGCTGACACTGTAAATTGCTTAGAGAGGGCTGTAGGCACTGCAAAGTGGTATATAAGTCTAAGTGCTATTGCTGCTATTGCTACATGCATGTAGTAGGACCGATTAGACAGTGAATTGCATATTCTTCTTCAATACTGGATGAAATTCTTAGCTGAAGGAGTCCCAGAGGATTGACAAGAGTGATTAAGAAAGTGATAAAGAAGAAAGTGGTACAAGATTGAAAGAGCACAGCAAATTCAACTTTGAGAGGCTGACAATAGTCCCAGTAATACTTTACAAATAGATACATCAGAAAGAAATGATAGAAAGATAAAAAAAATTATGATGTGGGGCTAACACGTGAATGATTAGATTAATAGCTAGTTAGGAAGAGAATAAGTAACCAGTTCAAAGGATCGATGTGCTCTCCAAGGGAGATGCTCATCTCCTTCTACTTGGTAGCTTGATAAGGAATTAAATTGCCACAAAGCATTGAATATCAGTACACAAACAGCAAAATGGGTATGAGTGTTATTTATTTCCTACCTGAAGCAAATCCTTTTATTGATACATCTATTTCGTAAATCTAATGCTATTTATTCCTATTAGATGTGCTTGATTTTGTGGTATATTTGTGTTAAAAGATGACATACATTATTTCTGATCTATAAATTATTTTGTGCCGAAGACCCAGGGCTGATTGACACTATACTTTAAATATCAAAAATAATTTGGTATTGCATTAAATAATGCATCATAAAATAATTCAGTTTTCTCTAATGAATCGAATCTGTGTCTTTGTTCCTGCCAGTTCACCAATATTCCTTCCAGTATTAATCACCTAAAGCTCACTCCTTTTTTGATTAAATGTTTTGTAAAAAACTGATGGTCTTTTCTCAAATCTCTGACTCTTCTAGGTATTTGTTTCAACACCACTATTTCTCTACCTTTGTATTTTATTGGATTATTCCTTGCTGTCTGTAATATCTGTTCTTTTTTTAAAATTTTTATTAAACAAAGACATACATACATACAATACACAATGTGAACTAACTATACATTAAAATCAGGTCTTACAACTTGAGTCTTAAGAAAAAAGAAAGATACTTCAGTATTTTATGTTTCTATATATATGTATATATATATATATCTACATCTTTCATTATATAACGATATTTTAAGATTATTTCTTAATTTTGGTTTCCTTTGTTGGTATTCCCTTCCTGTCCTATTTGGTCGTTTCTTGTTGTATTTTCCTTTTCTCTAGCCAATATCTCTGTTCTTATTGCTTTCTTGGTGAATCTTACATGTACCTCTCTAGGTAAATTGTTTCTCATTGCATATCTAGTGTGTACTCTAAATATCTCATCTATCTCATTTAATATCTTTTCCTTAGTATCCTCCATTGCTTCCGCCAACAACTCTGCTATTTTCTCAGCTAAATATTCTCCTTTCTCTTCTTCTATGTTTTGAAATCTTCGTTAATAATCTACACGATCCATTTCTAAATAAATAATTGTTTTTTCCTGGTTTTTATCGGTTGTTGTGAGTCTATAGTCCAGCTCTCCCACTCTTTTTTCTGTCAATTCTGCTTTTTCTTTCACTTTTTGTATTCGTTGTTCATTTTTTTCCATCATTCTCTTAACATCTTTTAACTCCCCTTCTACTTTTTCCATTCTCTCATCTAGTTTGCCTATCCTACTTGCAAGAATTAGATCAAGCCAATATGAACTCAGTCAAAAGATGTAAGAAACATAACTCTGTCCAAATTTCCTTCTCCTCAAATACCAGTTTTTAAAGATAATGACACAAACTGAAAACTAATTTCACATCATCGAATTGAGTAAAAAATTCAAACCTGAATGAAAATGGATGGGTTTCTTTAAAAAAAAATAGTATAAAAGAAATAGTATGGCTGTGTTAATATGACAAGCTTATCTTGTTGGGTTTTCTTTTAGGGTTTCTTTTAGCCTTGGTGAAAAAAAGTAAAAACTTTACATAGGGAACAAAGTGTGCGAACAATTTATCAAGAGTCTTCAGCCACAGGAACAAAATGAGAGAATAATTACTGCTATTCTGCACTTCCATTATTTCCCAAGAACATTTGGAAAACTCCAAACATCGTCTAATGCAGTGTCTCAATCTTTATAAATACATTCAATTGGAAAAGATAGGAAGGTAGGATTCATTAAGCTATTGTCCAGAAATGTAGATTCATAATGAATATGGAGCGATAACCTCTCAGTTACCCATTGGAGAGGGAAGGCACAAAAACTGTCCTGGATGGATTAAAAGGGCACTTATATGCTGGCACAGAATGAAAACAACTCTGGGGATTTATATTTAAATCCCCAGAGTTCGCCTAAATAATAAACATACATGATACAACATATATGTGTATAGGAGATTAAGCCAAGAGTTTCCAATACAATAGCCAAGAACTATTTGGCACCCCAATAAGGTTGAAAGCAGCCATCTAACATTACTCAAAAATCCAAATCTTGGTCATTCTCTGTCTTCAGATAAGGAAACAGAGACATTGATAAGAACTAACAGACAAAATGAAATAAATAAACAATCATCTAAAAAAGTTCCAAGGATATGTATGACTAAAGAAATGGTATAGCTAAGAGAGTAAGATATATTTTATAGAAGTTTAATACAGTACATAAACATTATTGTTGCATGATATCATCAAGACTAAAGAATTCAAAATAAGTCCAGTCATTTAATGGATTATGAGAACAATTAGAGTAGTTCTATGAATGAGAGAGAAAAGGCAGAAGAAAATATCTAAGCAATATCAGTCTTCAAACTACAGGATACCAGAATAAACCAACATTTGGAAACATTTACAGGTAGTCCTTGAGTAACGACAATTGAGCCCAAAATTTATGTTGCTAAATGAAACATTGGTTAAGTGAGTTTTGCTTCATTTTATGACTCTTCCTGCCACAGTTATTAAGTGAATCACTGCAATTGCTAAGTTAGTAACACTGTTGTTAAGTGAATTGACATCCCCATTGATTTTTCTTGTCAGAAAGTCATAAAAGATGATCATGTAACACCGCAACTGTCATAAATTTGAACCAGTTGCCAAGTGTTTGATTTTGATCAAGTGATCATGGGAATGCTGCAACGGTCGTAAGTGTAAAGAATGGTCATAAGCCACTTTTTCAGTGCTGCTATAACTTTGAATGGTCACTAAATGAAGTGTTGTTAAGGACCACTTGTACAAGGCTCTTAAATCCTGTGGTATTGAAAAATGAAAATGAAATTGAATTCATAGAAAGCAAGAAACTTTTTCTCTTTTTATATTTAGATTCTCTTTTTATATCCTTTTACTAACAAAATAAACTTTACTAAGATAACCCAAAATATGACCCACAGATTTATTTTTGAGCCCCCTTTCCAGGAAAAATAGCATTAAACAAATGACTGATTTTATGAAGATCTGTAATGTTGAATGGATTGAGTATAATGGTAGAAAAAAAATAATTACAATATACATAAATGTATTATACCTGAGTTTAGTAGGGCTTATGTTCAGGTAAATAGCTTTAGGTAGCATTCTTGAAATTTCTGCAAATAGCAATAGTAATAGCAGTTAGACTTTATATACAGCTTCACAGCCCTCTCTAAGCAGTTTACAGAGTCAACATATTGCTCCCAAAAATCTGGGTCCTCATTTTACCGACCTCAGAAGGATGGAAGGTTGAGTCAACCCTGAGTCAGTGAGAATCAACCTGCTGGCAGTCGGCCATCAGCAGCTTTAGTCTGCAGTACTGTATTCTAACCACTGCGCCATCAGGCTCTTAGGAACCAGTTAATCAAGTGAAAGATAGTCAACACAAAACATACCATATTTTTCAGAGTATAAGACGCACTGGCGTATAAGATGCACCTTAGTTTTTGGGGAGGAAAATAAGAAAAAAGCTGATTGGCAGGTGGATCGGCCTCCTGGAATACCCCCAATCAGCTGTTCCCAAAGGTGAATTTTAGCAACAGGTTCCTTGGTTTCTGATGCTTTTTTCAGCCACTGAAACCTCCATTTGAGAAGCTGGGCGGGGCTACATTTGGAGTATAAGACCCACCCAGATTTTCACCCTCTTTTTGGGGGGAAAAAGGTCCGTCTTATACTCTGAAAAATACGGTAATCTACCAAGCCCAACTAAACCCATGGGTTATTTGGGACATTTCCTTGATAAATTTGTCATTTTGATGCTGATAGATTTATTTATGAATTCAGGGGAAATCTTTGGCAACCTCAAACCAAAATATAGTGAGCTGCTTTTGTCTCAATTTCTGTGGACCTAGTCTACTATTTTTTCCTGAGAGGTTTCAAACTTTTAGGATATTTTGGGATTTAACATTAAGCAATTATAAGTAGTGATAAGTACATATGGTTCTGCTTGGTTTAACATAGCTTTGTTTATAAAATCTGTTGGGATAATTTACAAAATGTTGCCTGATTTCCAACTCTTCTTTTATGGTTTATAATATTCATGCAGATGTGCATCTGATATCATGTACAGACCTATAATTTATTTATATTTGCTTTCATCTTCCTCCATCTCCATAGCATAAGCATTGGCAGAAAGTGGAAAGTCTAGGTTCTTTCCAGTGAATATGCTTAAGCAGTAGAAATACTGTGTTTTATTACAGCCAATGATCCAAAATAGCACTTAAATAAATAACAAAACAAAGAAAGACCACAAAGAAACAGAAATAAAACTAAAACAAAGCAGTCAAGTCTTATCAAGTTCTGTAATATAGAAGTAAAAAATGTGCAACATTTCAAGGAATTGTATCATATTAGGTAGATATTAAGAAATAAATATAAAAGTGATTCTGAATGGGCATTGGTCTTACCTTGAAGGCCTAATTTCTTGATAGTTGTGTCATCGTCCAGACATGGGCTGCTTCAGTCGGGTCTGTCACTGGCTGAGCCATAGTTTTTTGACCACGCCCCTTGCTCCTCCCTTTGGGGCCCAGTTTGGCGAAGGAGGCCGCAGGAAAGATCTCCAACAGGAACCACCACCGTCGGAGAAAGAAAACTGGTCCAACGGGACAACTGAAAAGTAAACTTCTTTAACCTTAACAAACAAACTGTACAGGCCCTGAGACAGAGGGAGGGGCTGGACGATGACACAACTATCAAGAAATTAGGCCTTCAAGGTAAGACCAATGCCCAATTTCCTTGATTAGGTTGTGTCATCTTCCAGACATGGGACATGCCAAAGTTTTGGCAGTCCTAAGGGCGGGATGACAAAGGGCCTGGGGAGACCCCTGTCTGGTGCACCTGTTGTAGAACCCTCCTGCCAAATGATGCTTCTGCAGAAGCAAATTTATCTAACCTGTAATGTTTAATAAATGGCAAGGGGGTGGACCAGGTGGCCACCCTGCAGATTTCCTCGAGGGAAGCCTGAGTTGCCCAGGCTGCCGAAGTAGCTGCACTCTGGGTGGAGTGAGCAGTAATTCTACTGGGAACAGGGACCGCCTGGGCCTGATATGCTGAGGCAATGCATGCTCTGATCCAACGACTAATAGTTGCAGAGGAAACTTTATGTCCTAAGGAACTCGGCAAAAAGGAGATAAACAAGGCCTCAGATTTCCTGAAAGGGGCCGTTCGTTTAATGTAGATTAAATGTCCTGAGTTCTATGAAAAAGGGAATTAACTTTGGGAATGAAAGAGGGATCCAGTCTTAAGATGACAGTGTCAGGTCGGAAGGTACAGAGATCCTCTCTAACAGAGAGAGCTGCCAGCTCTGAAATACGGCGAGCTGAAGTTATGGCCACTAGGAAAGCTACTTTAAGAGTGAGGAAACGAAGGTGGACTGTGCGGAGGGGCTCAAGGGGAGATTCAGTTAAGGCATTAAGGACTCTGGGTAAGTCCCAAGTGGGATACCTATGAATTGAGGAAGGCCGTAAGAGCCTGACTCCTCTTAGGAATTTTTTAATAACAGGGTGGTGAGTGAGTGGCTGTTCAGAGGGATTGGATAAGGCCATAGAAAGTGCTGCCACATGTCTTCTAAGGGTGCTGTGGGCCAGACTGCGGTCCAAGCCATCCTGCAGGAATTCTAGGACCTGGGGAGGAGAGGCTGAAAGAGGATTGACCTGGTGGGACCTACACCATCTTATAAAAGCAACCCAGGTGATATTGTAAAGCCTGACTGTGGACCTGCGTCTACAAGCCTGTACAGTAGGGATCACCCTATCTGAATACATGTCCTGCTTTAGGAGGGCCCTCTCAAGTGCCAAGCAGTCAGTTGGAGCCACTGCGGTTCCGGATGGATCAAGACTCCTTGCCACAGGACTCCCGGTTCCGGTCCCGCGGGCGACGGACACTGATCAGGCTAGCTCTGGCCCCAGTGTCTGATCCCCCCCATCTGGAGGCCCTTTGGGCCAAACGCCCCAATCTTTGGGGCGCTTGCCGTTTGAGGGCGGCTCGCCAGGGGTCCCCTGCCTCACATCCAGGGGCCGGGAGGCCGATGCTGGCGCGCCCAAGGCTCCAGAGGGGGTGGGAGGCGATCGGCGGCCTTTTCTGAGGCTGCGGAGGCGCCACAGCGCCTGAGGGGACCAGCGTTTATTTACAAAGCACAGCGGACCGAGCTGATTGACCGGAGACTTGAGCAGGCATCCTGGAGGTGAGAGGGGGGGTTGGAGTTCCCCCCCCCCTTGTAGCTGGAAAGGTGCCGTGGCTGACAAGTAGGGGGAAAGAAATGGAAGGAAACCCCTTACTTTGTTGACTTTTCTTCTGAGGATGGCTCTATCAGAATTTGTTGGAGAGGTCTGGTGGCCTCTCTTCCCGGTGGTGTGCTATGGCGGCGGTCCGACTTCCTGCTTCTTTATTTATGATTGAAGACAACATTCTCCTCTAAGGCTTCCCGTTTGACCTACTCTATACTCCGGACTCGTTGCTCCTGTGAGCGCCCACTGGTGGATATTTGAAAAATTACACTGACTGTCAATCCCTCTTTCTTTCCTGGAGGTTTGTCTTTTGGGATTTTTCATCTTCTATTACTGCAAGATGGCTAAGGGTCATAAATCAACAGCAGCTGACATGGAAAAAAATTTGGAAAGACTGGCGAAATTGGATCAGAAGTTGGACAAGTTGGATGATTTGCAAAAAGGATTATCTGAAATTAAATCTGAAATGACACTTATGAAAAAAGATTTAAATGATGTTCAACAGCTGGCAGAGCAAAATAAGAAGAAGATGGGGGGTCTGGAGGGGGAGGTATGGGCACTCCAGAGGGTGGAAGAAGGGAGAGGAAACACAATGCTAACTTTACAATTGGATAAGATGTCTTATTTTCTCAGGTTTCAAAACGTGGAACAACTTGACCAAGAAAATTTGAGAGAAGTGATGGTTAAAATGTTGGGTGAATTTCTAGAAAGAGATTTGGAGTCCATTGGAAGGGATGTGGATTTGGTGTATAGAGTAAACTCACAATTTGCAATTTTACATAGTTTACCAAGAGAGGTTCATATTAAATTTGTAAGAAGGGAACTGAGAGATGAGATATTGAGAAAACAAAGACTGGGGGCGCTGGTGTACAGGGGCAAGGAGGTCACCATCCTGAAGCAGATTCCCAGACAGGTACGAGAATCAAGGAGAAAATATTATTTTTTATCAAACAAGCTGTACCTTAAGGGAGTAGGTTTTAGGTGGTTGATTCCGGAGGGTTTGATGATTTTTTGGGAGGACAGTAAGAAGAAAATTAATAACGTAGCAGAAGCTAAGGCTTTTTTTGACCAACATAAATCCTTCCTAGATGGAGAAGATACAGGAGCCGAAGAGGGGGAAGTATTAGATGATCAAGGAGTGGGGGCGGATGGAGCTGTGGCGGCCCTGGAGGAGGGGGGAGGCCAGACCATGGTTTTAAGAGCTAGAACCAGGAAATGAAGAAAGGAGGGGAATTTATTATTTAATGTCTTTTACTTGACATCTTTTTTCTCTCTCTCTTTTTATTGTACTTTGTATAACACTTTGGCTATTTGCTTTTTTTTGTTTATATAACTTTTATACAACCTGGTTGTTTGTTTTGATTTAACATAATAATGTCTGTTGTGTGAGAACTTAAAAAAGAGAATAATAATTGAGATATCTTTTTATAAAGATATTGAAAATTCAACATATTGTAAACTATAATACTGTATATTTTTAACCAATAAAAACTTTTTACAAAAAAAAAAAGACTCCTTGCCACAGGACGATCTGGTCTGATGGAATCCTCCAATGTTGGGATATGGAGAGATTGATCAGATCTGCAAACCACAGGCGCCCTGGCCAGTGCGGAGCCACGAGAATTATTTTCGCCCTGTCGGCAACCACTTTCCGAAGTAAGGCTTGGATTAGAGGCAGAGGTGGGAAGGCATAGTGGAGACTGGGAGGCCATGTGAGTTGGAGAGCATTGATCCCTTCTGCTCCCAGAGACGGGAACCTCGAGAAGAAGCGAGGAAGTTGAGTGTTCAGATTCGTTGTGAAGAGGTCTATGCTTGGCAACCTGAACCTGTTGCATATTGCTTGGAAAATGTCCGGATGGAGCTGCCACTCAGCACTGTCTATCTGGGTCCTGCTGAGGAAATCTGCTTGTGTGTTCTCCGTCCCTGCTATGTGATCTGCTCGGATGGAGAGATGTTGCTCGGCCCACTTGCCCAGCCGAAAGGCTTCCTCCATGAGACGCTTTGAGCAAGTCCCCCCTTGACGACTGACGTGTGCTTTTGCAGCTATATTGTCTGTCAGCACCAGAACATGATGGTCTTGAACAAATTGTTGAAAGTGTGTGAGAGCCAGTCGGATGGCCTTCAGTTCTAGCCAATTTATGGGGTTGGTCAGGTCTGATGGAGACCAACGACCCTGAGCCATGTGCGACTCGAGATGCGCTCCCCAGCCATGGAGACTGGCGTCTGTCGTGAGGCATATTCTGTTCTGGTCCGTGAAAAAACATCCCTTGTCTAGAGAAGGTGATGTCCACCAGTGTAGTGATCGCCTGACAGAGAGTGGGACTCTGACAGTGGTCATGGTATGAGCTTGCCGCTTCCATTGGAAAGGAAGTAGAAACCACTGCAAGTGTCGGGCGTGAAGGCGCGCCCAAGGGACGATCTGAATGCGGGAGATCATCTTGCCTAGAAGCTTTGACAAGGTGGCCAGTGGCACAGAAGGATTTTTGTGAATGTGAGCTATCATGCCTCTGATGTCGGCTTGTCGTTCCAAGGACAGGTAGACTGCGCCTTGATGGGTATCTATAATGGCACCGAGGTGGACAAGTCTGTGGACTGGCACTAATTGACTCTTTTTGTAATTGACCAGGAACCCATGTTCGTTCAAAGTTCAAATTGTGATGTTTAGATCGTGTAAGGCTTGATCGTGAGAGTGAGCAAGAATCAAAATATTGTCCAGGTAAGCCTGGAGCCTTACCGGTTGTTGTCTCAGGTGAGCTGCTACGACCGCCAGGACCTTTGTGAAGACCCTCGGGGCTGATGCCAGACTGAAGGGGAGGCTCGGTACTGTAGATGTTTTCCTGCGTAACTGAAGCGGAGATACTGTCGATGCTTTGGCAGAATGGGAATGTGAAGGTAAGCCTCCATGAGATCTATGGAAACTAGAAAGTCGTTGGGGCGAATCCCCTGAAGAATAGAGGTTAGTGAACACATTTTGAATCTGTGATACACTATGTAAGAATTGAGAGATTTTAGATCCAATATTGCCCTCCACCTGCCCAACCGTTTCGGAACTACAAACAGGATAGAGTAAAATCCTTGCTTCCATTCGGTTTGGGGCACCTCCTCTATGGTGTGTATATTCAGGAGGTGCTGAACAGCTTGGTCCATCAGATGGCGTCTGGACTCACTGCTGTAAGGTGGGCATTGAATGAAAGGGGTAGGAGGAGTGGAGAGAAATTCTAGAGGGAGGCCAAATGTTACTATAGAGAGGACCCAGAGGTCTGGGGTAGAGTCTTTCCACCTGTCTGCGAAGAGAGCCAGGCGGCCTCCAATGGGAGGATTTGGCGAGGAATCACTTATGGCTGCGGGACTGGCGGTAGCCGGAGCCGCGAAAGGGCCGCTTAGACTGTGTGAACTGCCTACGCCTGTCCCGAAAGGACTGACGGTCCGAGGACTGGCTTGATCCCTGAGGGAAACCTTGCTGGGAGGTGTTTCCTTGGTAATAGGGACGAAAGGATGCCTTCCTGTAATAAGGAGAGGATCGTCTGTTAGCATGCGTAGATGTTGACGGCAGAATCTTACGCTTGTCCCTTGTTTCAATAAGGAGAGGATCAAGAGACTCACCAAATAATTTTTCTGCAGAATATGGAGCTGCAGCCAAACGCCATTTGGCCCAAAGATCTGCTGGCCGCTGACGGAGCCAGATCATCCTGCGGGCTGATACAGTAGAGGCTAGGGCTCTAGAGGCGAATTTGGCCGAATTCAAAGTGGCATCAGCTGAGAATTGAGTAGCAGCTATGATTTTATTGATATCTTGATGGAGGCGAACCTCACTAGAGGGCACTCTTGCTTGCAATTGCTGAAGCCAAAGGATGGTTGATCGGTTGAAAAAGGAAGCTGAGGCAGCCGATTGAATTGCCCAAGCTGCCGCCTGGTGATTCTTTTTGCAGGGGTAGTCTAACTTTTTATCCTCTGGTCGTAAACCCTCGGAAGTATCTCCTGCCACATAAGAGGAGGGAGATGAGAGAGCTGCTATAGGGCTGTCCACTGGGGGGACTTGCAACAGTTGAGCAAATTTAGGTGCAACTGTGTAATATTTCTTATCTGAGGCAAGGGCAGAGGCCATGGTTGCAGGGCTAGACCATTGTTTCTTAACCACATCTGTGAATAATTGAGGAATTGGAACATAGGATTGTTCAGGAGTAGGTTCAGAAAAAAGTCCTTTTTTATGGCCTTGGGCTTCACGCATTTCCTTAATATAATCATCATTGTCTAGAGCTGCAGTAAGGCGTGCTTTATGTAAAAGAGATTTAAATTTGTGTGGGGGAAATAAACCTGTGAAAGCAGGTTGATCCTGAATTACACCCTCATCATCCGATAAATAAGAATGGTGATCCTCCTCCAATGCAAAAGATTCACTTGCTCTAGAAGCTGCTGGGGAATGAGAGCCAGTCAGGCTAACTGCAGGAGAAACTCTAGCATGAGTGGAATGCTCAGAAATTATTGAGCCAGAATGATGGCTTTTACAGGCATCTACCACACGAGATGTGATGGCTCGATCAATTAAGACTTTTAATCTTTCAGGCAAATTTTCAAAAAGTTCCTCAGGGGTCTGTTCTTGCAAGGGCAACTCCCTTGCAGAATGAACTGGTGTCACAAGTCTGCCAGAATCAGGAGTAGCAGGAGCAATTAATTTACTTGCAAATGGATTTTGCAGAGTGCTTTGCTCTTCTTGTATAAAAACTCCACCCTCACCTTCTGAAGACCAAGCCTGGTGTACTTCAACAACAGGGAGGGGGGGGAGTAGGAGGAGGGGGGGAATTTCCTCACTGGCCGCCTGGACAATAGCCTTTGTAATATGCTTCTCTAAAGCCATATGCCTCCATTCCAAAACCTTTTCTTCTGCTTTAGAAGAGTGCTTGCGTTTGGAAGTTGCTTTTTTTCCTGGAGACATGGTATTTCCCTCCCCCTGGGAAGAACGCTCTGCCACTGCAATAGTATACTCACTGTGACCAAGATGTCGACTGGAAAGATTTTTAGTTTCACTTTCGCCACGTAGTGAGATAAACAAAAGGCAGAGGCTCTGGCATTTGCTCAATGGCTGCCAGGTAACATGTGAGCAGGATATACGCTGCTCCAGATGTGACTGTCCAGGCGGACCTAGAAACAGCCCCTGATAAGCGCCTTTTTAAACAGCCGCAAACAAATCCAGGCTGTAATAATGCCACTGGAGAGTGCAAGGAAATCTTACAAATCTCCCTGTAGAATCTCCATTGGTGGTATAGGAGGATTGGGACCCAAAACGTTTAAAAATTCTCCTATGGACTCGTTGGTGGCAAAGCGGCAATTTTCAGCTCTCCAAAGTGCCATGGCGCTTCAAAGGGCCGCCCTACAGCTATTCTGCGGTCTGGGAGCTGAGGGCGGCGGCCGATTTTAGCGATTCTGGGGTGATTCCCAGAAAATCGCTATAAATGTTGGTGGTAAAGTGGTTTAAGACCCCCTGCGCTTTTGTTGGTGGCATAGGGCTAAGAAGCCCCACCAAAGGAAAAAAGTTTTAAAAATCGTGCGAAAGAGGCTTCCAAAATGGCCGCCGCCTGGAGCTAGTAAAGCCTAGACCAGGCTGCTCCAATGCAGAGATATACCGGTAGGCTAGAGGAAAAAAAAATGTTTAAACTAGCCTAGTAGACCGGTATCCTCGCAAAAAATACAAAATAAAATTAGAAAGTAAAATGAGGAAAAGAAATAAGAAAATAAAAGGTCAAAAAACTTACAATTTAAATGCAATCGAACAGACCTGGGCTGAGAGCCAGATCTGTAGGAGATGTTACTCTCAGGCCGACTGAGCCTAAACTGGGCCCCAAAGGAAGAAGCAAGGGGCGTGGTAAAAAAAACTATGCCTCAGCCAGTGACAGACCCGACTGAAGCAGTCCATGTCTGGACGATGACACAACCTAATCAAGGAAATTCACCTAGTATTTTAGCTAGTGAAGGAATATACTGTAGTACAAAGATAATGTTCTAGAATAAGACTGGAAGCATAAAACGGTTTCACAAAAGTTGTTTCAAAGCAACCAACCACAAAAATTGTTTCAAAGAAGCTGGGAGGAACCCAAGAAGATAAGATCCCAATCAAACCACAGACCGCACAAATTAGTTCACAGTAACAAACAAGAAATTCATTTAAAAATGCTGTGAAGAATTATATGAAAGAACAAAGCCTATTTGTTAGAAAATAGCATTCATTATAGCTAGGATTGTGAACAACTTTTAGCAGTTAAGACATGAATGCTATTTTGTAGGTTAACAGTATGCCGTAAAACAAAACTATACTGGAGTAAAATTTATTCACAAAATGAATAAAACATCCACTACATATTTATCCTGAAATTCTTTGTTGCTCAACATATGCTATTCAAGACTAAATTTAGTCGTGTGCCAGCACTTATCATGGATGACTGGGGCTGCCTCAAGGGACAAAGAATTCGGCATCTCTCACTCAGCAATAGAAAAAGATCAAGAAACCAGAAATTCAACATGGTAGGAAGCAATTCTCTCATTAGAGGACTTTTTCAGTACAATCAAGATATGACAACTTTATTCTCAGGCAAGCTTTGGCTCCGGAGGAGTGGTCAAACATAAGACCTGGTGCAGGAGGGGAAAAATAAGGCAATTTTTCTATAATTCTCAGTTGAAAAGAAACTGCAAGGAACTTCCCTGTGAGTCTTGTGAATCACAACCATTAGTTTTCATTTTTCACAGAGGAGGTCACGGAATAACAAAGACACTGAAAAAAAGCAGCGGCTAGAATGATGGGGGAAGTAATATTGTTAGAATCAAAGATAAAAACTACAAGGGAGAAAAAAGTAGTAAGTCTGTTCCTGCGCTCTGTTGGAGGAAGCAAAAACGCTAAAGGTTAAACATCAGTAGTGTGTTTTAATAATAACCATACTTCCTCTTGGCTGGAAATAAAAACCTGTTCTTTTTAGTGAACTCCAACACAGAGATGAACAAAATCTTGGAAGGTTCTTTGACACAAGGTCACAGCTGAAACACACAACTGAATAAAACATCCTACAGACTATGGCACTTAAGCTGGAACATCTGTTTTCAAATTAAAAGTACAAGCTGCCAATCCAGATGACAACTAAAGCATCATCAAAAAGTTACAGAACATTGCAACCGGATGGCCCTTGGCTTAAAATCTTTAAAGATACCCCAGATGTGATATATTGGCTAATCTCTTACAAATAATAATAAAAATGTAAGCACAATGTGATATTTATATAAGGAATAGGAAGTTATATAACACAGGAAGCAAAATTATTAGTCATTTTAGAAAAAAAACCTGCATGTTTTCATCTTTCACTCGTGAGGAGACTTATTATCACCAGGTTTTAAGGAGAAAAGAAAAAAAGAAATAAGGAACAATATCTCATATTTGAAAGATTGTATTTAGTCGGTGCTTAATGGATAAATTACTCTATCTAGTTTGAAAGCTAAATGTAAATCAATCCATCCTAAAAATAATATACCTAGGGCAGTGACGGCTAACCTTTTTGGCATCGAGTCCCGAAACTGGAGCGTGTGTGCATGCATGCATGCATGTGTGTGCCAGAACCCGGAAGAGAGCAGCTAGCCGGCATGCATGTGCGTGGCGGCCAGCTGCTCTTCTGAGTTCCGTTCCGCACATGTGGGCCAGCCAGCTGGTCTCAAAGACCAGCTGGCTGGTGCGCATGCACGTGCCGGAACCCAGAAGATCAGCTGGCGACAGTGCATGTGCCCACAGAGAGGTTCACAGACTTAGGGATTGTTATGAAATACAACAGGAAATAAGAAAAAGTAAAATCCAGTGATGACAAATTAGTTTTTCCATTAAATAATGCCACTGTTAAGGTCATTTAAAACACCTATGGAAATGTTTGTTTGTTTGTTTGTTTGATTAGATTTATATACCCCTGTACTGCCGAAGGACTCAGGGCGGTGAACAGGCACAAAATAAAACACATAAATACAAAATTTAAAAGCAGAATAAAACCAAATTAAACAATTTTGCTCAAGACAAATTTAAAACATCCCAGTAATTTAGAAATAGATTTAAAATTTACATTTTAAAAGAAAATAGGGGAAAAGGTTAGGCCAGGCTGGCTTGATGGAATAAAAAGGTCTTAAGAGCACGGTGGAAAGTGCGTAGATCCGGGATCCCCTGTATGTCCGGCGGGAACTCGTTCCAGATAGTAGGTGCCCCCACAGAGAAGGCCCTCCCCCTAGGGGCCACCAGTCGACACTGTTTGGCCAACGGCACCTGGAGGAGCCCCTCTCTATGAGAGCGTACTGGCCAATGGGAGTCTATTTGTGGTAGTAGGCGGTCCCGTAGGTAACCAGGTCCTAAGCCATGGAGCGCTCTAAACGTCGTAACCAAAACCTTGAAGCGCACCCAGAAGACCACCGGCAGCCAGTGCAGCTCGCGCAGGAGAGGTGTTACATGGAAGCGCCATGTCGATCCCATAACCACCCACACGGCCGCACTCTGTGCCAGTTGGAGCCTCTGGATGTTCCTCAAGGGGAGCCCCATGTAGAGAGTGTTGCAATAGTCCAGGCGGGAAGTGACAAGGGCATGAGTGACTGTGTGTAGGGAGTCCCGATCCAGAAAGGAACGCAACTGGCAAATCAGGTGAACCTGATGAAAAACCCTCCCGGTCACAGCCGTCAAATGCTCTTCTAAAGACAGCTGTGAATCCAGGAGGACACCCAAGTTGCGAGCCCTCTCCGTGGGGGCCAGCGATTCGCCCTCAATAGTCAGTGATGGTGTCAACACATGTGCGGAACGGAACCCAGAAGAGCAGCTGGCTGCCACGCACATGCATGCCGGCCAGCTGCTCTCTTCCGGGTTCTGGCGCACACATGCGCGCATGCATGCACACACGCTCCAGTTTTGGGACTCAGTGCCAAAAAGGTTAGCCGTCACTGCCCTAGGTATATTATTTTTAGGATGGATTGATTTACATTTAGCTTTCAAACTAGATAGAATAATTTATCCATAAAGCACCGACTAAATACAATCTTTCAAAGATGAGATATTGTATAGTTCCTTAGCGTAAAGGATCTAATGGATTTATATTACTTTATTGTAAATCCTTTGAGGCAGGCTAGGTCAGAAAAGATGCTTCAAGAATGATCAGAATTCTACTCTATTCAGATAGCTGGTCACAAATTTTGAAATCTTGTTTTTTCCCTCTCTATTATAACATAGAAAACGAAAAGGCATAGAGAGTTTGAGTTTCTTTCTAATGTTTTCTTAATTACCTGGGCTTACATGTTTTTGTAACAGTAGCCATACCATTTCCACTTTCCACAAAAATTAACATATTAATTCATGAGCTGAGTACCAGCTTTAATAATAAATTGTACAGAAGCATTCAACATGATCCTTGAAAAAGTTTGAAAGCCACAGAAAATTCATCTGGAATCTTTAACCATCAATAAAGTGGGGGAGGGGGCAGGACTTTGGTATACAACAATGGATCATATTATGAAAACTTGTAAAAATTGTGGAAGATTGGAAATTAAGTTTTCTTACTTGATGTTAACTCCTCCCTTTCTATCACACATGCACATATACTAATATAGATGGATTCACATGTTACACTAAGCTATTGCATTATCATGGTTTGTTGATCCAGCCAAAATAGATGGATTAATGTAACAATCTAAATCATAAATCAAATATAATACAGGTAGTCCACAACTTACAACTATCACTCTTGAGTGTCTCAGAAGCTAAGAATGTTGTACAATGTTGTAGTTGCAAATATAGTTATCTGATATTTATTTCATAACACAGTGTGTTCAAAAATCATCATCATCATCATCAATCAGCTAATCCAAAATCAATAGCTGCTTCCTTCCGATTTTTCCAAATCACACCCCCCCCCAATTTTAAAGTTAGGTTTCTCCAAAAAGTCAATTTAGCATGGGAAAAAAGGGGGCAAATCTTATTAGACATTGTATTCTATAACTTCCTAAGTGATTGTTTTCAGAGATTAATTAATTTTAATATATTTAAATCCTAATAATATCCATCAAAACAAAGGTGCTATATACATGTATTCCAAAGATGCCCAAATCGAAAATAACTATCTCAAAAGCATCTTTCATTAAATGTCTTGAAAGTCCAAATCTCTGTCTTGAATATGTATCAAGCCTCCCTTCACTTCAAGTTTAAAAGTGTTTTCTGCAAAAATTTACTGGAGCCATAGGAAATGCTATTAAGTAAAAATAACCATATTAACCATATATAGAGTTATATGCGTCTTTGACCATTAGAGGGCATTTAATACTGTAGTGTAGGTGGACTAGACAGCTTACATGAGATACTGTATATCTGCAAGCCTGGGGAAAAGAGAAGAGGAAGGGGAAAGAGAAGGAGAAAGGAAAGGAATTTCCATCAACTTTTATTTATTAATTGTCAGTTCTCAACATTCCATATGCTATGCATTTAAAAAAAACAAAAAGCAGAAGGGTAGAGAACAAGGACAAGAGGAAATAGCCATGAGATATAAAAAAATTCCAGCAAAACGCCTGTAAGGCAGAGCCACAATGTTCCAAGTGACTTTCTTCCCATCCTCCAAATGCTATAAAGCCCATTCATTGTTAATCTCAAAAACAGCACATTACATTTTTAATTTTTCAAAAATGATTAACCGTGGAAAAACTGTAAACAATGTCATGGCACTATTATCTGTTTCCTGAAATGAAGGTCAGAGCTCTTTTATCGCTCTTTCGGTGATGAGGAAAGGAAAGCTGAACTTTCGAACTGTCAAAAAGATAAGCCATGGCCACTTACATTCAGACAGTTCTCGCTCATTATTAATGTATACCAAACACAGAGTCAATTTGTCTTAAGATGCAGCTGGAAAGGACTAAAGGCACATCCATTCACTTTCCTAGGTATGAACTGGTTTACAGGATAATATCTCCTGTTGAAGGAAAAGCGTGTATTTGTCTCTTTCTCATGTTTATATACAGACATGTGGATGGAGCTCTAAATAAGCTCTAAGATTTCTTTTTCTGCCAGGATAGCAATAGCAATAGCACTTAGACTTCTATACCACTTCACAGTGCTTTGCAGCCCTCTCTAAGTGATTTACAGCAGGGGTCACCAATCAGTAGTCCGCGGACCACTGGTAATCCATGAGAAAATTTTGGTGGTCTGCAGAAAAAATATTTGCATTTTTTATATTGCACTAAATACTATTTTACTTTTTTAAAAAATTCATATGAGTGGTCCACGGGATTTAAAATTATGAATGTAGAGGTCCTTGAAGTCTGAAAGATTAGGGACCCTGGTTTACAGAATCAACTTATTGCCCCCAACAATCTGGGTCCTCATTTTACTGACCTTGAAAGGATGAGTCAACCTTGAGCCAGTCAGGATCGAACACCTGGCCGTGAACAGAGTCAGCCTGCAATACTGCATTCTAACCACTAGGACACCACGGCTCCAGGATCCTAGGTACTTCCTGATTGATAAATAATATGGTCCAAGCTATCTCCTTCTCAATGCTACTATCAATCTTGGTTTTTCACTATTTTTCACTATTACCAATGTCAATATGATTTATTGTAAGAAACAATAAAATAATATCATAATAATACAAGTAGGACGTTGTGGCTTCTTCATATTTGACAGTGCCCTCACAAATCAAGAACTGGTTGCCTAATAAGCACAATCTCCAGCCAGATTTAAGCCAAATTCCTTTTCTTCCCAGTTAAACAGTATCTGACATATTGGAAAAATATACTTGAAGACAACCTGAGTTCATTATCATTACCAGATGACAGATTCAGTGTGTCAACCAAAAAGAAGTAATGGTCAAGGAACAGCAGTGCTACAAATGCATTTATAAATAAATTATTTATACATTAACCTACTAATCCTAGACTATTATTATCAGATTGTTAAGTATATTAAGTATATAGGCTTCAACTATTCATGCAAGAAACAAAAAAGAAACATCCTTTACTAATTATGATATCTGCTTTACCAATGAAAAAACAACTCAGACTGTTGATCCAGTGTGTTTTCAGCAGCACTACTATTTCTTCTGATCCAGTATTTGATTTGGATCTGAAATATACTTCACCCAAAGCGTTGGAAGATGCAATCCAACAACATTCCCTAGAAGGGAATGAAAAGACTGGATGAAAACTGGGACTAGCAATTGCTTCTTGCAGAGAGATAACCTGAAATAACCAGCTGTTATTCAATAATATGAAATATATTATGCAGGCAAATGAAGATGGAAAACTTTTCTATCCATCTTTTGCCATGGTCAGACTATTCTTTTCTGTTTTGGCATTTTCCCAACCAACCACTCCACAGTAAGGTGATCCTATTAGATCTACCAGCACTAGGCAACTAATGAACCTAACACCTTTTTCCTTCCAAAACTAAACTGGTGTGTTCTTAAAGACTATTGAGCATCTTCTTCATAATCATTTCCATACTCCTCTATAGGAGCCTGTAAACTCCTAAGAAAGTTGACAGGATCTTCAGCTCTATTAATCCAAAGTGGTATGTCAGATCGATGTCTTTCCTGATTGGTCAAAGCCTCCTACAATTTGTTATGTGCTTTATTCATACAGTAGTAAATTTATCCTTGGGGGTGGGTGGGTTCTATCTCTCTTGAAGGAGGAAATGGTACATTCTCTCTGGAAGAAGCAATTGTTAGACCCAGTTTTCATCTAATCTACCACCTGTAGGAAAAGTTTTTGGGTTGCAGGTTCAGAAGCTTTTATGTGAAGTATATTACATCTGGCCCCACAAATACCTTAAATGACATCTGATGTTATTCTATTTTATTTACTTTTTGTTCATTTCAAACATGACATGAGAAGCAAAGCAAAGAAATGGTTTCAGGCATAAACTTTATTTATAAAAATATTTCTGGACATGACACTCTCCTAACACATTCTTTTAAAAATGTTAAGGAATGTGCCTAATAAGGGTAGAGCTAAATTACCCAACAAAGGCAGAAGTTAAGTTGAGGTACAAAAAAGAGGCAAATGGTTCAGTAAGGAACATTCTCAGCAGTATGTTTTTTGGTAAATAACTACAGCCACCACAATACTTATTTGAAAGCACTACCCCATAACATGCGTTCATATTTTGAAATGAATCCATCAGTCTAAGTTGAGCATTAACCACCATGACCCTTTTTGTTACATAAATACATAGCAAATAAATAAATACCTCAGTCGTACATGCATTCAAATATGAGATAACACAACTCCATTTTGCTACAGCACAGAATATAATTAACGTATTTTGACTTTAGAATATTCTTCTGCGTGTTTAAGGAAGACAGTATTTCTGTTTTGCTTATAGTAAATTTGCATTCTTTCAACAATGAGGTTGAAGATATCCCTGAAGCTCAACAGCTTACTCAAAAGGATTGAGAGACCAAATAAATAGAATTGCTCAGGTTATAATTTCTTTAAATGATAGTCAGAATGGCATATATTTAAGACATGTTTTAGTTTCTTAATTTTTGTTTTCTGTCTTTTAATTACCATATAGTATTTCAGATCGTGAAAGCCTTTTTTCTCTCTTTACAATTTTTACCCTGCCTATAAATAACTCAAGGTGGCAAACATACATAATACAGGTGGTTCTTGACTTACAACCACTTGTTTAATGATCGTTTGAAGTTACAACGGCACCAAAAAAGTGACTAATAATTATTTTTCACACTTACTGTTGTTTCAACATCCCCATGGTCATGTGAAATTCAGGCATTTGGTACCTGGCATGTATTCATGACATTGTCCTGGGTTCATGGGATCACCTTACCTTTTGCAACCTTCTGACAAGCAAAGTCAATGGGGAAGCCAGATTCATTTAACAACTATGTTACTAAGTTAACAACTGCAGTGGTTCAATTAACAACTGTGGCAAGAAAGGTTGTAAAAAGGGATAAAACTCTCTAACTGTTTCATTTAGCAATGGAAATTTTAGGCTGAATTGTGGTCATATGTCATGCTCATTTTTCCTCCAGTTTTCCCCACAACAATCCGGTGAGAGTGACTGGCCCAGAGTTACCCAACTGGCTTCCATGTCAGTGCCCTAATCACTACAGCAAATTGGCTCTTGAAAACACTCCTGAAAACTGAGCCTCTCGGTTTAATATATTACATTTCTATGAAATCTAAAGACCAGAAAACTTCCATTTCTCTTATATTTGAAAATCATCGGGCAAACATTACTGGTGACCCCATTTGTGTGTGTGTGTGTGTGTGTGTGTGTTTTAATCACAGGTATATGTTGCTTAGTTTATTTAGGAAGGAGGGATATCCAGTTAAAAAGGTCAATCTTTCTGACACATACCTCTTAAATACATAATACAATCATATGGCTGAATAGGATAGCTCTATACTGTGCACATCTTTGCACAGGCACATTTTAAGCTTCATGTATCAGGACTATTTTGGGATTCTAACAGCTCAGAGATTATTAACCTAAACCTATGAACAACTCATCTGCAGCCATAACATTTTATTGTGTGCCAAAAGCCTAGTTGTGTCTCCATACTGCAAAATACACAGATTACTGAAGCAATGAAGTATGACGGCTCCTATAGAGCAGTTATAGTTTTCTTTAGAAAATACCTACAAGGGGTCTCTTTAATGCTCAAATCAGTGCACTATGGAAGTTAATGGTTACTACTCGGGGATGCATTATTCCATGGATCACTGGTATAACAGACTATTACGGGCCTGGCCTTCTATGCTTCTGTTGCAAAGAAGCAGGCATTTGAGAAAAATAGGGACTTCGTAATTAAAGTTATCAATGCAGCCTGATATTTTTCTGCATGAACGACTATACTTATTTTTTAAAAATGTTGCTATAGATGCTTGCCTGCAACTACAGGAGAGAAAACAAATATAGCATAATCTACGTCAGTATTTCCCAACCTGGACATTGCTTGACTGAAAAATCATAGTAATTCTAATCCAGCACATTTAGTGGCCATCAGATTGGGAAGGCTGCTTTAAAAAAGGCCAAAAAAAGGGAAAAGAAAGAAAAGAAAGAAAAGAAAAAAAGACATTTAAGAACCAAACGTGAAAAGAATCAGCATTCTGCAAAACTGTTCCAAAATATTATGTACAATAAAGCATATGTAGCAAGGAAGAATGTGATCAGGGAGAAGCTTTAAAGCAAGCTTATCTTTTACCAAAATCCTTTTTTTAAAAAACAACTGTTAACAATGTACTACACAGACCCACACGTTTGCTGAACTAATACACATTTCCTAAACTTGTCCTCCAACTCTTGAGAGATTTTAAGAAGGAATCTGAATCTGTCTGCACATATATTTATTAACCTAGGCCTCCTGGGGCTCTTCTAAGTATTAGCAAACCAACCTTTTAAGTATCAAAAAGAAACTATAGCTAAGCAGTGACAGCCTCTCTGCCTCTCATTCTTTCTCTCTAGTTTAATCCTTTTAATTTCCCTCCTTCCAACACAAATACCTTTGGGGTTCCTCACTCACATATCTTGACATCTCCCATCTATTTAATGAAATCAGGCTTAAAGCAGTCCTGCCACTTGTTCCCTGCTGCTATTACTAGAATTCTGACTGGTGCCCTGCTGTGTGCTTTCCTTTCTCTACGTCTAAGAAAACTTTTCTTTCTGCGTCTTCAACAAAAGCTGACTGTCACCCATCTGTCTTTTCCAAAGAGTGTAGGCTCACTACATCTTTTCTTCTCTTCAAAGTCTGTGAACATGTGTCTGCATTTTCTTTTTATTTTTTTTTAAAAAAGGTCTCCGGTTGTGCTTGCTGTCATCTATATTGCTAGTGTAGTTGTGACAATTGGTGGCCTGATTTTTTTATTATTATTATTATAGCTGTCTTGTTTTTACACAGAAACATAATCTAAGCAGGCCAACTCCCAAGATGAGCCTGCACAACCATAGAACAGACAAATGGCAATCACACTGATTAGCTGTTTGGCTGTGGGGAGGGGGAGTAAGGAACAAGATAGGACAAAATCCAGTTGTCTGTCCCATCCATCTTCCTGCACAGAAACACGGCAAAAATAACAGCATTTATATACCCGCCATCCTGAAAACTAGATCAGCAGAAATACCGCATTTCTCAGCTAAGTGTGAATTGATTGCATCTACAGTGCGTGCTGGAAAGAAAACAAACCAAAGTTTGTCTCAAAATGCGCTTGTGAACAGGGTAGTAAACAGGAAATAATAAACAACAAACGAGAATAAAAATACATATCCCAATACAGAAACCCCCGATGCAACAGCACATTCTTCAAATCTGCAACAAAAGGAACAGGCAGCAACTTACTGGTCTTCTCAGGCTGACAGATTAGATAGGGCCTTCAGAGATGAGGGTCCGTTTTCAAACTCCCAGAATAATTCCGTATAGTTAATGAAAAGCAGATTCTTTGTCTGACTTCACGATGCAACAGTTGCTTAATTTATGAGGTAAATCACAATTCTCTATATCTTCATGCAAACTTCTCAACTTTAAACCAAGGTTCTCAAAACCACAATTACCTATAATTCGCTAAGCCAAAACCAAACAAACCACATTATGCCTTAGAAACAAATATGAACTCATTAAAGGAGTTTACCAGGATTTGTTCCCAATTAAACATTTTAAACTTCAAGTTAAGTCTCACTGAATATAAGCATAGCATTCATTGCACTGTTGACAAGCACAAGATTGCTTTGCTCTGAAGAACCACTGAATCCTATACATGTGGTTGCATAGAAAATTTGCATAAGGAGTAACAGGTGATGGGCAGAATTAATCTTATAATAAACTTCTGTTTCAGTTATGTTAATACAGCCACACTGCCCCTTATCTGCCAAGTAGAGTTTGGTGTGAGCCAACCCACTGAACTTCAGAAACAACCAAAAGACTAGTTTTAACAGAAGCAACATATGATGGTATTCACTTACAAATTCAACATCCAGTCTCAACAGTTATCTCTAGCAGTGTTTCTCAAAGTAGTTCTATGATCCCTGGGGTACTCCAGATCTTCAGGGATCTGAAAAAAATTAACATTACTTGCCAGCCTGTATTAAGAAATTGTACAGGATTTAAATCCCTTCAAACAATTGTGAGAAGTAGTAATGGCAGTGAATACATTAATCTTAATGTTAGTAAGATAAAAATAAATATATTCCATACAAACGAAACACTTTTGGGGCCCTCCATAATTTTTAAAAGTGGGAAGGGATCCCTGAGGGAGAAAAAAGTTTAAGAAAGTGAGCTATTGAAAAGCATTACTTTAAAAAGAAACTCTATTTTTATATAAAGGTTCTTTTTAACAAGATTAAAAACACGACTTTTACCTTGCTGTTGGAAACAGATTAGTTCCAATGTAAGACATTAATATTTTAATATACTCTCAGGTCATGAGATGATTACCATTGTCATGCTCATTTTAATGTTATTTTCAAATTAGTATGATAAAAATGCATATATAACTTTCAAATAATCAAGCAAAATTATATAACATTGCAATGGAAAAATGAAAGCTATTATAGACAGCAGTTGTAGAAATCAGCCTTTGATTCTTATAGGTCTTTACTTAACAGTGACCTTCAAAATGGATTCACTATGTAGTAACAATATGCAAATCAAATCAAATCCTTTATTACAGACTAAATAAGATCTATTAAATAAAACCTACCAATCTACAATAATATTCAATGTTTTACAGAAACAACTTTGGGCTCCTATTTTTTCTAGCACCCATGCCTTCATATCATAGCTATTTTTGTCCTTCAAAGCAACCCTAAGACGTGCTAGAGAACAGTTCCATCGTTCTTAAACAGAATGAGCTGTGTCAGGTGATACAATATGGAACCCAACAACTTTAGGATGCTTGTGGCAGGGAAGGTTGCATACTATACAAGTTTAGCTATTATCACAAAGGGATCTAGAACAGCAATTATATCTATACAGGAAATAAACTTTCCTGTTGCTCTATGTCTAAAGTAGGGTTATTTTGGACTCCAAACTTTTACTAGAAGTTCCCGAACTACTGGCATCAGCTGCATATAGTATGTATGAAGCCCTTCAGGAACCTCCTTCCATTTTTCAAGTGTTAAGTTCACAAATACTGTGTACACTGCCTTTCCTATCAGTCATCTTACTTCAGATCTGTCAAAATTCTGTCTTTAAATGCAACTAGGAAAACATGGGTTTTCCAGATATTTTGGATTATGGCCTCTATAAACCAAAAGTGATAAAAGATTACAGATGGTCCTTGTTTAACAACTATTCGTTTAGTGATTGTTCAAACATAGTGTATGATGGGACTGAATGAGTGTTAATTACAACAAGCCTCATAATTTAACAGCCATTGCAGCATCCATAGTCACGTGATTTGAAGACTTCCCTGCTGGTTTCCCATAAGCAAAGTCAATGTGGAAGCCAGCAGGAAGTCAGAAGTCACAGTCACTTGATGTCCTTGCTTAATGTTCCATGCAGTCTTCATTATTGACAATAACTGGGACTACTGGCACTGCCATCACTAAGCAACACAGTCAGTTTTTTTTACTTACGGACACTTTATTTCAAATCCAAATTAGCACTGCTAAACAAGGACTACCTGTATGAAGTTCCAATCTGTATTCTCTCTATTGGGTCTTGGCTGCCTACCTCTGTATTACAATTGTCTAATATTTTAGTGTTGGAGCAACTCAGAATGCATGTGTCACAATGGAGCTAAATGCTTCTACATAAGGAAGAAAGGACAAAAATTGAATCTGATTCCCAAGCAAAAAGAAGTGTGCACTATACATTATATCTCATACATTTCAATATGACTTTTCTTAGGAGAGGACCAGGAATCAATTTTTAAAGGGTCTTTATTCATAATATCAAGAAAGTAAGCATTTGCGTTAAGGAGGAATGCTCATACTTGCTCAAAAGCACCTTCTCACACCCTTTTGATGCCTCCAAGATGTAAAATGTGCCTTTTATTTATTTATTTTGTAAAAGCTTTTCCTGGCACTGTACAGTTACCATGCAAGCTCAGGAAAAGATTCAACTTTTTCAAGGGGGTGGAAATAAAACACTCCTTTGACTTTGGATCCAAAACACAGCACACACACAGGAATAAAAATATTATTATGTTTTTATATATATAGTAATATAAATATTACTAATGAAGGTATTTTCATGAGACATAGGAGTCACACTGATATGAGCTGAGCGTACAATAAATATAACTTCCATGAGCCTTCACAAGGGTGAGGGATTTTGCTCACTTCTTGAAACATCTTAACTGAAAGAAACTAGAGAAGTTTGGCTTTAGGGAAAACTGTACTGATATATATATTTATAGTTAATATTTTCTGATTTCTCTCTAATTGTGTTTGTGGCTGTTGTTTGCTTAGGGGCTTTTTTGTCTTTGTCTATGGAGGAAGCTATTGGTTTAGGGTTTTTTTTAATCCCTCATTTTATGGGAGAGTTCTGAGTACCATTTGCATTTATAGTATATAATACAAACTAATCTGAATTTCTTCACTTTTGCCCAACATTTAAACTCAAAACACTAATTAGAAACAAATATCCATCTCTCTCTTTTTCTTTTTGGCTTAGTTTATTTACCATCTAGGCTGCTGAAGAATTCTGAGAATTGGAAAGCACATTGTATTTTGTGACCTCCAGTTGACCTAATAAGACATTACCCTAATAAGGCTTTGGGAATATAATTTATGTCGTAATTCAAAAAAACAATTTCCTCATAGCAGCTGGAAAGACTAAACAACTGCATGCTTTGTTCTAAAAGTATATTTAAAACAGGATTAATTGTTTATTCATGTATATTTTGGATTGTATGTACCAGGACAACTATTCTGCTTACATCATGCAGATCATTATATATCCATGGCTTGAAGGAAGCTAATCTTGTTTTAGCACTGGAACAAAGAGAGAGAGAGAGAGAGAGAAATTCCGGTTTATTAACACAAACTTAACATAACTCTCTTAGGTATTTAAATTCTGCTTGTACCAATAGGTGTATGCAGGAAGGGAAGTGGAATTACAGAAAGTGGAAAAATTTAACATATTATGACCTCAGGCTGAGTTTCAAAGATGCAGGATGTGGGGAATAGCCATTACTTTAGAAGACATGCTCAAGATCCAGAAAGATCCTGACAAACCTGAACACTGGGCCCTATCCGACAAATGCAATTCAGTGAAAAGCAAGATTTTACACTTAGGCAAAAAAAAAAAAACCCCAAATGCACAGGTATAGAATAGGTGTACCTTGATCAACAGCAGTAACTGTGAGAGGGATCTAGCGGACAACCATTCATATATAAGCCAACAGTGCAGCTGCCAAAAAAGCCAACACAGTCGTACTGATTCAATAGAATGATAATATCAAGATCATATGAAACGTTAGTACTGCTTTATACTGCACTGCTAAATGTCTATGGAGATTCTCAGACATCTAGGCCATTGTTGTCAAAGGTGCTTTTTTCAAGAGGCAACTGATTTTTCTGATTTTTCTTTGAAGATGTTTAGCTTCTCATCCAAGAAACGTCTTCAGCTCTGGCGGAATGGTGGGGAATGGAAAGATTTATACTTCTTGCAGAAAACTGGTCATTTGCATTCACTGCACTGCTAAGATCACACTCGGAATACTGTGACCAGTTTTGACCATCATTGTATAAAAAAATATGTTGAGGATAAAGTCAGAAGCTTATTTTGGTGATCACAGATTCTGGATTAAGGCTAAGCCACCTAAAACTCTGTATCTCACTGCTAAAACTCAAAATAAAATTCCTAAGCATATATTTCACAACTTGCTTCAACATGGGAGAAAGCCTAATCCTCTGTACCAGACAGATTCTATAGGAAAATAAGGCAGTCTTCTGTTAACTCAATTCCCCAAACAAACTCATCTGGTGATAAAAGATGACCCAGATAAAAGCAGGCCCCAAGCCACGTAGGGATAATCAAAAGAAACCTTTTATATTTGGCCTGGAAACAACTGGCTACCAAATCAGTTCTTTTCAAATATTATTATCAATATTCAAATATCTTCATATGTGAAAATATCAGATTTGGTAGCCAATTGCTATCCAGATATACACTGTATGGAATTATTTACCATTTGGTCCCAGCAATTAACAATTCAGCTAAAATAACAACTCTCAGGCAGGACTAATGTCAGAGAAACTGTTTATACATAAAAAAGAAAAGAAGGCTGAGAAGGGCTGAAATGAATTCAAGTAATTTAACAAAGCTTTCCTCTTTTTTTTCTACATTTAGCTACCACAAGAAAATTTTTAGTAATACAATAATTAACATACAAATATACAATCATTAAATTGGCTTAACCTATGCTTCATGTTAACCGATGACTGCTGATAGATTTTGCGTATTTTGCAAAAATTACTTTGTATAAACCACAATGGCTAGATTCACACATTATGCTAAATCACAACGATGGAATTGTTTAACAGAATGTGTAATTTTTGTCTTAAAAAATATTATCTATCGAGGAAAAATATTGCTTCTCTTTCTTCTTCTAAATGTACCTCTTCCACATCCCATTTTCATGCCTTCTATAGTAATTTCAGAATGTTTCATGAAATCTGCCTTAAGTCAGCATAAAATGAAAATCTAACTCTGTACATCACTGTCAAAATCCTATAGCCCTATATTAAAAGGCATACAAATATTTATTCAGTCTGACTATACACCTCTTTTATTCCAGGTAAAAGAAATAATCAGTAATGTCTAATAATGTTAGATTATTTTGAAATTCCTGTCTTCTAAGAAGGGATAAGATATATATATTTACATAATTTCTATCAGGGCCAAGTATCTATACAAGCCGAAATAAAATTCCTCTCTTCACACATACACATGGCAAGAGGAAAGTTATATGCTTGTTTTATCAGCCATTCTGCATGCACATCTGTATATATTCATGTACTCATTTTGAATGTGTAGTGGAAAATAAAGTAACTTCCCAAGAGGAAAAATCCTTAACAAAAGTCTCTCACAGAGCTTGTCAGAGGAAACATCTGTTGTCCCCTGTGGAGGTTGAAAGACTAGGGAGGAAAGGAGAAAAAAAATTTCAGCCAAAACTAAATTAATAATAAGAAAAAAAAAAGAACGGCAGTAAATATTTCTTTGCAAGAGACAATGTTTGGAGACACACACACACACACAGAGTGCAGAAAGGAAAGGAAGACATGTGCACAAATGAGGATATTGCAATTATGATTCCATGCTAGAAAATCAAGTCTATAAGGGGTTAAACTGGTTTCAAAGTTTATGGACTATGAAAATGGAAACATCACACATGGACTAATAGTTCTTGTAAGAGAAAACATCTGTTCGAGTTATAAGGTCAGCAGGAAATGAACACTCTTTAGTTTGTCCTTACTGGTTAAGCTTTACATTTCTTGCAAGAACTTATGTCTTAACTTAGTGTTAGTGAAACTTACAGAAATATTCCAATTGGTTTTCAAGTAGCCAAACACCTTACAATTACACCCCTTCCTGTCCCACTTCCTGGTTAAGTCCTAGCCATAGCTATCACAGAGGAAGTACACTCTTCTACCATAGTGCAACCTCACTCGGCTCACAAGACAACCAATATTTAACTGTCTTTCACTTTGTCAATTATATCTAATCTCTGAATAGCTTTCATATTATCTACGTGGCACTTATACACAAAACCTCATCTTTTGGTTCTATCTTAACCTGCTGCACATCAACTGACAATAAGCTGTCACTTACTATCCTTCCATGTGACAGTAGATTGGTACTCTCACCAAATTAGGATGGAAAAAAAATGTTATCATCTCTGTTATCAATAACAGGAAAGCTCTGTTAGGAAACACAGGGACTTCTTTTTGAAAATCAGAAGACACAGCAAAGACTGAAACTGTCTTGTTTTGATGATAAAATACCAGTGTCAGAGACTGGTGTGGTTTTTTTTTTCTTAAAACAATTGCTTTTCAAACATTTTCAGTATTTTTTTAAAAAAATTCCTGTGTGTGTGAGAGAGAGAGGGGGGGTGGGGCGTTTCTTTATTATTATTAGACTGACAAAATTAAAAACTCTGGAATGTAGATGGCTCTGGGACTATTCACACTTCCTGTGACTTGAAAGCTCCCACAGGAAACCATGATGTAAAACTACAAATATGTCATGGTTTGCTTCATATACAGGAAATGGTAATGACTTACCTCCTAGTAAGCAATTTTTTAAAAAAGTATTTGCTTTAAAGAGTAAGACTTTTCTTGTAAAGTAATTCATCTGACAATATTGATCTACTGGGCAAATTATCTGACAATATTCCTTTTATCAAAATGCTGTTCAAATATCATTAACTGGTTAATACCCAGTGCTCTAAAAATTCTGGCCCACTAGATTATTTAAACCCTGGCGCTGCATATTAAGCAGCGTGTGCCATTACTCAGAATTACAAACTACACAGTCTGCACAAGCATTTTTTTTAATTTCTTAACTCAATAAGATCTAGAAACAAACCTCTGTAACTTCCTTTTCCACATATGGCAAATGTAGAGAAGAGGGATGGACACTTCACTTTTTTAAAAGATCTGTTCTGAAAGATGTTCTGCAGAGTATGTCTTTTTTCCTCTGTTTTTCCATCAAGAGTCCCTCAAACTGATGCCCTCCAGATGTGCTGCATTACAAATCACATCCAACTTCAGTATGGCAGTTATAGTCCAAATCATCTGGAAGGCTCCAGGTTCATTTCTAGTGAGCAGTTTGCTCCTGAGTTCCAAAGAAAGACAGGCATAGGCACATCTTGAAAAGCAACCAAGTAGCCCCTGGAGATTTATCTGAAAAAAATACACCCAGTTCAGAATTTGTACAACAAATAAGGATGTGCTCTTCTTTAAAAGGTTCACAGACTTTACATCTGGTAAGGAAAAAGAAACAAAGCCACAATTTTGTCTGCCTGGGAGTATACATTAGGCACAACACATGTCAAATCGGATGTGAAAGTCTAATAATACTCAAACGCTAGCTTATCATCCCTTCATTACAATTTAGTACAATTCAGAGAAAGAGAGTGGTGCCCTAAAATCTTTTTTTCATCATCATACTATACATATGTTGAAATATGAGCAAGAAATGTACTTGACATGCAATTAAACCAGCATGTGGATCTTATTGCTCCTAAAGGCTATTATTTGATTTCCTGCTCTGAAGCAAGCAATGAAAAGATTCCAAGTTTAAATGCAGCCGAATTAGATCATTCTTTGGGGTGGTCGCATCTTGGACTGGAAACCAGATGGAGTGTTTTAAAAGCCTTTTGTAAACCGAACCAATTCACCAAGTTGCTTGGAAACCTACAGCTGTAGTTGTTGCTCTGGGGCAAGATTTAGCCTAGTTTTTACTGAATCTGACAACATTTGCAGACACCACCATCAGCAGAAGTAATCTTTTAGGCGGTGACTGGTTTCCATTGTAGGAGAGGGAGCTTTTATGGCAACAAAGCAAAGGAAAGTCTAACTTGATTCATACTAGTTTTCAGCTTATTCTTCTATGTAAAACAACTAATAATAATTGGTGCATGCTATCTTTATCTTAATTGTCTTCATTAAAAGATTGTGATAAATTGATATATGTGGACAAACTTCAAACATTTACTAAACTGTGGAGAATATTTGAAAGAGAGAAGGCACAGAGCCCTTTAAAAGTTATTGATGGACACCCAAATAGTCTAACCACAGAGTTTGTTATTTAATGTCAGGCAATTTCCTAAAGAAACCTCTCTCTCTGCCTCCCTCCAAGCTCTCCAAGGCAGGCTATATAAATGTGCTAATAATCATATGATAGGAGGTAATACACACCAATTGAGTAAGTTGAAAAGTCTTCGTGTAAAATACATAACTTTGGGATTCTACCTCACTCCTCCCTTCTTTCTTTCTCTTTTATCTCATGAGAACTCTTTAAGGTAGCTATACCCTTACTCTGAATGAAAGATCATTTCAATATAGTGAAGCCACAAGCTTACAGGTCAGGTTAAGGAGGGTAGCAATATCTGCTGGGTGTATATTCACTTTGTTTTATAATTAACACTGGGATTCTTGCAATGGCTACTATTTCAATCCTTTGGAAGGCAGGCCTAGGTTGCAGAATATTGAGGCTTACAGCAAAACTAGAAATGAATACTTCAAAAACCAAACTCTAGCAGTTGACAGCAGTAGAAAGAAGGGCCCCGAGTGGAGATGGTGCATCCATCCTTGTGCTCCTTCATCTGGTTTTGAGAGGTATCCTACTGAGACAGTTTCATGAGTTGGGAATTGGGAGTACCATTTTACTGTGGTTTTCTTCTTTTCTGTGGGCTGCTTCAGCGGGTATTGGTTAGGGGTCTGACTGCTTCCTAAGCCTCTCCTGTGAAGTGTGCCTAGGGTCTATTGCACCCTGTCCTATATCAAGGGAGGGGGGGGTTCAAGCAGTCACTCATGTCCTTGTCACCACACTACTTGACTACTGCAATATGTTTTACACAGGGTTGTGCTTGAAGACCACTAGCTTCAACTAGTCCAGGCTGAAAGACATTCAAACGCAACTCAAGCTACTAGTTGTTTACAGCCTTATAAGGTATAGGGCAGTGGTCACCAACCGGTGGTCCACGAAAAAATTCTGGTGGTCCGCAGAGAAATCTTTGCATTTCTCTTGAGGAGCCCAGCCGAAGTTTCCCATGCCGCTCGTGCTTCAGCACTTTGACTCTCAGGGACAGGATGGGGTCTTTCAGGCAGTTAGCTTGACTGCCTGTTAGCGGAGAGAAGCAGCCGGAGTCAATCCCAGCTTTGCTGTTCATTGCAGGTGCTAGATCGGCCCCCTGCAAACTCTCATCTCTCGAGGAGTGCTCGCTGAAGTGGTGCGGGAAACTTCGGCCAGGCTCCTTGACAGATGATAGTTTGCAGAGGGCCGATCTAGCGTCCGCAATGGACAGCAAAGCTGGGGTTGACTCCAGCTGCTTCTCTCTGCTGTAGTGCTTCCTGGACATGGTTTACTGCTCCAAGCCCCAAGCGCCACCTCATCAGTCCTCTGCAGCTGGCAGGTCGAGCCCAGCGCCAGCTCTCGTAGGCCAAGCCGAGCCCTTTGTCTACTTCAAGCCATCCCCCATCAGGGAACTCCATGAAACCCTCACTGCCCATTCCATCCTTCTGCCCCCGGTCAGCCTTTTGGATGAGGTGGAAATACTGGATCTTTGGAGGCTGGGTGGCTATGGCCGGGAAGAAAAGAAAGAAGAGCAGCAGCGGTCCCAGGAGGAGGAAACCTGGTAGTAGAGTATCTTTGCCCGACTTTTCCGCACAAAGGTTTGTCTCCCGCCTGGCTCTTTCCCCTTCTTTCTCTGTGGCTCTTTCTGAAAAAAAAAAAAAGACTTCTTCCTCTTTTTGTACCCAGCTGGCACTTTCCAAAGCTCGCTTTTCCAGTGTTAGCTGCCCAAATCTCCTTTGATTGTGATTTTTAAAAATTATTATTATTTACATTGGCTGTCCCTTTCCAGACATCTGTTTTTTTCATTGATTCCCCCCCCCCCCCAACCATTACTTTCCCAAGTCTTCCATTTGCTTCCAACCTGCTTTTTTTTGCCTGTGCAATTTAAAAACAAAGATTTAGAAACACCGGGCTTTAAAAACTTCTCTTTCTATTGGATTGGTGGATGAATCCCAGGCACGAATATGCCTATTCATTTAAAATGGGAACAAATATAAATTCTTAAAAGAAATTTAGCATGAAGCGGGGGAACTGAGATTTGTTAGGTTTGCTTTCTTTGCTGCATTGCCTTGATTATGTTGTGCAAAAAATAATAATGGTGCACCGGTTAAGATTCTAGGTTGATGCTGATTAAATTTAAAATAGGACAGTTATGTACAGGGTACAATAATGTAGGAAAGAAATGATAAAATGGAAAAAAGCTGTAGTACTTCCTGGACACAGTTTACCGCTCCAAGCCCCAAGCAGCAGGAGACAAGGGCTGCCTTGCCACCACCAGCTGGCACAAATATACTGCAGCAAAGGCAGAATGCTGATGCCACGCTAATGCAAGTAGCGCTTCATTCCTGCACCTTCCAGACATCGCCACCGCCACTTCAGCCCGCTTGGGTCACCCCCTCCCCTGCAACAGCACCATTATCTCATTCTGGCCGATGAGGGATGCGCTCCTTTTTGCATGTTGCACCATCTGCAAAGTTGCATACTGCATGTGCCACCCCCTATGGCGGAGATTTCCAGCTCCACCATGGGTCTGTCTCATATTCCAGAGCTGTGGTAGTCACTGGACTGGCCCTTTGGTCATCCCAGAGCAGCTCCTCCACCCAGGTGCACTGGCTTGCTGGGGAGCAGTCCCATTGGTGGGACCGTCCCATTGGTGGGACTGACTTTCCCACCAATGTCAGCAAGCCACTGTCAGTCTGCCCATCTTCGTTTTCCTTCACTCAGATTGACCAAGCTTCTTGAGAGAAGGAACACAAAAGAGGTTTCCAGGCTGTGTGCTTGGAGCAAGTGCTTTCTCTCGGGCCTTCTACCCGGAAGCCTCACAGAAGCAGAGAGGTAGGCCTGAAAGGTGGCTGAGCCCCCGCCCCCCAGTGGTCCACGGGATTTAAAATTATGAACTTGGTGGTCCCTAAGGTCAAAAAGGTTGGGGACCCCTGGTATATGGCCCATTTACTTGAGGCATTGCCTGCTTCCCATAGGATCTGCTTGGCCATTTCGATCCTGTAAGGTTGGTTTGTTCCAAGCCTTTTCAATTAAACCATCTATCAGTATATCTTCTCTATTGCAGCATTTACTCTCTGGAATCCTCCCCCGCCAGATCTGACAGCCTTCGCCATGGTGTTGTTTCCAAGAGTCTTGAAGACCAGACTCTTCATCCATTCTCACCATCTTTTAGTACTTAATTTATCTCTCTTAGTTCAGTAGTTGTGAGCCACACAGAGTCATTTAGAGTCAGATAGCAATAGTGCTTAGTCTTATATACCACTTCATAGTGCTTTACAGTCCTCTCTAAGCGGTTTTCAGAGTCAGCATATTCCCCCCAACAACCTGGGTCATCATTTTACTGACCTCAGAAGGATGGAAGGCTCAGTCAACCTTGAGCCAGTGAGAATCAAATTGCTGGCAGTCAGCAGAATTAATATACAGTACTGCATTCTAACTACTGCACCACCACGGTTCTTGCTACAAATACAAATATATACACGGCTCTTGCATATAAATTTGATTAATCAATTAATGAAGGGTTTCTTCAATAGTGGAAAAACCATTTGGGACTGAAAGAAACAAGCAACGTTAGAGACTACTTTTCAATCTATCTGCTATGAACAGAAGACAACATTTATGCCTTACACATTCATAGTTTGAGGGTTTTCTTAGAAAATTTCTCTGAATCGCCCAAGATTGAGAGACTTATTTGGGTCCTCTGTGTGTTTCTGTCCAAGTAGTTTTATGTATTACTTTATTATTAGGGTTGACTCATCTTCTTCCACTAGACCAGTGTTTCTCAACCCTGGCAATTTTAAGATGTGTGGACTTCAACTCCCAGAATTAACAGAATAACACAATTCTCCAGCCAACCTTTCGCCCAACCATCTATCAATCAGCACTGGAGTTGAAATACAATATATCTGGAGATTACTAAATTATTGAGTAGACTGAACACTTCTAAAAATTAGCAGAAATCTATAGAAGACAGAATAAGAATCAGAAAGGAATCTATCCCTCTAGATTCTATCCAGTTAAATATTAAAATTAGTTAATTGGAAAACTTAAGTTATGTTAATACCTGGAACTCCATTTTGTGTATTTCCACTAGAATTAATTACCCATAGAAATACATACATGCATTATTCATACAGCAAAATTGAGAGAAAGTAAAATAATGTGCTGTAATCAAGAGGTGAGGTTTTTCACAGTAACTAATGTGATTTATTTTAAAGGCGACTGAAAGCCTGCAATATGGTTTAACTAGCAGATTATACCATAAACTAAATCAGCTTTGGATAAAATCTTAAAAGCTTCATTTCATTCCACTACGCGTGCTACTTCATAGCCCTGCAGTCTTAATAATAAATATTAGGCTATTTCCACCTCCGTGTAGAAACCAAGGGTACAATTTGAGCACTTTAGCTTCCCCATTGAAGTTAAAATTAATTGCCACATAAAACTGCTGATTCCTACCAAATGAAGCTCTCTCCAATGTGTCAACCCAGGGATGAAACAAATCCAGGAATGCCTTAATTATTTCACCTGAATTATAGCTGCATTTTGTAAACCTGGCACTTTTATGGATATTGGAGGGTTTATTAATTCCTCGGTATTAAGACATTCTAAATAAACAAAGACCTTGACTAAAAGAAACGCCATCTACTGTTTACTCACAGAATGAAGACGAACTCTCTCTATTCATTACATTTCTGCTACATGTGCCTGACCTCTGAAGTGCTCAGAGCAATGTTTTAGCCTCACAAGTAGCTTAAGTGAGAGGAAGAGACTTCCAGACAAAGGACTTCCAGCATAAGCAACAACAAGCTGTTCTCTTCTTCACGGATGTGGTGTGCTTGTGTTAAGAAAGGCAAATAGTTTGAGAAGACAGGAGAACAAGCAGCAGAGGCTAGTATTTCCTGGGCCCTGGTAAAAATCCTGTGAATAAGGTAGGGCAACGTTATCCTTTTGAAAAGTCAAGGCTGTGCTGCTATTCCCAGCTTTATGAGAGTAAGCTCTATTGAACCCACAGAGGAGCAGGTTATGGGAGTAAATTCATAAAAAATTATGAATTATTTATGACAACGGGTTTCGTCTATCATATGATAAAATATTTCAGTAGACTTCCACGGAAACCTCACAGCAAACAAAATAATAGACTGCAGGAGTCGCTGAAGAATCTAACTTTCCGGGCAGATCAGCATTTACATTTCTAATCTTACCAAATGCAACAGTCGTATCTCAGAAGCCACTGGGTTGCTATGAATTTCAGCAGGAATGAAAGCTTGATTCAATACTCTTTAAAGTTTCTACCGCTCATATGAAATGTTAACAGCTACAGTATTTATTAAATTCATTAACATTCATTTAATTTCAGTCACAGTTGTCCAATTTTAGAGGACCAGAGGGCATATTTAAACTTTTGAGGGCATGAAAATGGGTGCTCTCACAAAACAGTTAACAAGGGGGAAATCACAAATAATAAAGCACATATTTGCCAAAAGACAAACTGGTAGAATTGTTTGCATCCCACTCTCTTTTCCACGTTAGTTTATTTCTGTCGTTTCTTTTCAAATCAAATTATCAAGTATTACTAAGCCTCTGTTTTTACTTTCTAAGAATGACGATACAGTATCTATGGGATTTCAAGATATTAGTGGGAAATAGCATTTTCCTTTATAGCATTCCTGTTTTCTTAAAATAATGAGGAAAGTAAAATCAGATGGGACAAGGTACCTGGTGAGTTCCAACGGATTTGTCCTTGAGTATTGATTGGGTTGTGTTTTAATTGCTGAATTTTTTATTAGTTTTTTGTGGTTTTTATTGAATCCCGCCTACGGTCACAAAACCTTGAGATGGGTGGCTATATAAATATGATAACCAAATAAACAATGGTAACACACATCAAAATCAAACCAAGTACATTAAGTCAGTCAGGGACAAATACCAAGAGCTACCTAGAGAAATTAGATTTAATTACCATAAATACCCTAAAATTAATTAGCTTTATATTTAGGAGTTGTTGGTTTCTTGAGGAGCCTGGCAATATAATCGTACAATAAAAATTGTCCAGGTTTTGCCTGCACTTTACTGTGTTTTTAAATTTAACTATAGGTTTGTCCCAACACTATGTCATAAATTAGTCATCTCCGCTTTCTTTTTTACATCTCTCAAGTTTCAAAGTAACCATTGTTTTAGAAATAAAGAAGGGATCCTCCAGAAAACTTGCATACTCCTGCCAAAAACATCAAGAAAATAAGGTCCCATTCATTATGTTTATTATTCTAGCTTCTGTTGAAGTTAATACTAAATAAAAATATATGATTGTAGTGGAGATGACAAGCCCTAGGGAGTAAAAACCCAGAATCTTCCCAAAAGTAAGGAAAAGAGCTTTATCTCCAATCGTAATCCAGTCATAAAACAATTCTTCTGAATCTTTAGTTTCCACTTTCATAGTTGCATCTTGACATTCTTTGCACTTTTCCTACAAAAAACAAAACACTGTTTTCTAAACCACAACTTTAGTTATATTTAATAACTAAATGTATTTAAGAAAAGCTGCTTCTTGACAACTGGATTTCATTAGCAAAATGTAGAAATATAGCTGGAATTGTAATATAGAGCCAATGAATGACATTTACCAACCTTTAAGAGCCAAAGGAAGTTGAGTTTGAACTTGCTAAAATAATCATATTGATAATTTGATCGTGTCAGTTCTGTGTAATATAAACATAATTTGCATGTGCCCTCACATGGTAGTTCTTGGTGTTTATCATAGAGAGCACGAATATCAATCGGGTGGAAAAATGACCTTGGAGTGAATTTATCATATCCAAAACTAACATGGGAATTAGCTAGCTCTTAATCTTTTCAGACGGCTTGAAATCAGAGTAGCTTGGTATTTACTGAGGGGGTAGCTAGCTTGAGCATATTTAGTGATGTTTAAAAAGAGGCTCTTAAAATAGTAAAAATAAGTAAAAATCACTTTACTATAGCATAAAGCTAGCAAGAAAAAGATTAATATTTTCTATTTCTTTCTGTTTTGATTATGCCATGCATTTACCATTATTGTATTCAGTTTTGTTTTTTGACATAGATCTTAATCAGCAAATAGCCTGTTTGCATGTTTTTCCCTCCAGTGAGTTGATTTTTCCGAAGTAGCAGACAAGAGAAAAAATAAATTTGTTGTCTAAGCCATGCTATTGATATTGCTAAACCTAAACAAAAGAAAGTGATAAGCAAGCAGAAATAAAAATTCTCTACGTATGACTTTCAAGGATTCTACCCAGCAATTTCTGTGGAAAGGCTTTTGCCATCCAAGACCAAGTTACACTATTTAAAAAGCACAATACAGCATTAATACAATGTACAACTGATTAAGTACAGTGTTTTCCCGAAAATAAGAACCTGTCTTATATTTTTTTGAACCCCGAAATTAGCGCTTGGCCTTATTTTCAGGTCTTATTATTTGAGGCGCATGGAGCAAGATGGGGCTCCTCTTGCCGTCTTACTTGATTTCCAGCTCTGCATTTAAATATTTTTGGGGACGGCTTATTTTCAGGGGGAGGCTTATTTTAATGCATGCGCTCAAAAGCCTGACTGGGCTTATTATCAGGGAATGGGCGTTGGACTTACCTGATACACCCCTTCTCTATCCAGCTGTCATGGCAGTCAGAAGTCAGAAGTGGGTGAGACATCGGCTGTTGCCCAATAGGACCGAGTCTACTGGAAGCTTAAGCTCCGCCCATCCCTGCTTGGCTCCAGTTTTAAGGCGAAGGTTTCCAGCAGACTGGTGTGTCTATAGAGATAACAGAAGAGAAGTGAAAGAACCCCCCCCCCCTTGACACACACACCCCAGCTACCGACCAGGGTGGGGCTGACTGCCGTGACAGCTGGATAGAGAAGGGGCATATCAGGTAAGTCCAACGCCCATTCTCCTATTTGGCTATCACGGCAGTCAGAAGTGGGACATACCAAAGCCACATGTCCTACAGGGAGGGATCCGGTCGGACTCTTTGAAGCACCCTCCTGCCGAAGGCGGCATCTGCAGAAGCGTCCAGCCAGTAATGCCAGATAAAGGGTGTCACTGAGGACCAAGTTGCTGCTTTGCAGATTTCTTCCAGCGGAGCCTGGGTAGCCCACGCCGCCGATGTAGCAGCGCTTCTGGTGGAGTGTGCCGTGATGTATCGAGGAACAGGTGAGGATTGAGCCTCATAAGAGGTTGAAATAGTAGCTCTCAGCCAACGACCAACTGTGGTAGAAGGGACACGTGCCCCCATAGAAGATGGCTGAAAGGAAATGAAAAGGGCTTCTGTCCTCCGAAAGGATGAAGTATGGGAGATATATATCTTTAGAGCTCTGCGGATGTCCAGGGAGTGCCAGACCTTTTCCAAGTCGTGACGGAGAGAAGGACAAAAGTTGGGGAGTACTAGTTCCTGAGACCTGTGAAAGGTGGAATTAATCTTCGGGATGAATGCGGGATCCAAACGGAGTACCACCCTGTCCTTGTGAAAGACGCAGAGGTCTGAGTGAACAGAAAGTGAGGCGAGTTCTGATATATGTCGGGCCGAGGTGATGGCCACCAGAAAGGAAACTTTGAAGGACAAGAATTTCAGGTTGACCTCTCGTAGAGGCTCAAAGGGCAGCTTGGTGAGAGCTGTAAGTACCTTGTTGAGGTCCCATGTGGGGAACCTATGAATGACCGGAGGGCGTAGGTTGGTGGCGTCCCGCAAAAAAGCTCGGATAAGCGGGTCCATGGAGAGAGGAGCTTCAGGTCCGCATTGCAGAATGGAGGATAGAGCTGCAACCTGACAGCGGAGGGTATTGGGAGAAAGGCCGGAAGCGAATCCTTGCTGAAGGAAATCCACCAGTTGAACGACCAAAACAGAGGAAGGATCAAAACAACTCCTGGAGCACCAGCGGAGGAATGACTTCCACGTTGAGTCATAAATCCATATCATGGAAGTCCTACAAGCCGCCAAAATGATGGGAATTGCCGCTCGTGAGATGTTAGCGTTAGTCAAATGGAGCTGCTCAACCTCCAGGCGGTCAGACGATAAGATTGAGGGTCTGGATGTAGCAGATTGCCCTGCTGTAACACAATCTGGTTGTCCGGAATTCGCCATGGAGGGGCTACGGATAGCGACATCAGATCCGCAAACCATGGCCTGCGGGGCCAGTAAGGGGCAAGAAGGACAAGTTCGGCCTTTTCCTGCAAGAACTTGCGGACCCACTTTGGCGATTAGGGGAAGAGGAGGAAAGGCATAAAGCAGAAGCCCCTGTGGCCAGGGACTGCGCAGGGCGTCCACCGCCTCCGCTCCTGCCGACGGGAAGCGGGAGAAGAAGCGAGGTAACAGATGGTTGTCTCTAGAGGCAAAAAGGTCCACTTGTGGGAGACCGAAGCGAGTCGTCAGTTGACTGAAGAGCTTGGCAGGAATGCCCCATTCTGTGGGATCTATCTGAGAACGACTGAGGGCATCCGCCTGAACGTTGTCCTTTCCGGCAATGTAATCCACTTGAAGAGAGGTCAAGTGAGCCTTGGCCCAGAGGCCTAGACGACGCGTCTCCTGCATGAGAAGCGGCGAGTGCGTTCCACCCAGCCTGTTTATGTGAGCCTTGGTCAAGATGTTGTCTGTTAGGACCAAGACATCCCGACCGATGAGATGGCTCTTGAACTCGAGGAGGGCTAGGTAGACGGCCCGAAGTTCGAACACATTGATGCTGAGCAACTGTTCTTGTAGGGACCAGCGGCCCTGCGCCATGAGCAAGCCTAGATGGGCCCCCCATCCTAGGAGACTTGCATTGGTAGTGATGACAAGCCGATGCGGCTCCAGAAACTGCTGCCCTTTGACACTGCAGGGGAAGTCCACCATCGAAGGGAGTCGAGCACAGTTGGAGGAAGCTGAATTGTGCGAGAAGTCATGGATGAGGCATCCCGTTGGAAAGGGAGTAGCAGCCACTAAAGTTCCCTGCTGTGGAGGTGAGACCAAGGAACGATCCCGTAAGACGACACCATCTTGCCCAACATGGTGGAGAGATCTAACAGAGACACTGTCCGGCGGGACCGGAAGCGACGAGCTAGAGAGGACAGGTTGAGTTGATGGTCGCGGGACAAGGAGACCTCAACAGCAATAGAGTCGATGACAGCCCCCAGGTGTTGTATATGATTGGAAGGGGTCAACTGGCTTTTAGACCAGTTTACGGAAAAGCCATGCGCCTGCAAAATTTGAATTGTCCTGTCTATATCAGATATTGCCTGGGAGGGGGATCGGGAAAGGATGAGAATGTCATCCAGGTAGAACATGGTTCTGATGGGAATGGAGGAAATGTGGGCCATCAGGGCCGCCATCACCTTAGTGAAAACCCTGGGGGCGGAGGATAGACCAAAGGGGAGGGCAGCATATTGAAAGTGACGTCCATTATGACAGAAACGAAGAAATTTACGGTGAGAGGGCCTAATTGGAATGTGGAGATACGCCTCTGTCAAATCAATAGAAGCCATATAATCCCCCTGTCGAATGCTAAGGAGAATAGTTTGAAGGGATTGCATCTTAAACCGGCGATAAACTATGTGCCGGTTTAAGGATTTTAGATCAAGAATGGCCCTCCATCCCCCCGAAGCCTTAGGAACCAGAAAGAGACGGGAATAGAATCCCTGACACCCCTGGGAGAGGGGAACAGGGTGGATGGCTCTGATATCCAGCAGGTGCTGGATGGCAGCATCCATCTGAGCCCTCTTAATGCGATCCCAGGAGGAAGGGCATCGCAGGAAAAGCTTCAGAGGGGTGGAGCGAAATTCAAGAGAGAGGCCGAAACGGATGGTCGACTTGACCCAGTCATCAGAAACAGTGATGTCCCATTGATTAACGAATTGGGACAATCGACCCCCAATAGCCTGGGAGGAAGGGGTATTAATGGGACCTCCTGAAGGGGCGGCCCCTGCCCCCTCGAAAGGGCCATTTGAAATTAAACCTTGAGCCCTGTCTGACCTGTGAATCCTGAGATGCAGAGCCTCTGGACGGGAAAGAGAGTTGTGACCGCAGCTGTTGGAAGGTGGTCTCCGAACTACGGTAGGAAGAAGGACAAAAGAAAGACTGAGGCTGGTTGTCCGGACGGCGGTTGAGGGCAGGCAACACCTTGCGATGGTCTTTCGTTTCTATAAGAAGAGGATCCAGTTGCGCACCAAAGAGCTTCTCTCCCGCGAAGGGGGAAGAGGCAAGACGCCATTTACTTCTAATGTCTGCCTGCCAATTACGGAGCCATAAAAGACGGCGGGACATCACTGAAGTTCCTATGGCCTTGGCGGCGAAGCGGGCCGCATTCAGGGTGGCGTCTGTGGAGAATTCTACAGCCGCCATGATCTTGTTCAGATCCTGGTGCGAACGCTGATCAGATAGAGGCAGACGAGATTGAAGTTGCCTCAGCCAGAGGATAGTGGCTCTATTAAAAAAAGATGCCGCAGATGAAGCCTGCATGGACCAGGCCGAAGCCTGGTGACCTTTGATCAAGGTCCTCTCCGCCTTCTTTTCCTCAGGGTGTAAACATTCCTCTGGAGGACCTGCGAGGGGAGATGAGGAAGACAGAGCCAGCACCGGGGCGTCCACAGAAGGAACCTGAAGCAGGTGAGAAAAGTCAGGAGCCATGTTATAAAATCGTTTGTCCAAATTATTGGGTACAGGGCCTGAGTTCGGGAAGGACCATTGTCGGAGAACGACATCAGAGAACAATTTGGGGGTGGGAACCACCTCCTTTGGGACCGTGGGCTCTTGAAAAAGTGAAGAGGTAGGATCCGCCACAGAAGATGAAGGTTCAGCAGCAGACGAAGTCCCCCTAAGCCCTGTAATGGTTTGAGCCTGGTGGAGTAATGATCTAAACATTTGGAGGCGGAAAAGACCAATAAAGGCAGGTTGATCGGGCTCTAGGTCCTCATCCTCAGAGAGGTCGTGATCCGCTACAAGTTCCCCTTCAGAAATGGAATCCTGGCTTGCAGAATCCACCGCATTATCAGCCTCTTTGGCCTCCTCTAACTCATCCTGGCAGTAATGATTCCTGTGGGAGGTATTAGCACAAGCATGGGCAGAGGCTACAGAGGAAGGCCTCTGTTGAAGGCCTTGTGAGATACCCTGGCGTATAGCCTCAGATATTAATACCGCTAAGGCAGGTGGTATGTCTGGAAAGGCCTGAGGGGCCTGATTGGGCACCTGGGGTGTCGAGTCATGCAGAGCGGGCTGCTCAGGGTCCAGAGACACAGGGACCGGAGAAGCAGGGGCCTCGTGATCCACCGGGAAAACTGCCTCTGCCTCTGCATTAACTGAAATATCCTCGTGGACAGATCTGTCAGGAGAGAAGGATGGGATAGGCTTGTGTAGGGCATCCTGAGCTGGGACAGAAGTGGAGGGGTCCTCTGAGCGGGAGGGGCCCGATAGAGAGCCTGAAGCTGCCTGGGCCTTTTGGAAGGCCTTTTCCATGGCCTTATGACATCTATCCTCCTCCCGAGATGACTTGTGGGCTGAAGGGAACGAGGAAGAAGATGAGGTAGAGGGCCTGGGCTTCTTGGGCTGCCCTTTGGAAGGCCCTACTTCGTTATCTGCCTCACGAGGGCGCTTTCCCTTAGCTGGAGCCTGGCGGGAATGGCGCAATTTGGGCGCGTCCGCCATTTTGAAATAAATGGTCGCTCCGATTAGCAAGAAGGTGAGGTGGCCACTAGTCAGGAGAGGAGGCTGAGGGGACCCCTGATACTTGCGGTTGTTGGAGAGGCTGGCCTCTCGAAGCAGGAAGTCCCAATCCAAGTTGCTAGCCTGCCGGGGTAAGAGCGACTGTGAGCGCGGGAAAAACGTCGCGCCAAAACTGCCGGGCAAATTAGCCCCAAATGCAGGTTTTTACCGCCGATAGAACAGGCGGGAAGGTCCGGAGACAGACCCCACAAGGTGAGCTGAGGGTTCTGAAGAGGAACCTCCGCCAGTTACAGGCGGGAAAGCCGGGAACGCGGCAGGGCAAGCCTGGGAACGCAGCAGGGCAAGCCCGTGCACGTGCTAGGAGCCGCCAGCCGGCAGCGAGCCGAATAAGCGGCAGCGAAAAGCCGCAGCAATTAAAGGCGGCCAAAGTAGAAGGGGATCAGTCCAAAGAGAAGTCCATTCCATTCCGAAGTTTAACAATCCAAAAAAAGACGATAGCGATAAGGAGCACATGATAGACACGGCTGTCCTGGCAGACCGAGTCGAAAAGCTGGAGCCAAGCAGGGATGGGCGGAGCTTAAGCTTCCAGTAGACTCGGTCCTATTGGGCAACAGCCGATGTCTCACCCACTTCTGACTTCTGATTGCTGTGACAGCCAAATAGGAGAATGTCTTATTTTCAGGGAAACAGGGTATAGTACATTCATATATAAAAGGGAGAAGTTAACATTGTATAGAAGGGACTAAATGATTTCTATAAGTTAAAGTGTAAAATAAAAATTTTGCTACTGGATATCGGTCATTTAATAAGAATATCTGAATTGCCTTGTCATGAGTGGGTTTTTTTTCAGACTAAAGAATGGGTCTATTAGGTCTGATTGACAGTGCATTACTGTGGGCACTTTAAAAGGACATGTGAAACAGACAAAATCTCTATATTGGAGCAGATACATACTCAATCTTCATAGGGAAGGTATGCATATCGACCAGCTGTCAACCCTAGTAGAAAGAACATTTATATGGACTATAAAGAATAGCTTTCTATGTGAGTTGTACAGAATCCTGCTTCTGAGAGAATCAGGGTTTCCCAAGATGAGACAGCAATTTACTTTGACTCTGTTCATCTGAACTATGGTCATACCCTCTACTTAAGTTTTAACAAGGGTATTTTTCCTAGGCCCAAAATAAATAAGACTCTTTAGTTGAATTTTTTTATTAATGTCCTAAAAATATAGATTGGGCTTTTGGGTAGTTTATTCTGTTCTCACCCTTCTTGAAATTTTTTGAATGAATCAAGGGCAGTAACTCAATAACAAAGGAATTTTCCCTCCAGTAGTGTAAATTTTCTACTGGTCTAAAATATTACTCTAACTGCTCCAAATCAGGCTTTTCTTAAACAATCACATTTAACTTGTGAAGAGAGAGAGAGAGTAAGTTGTTTTGTTAAAAATGAAACTACAGATTATAACAAAAAATAAGTTTGGAACACCTGATCCAAACCACTTTTATCTAACAAACTAACTCTGTTTCTCTCTCAACTGGAGAAAACTCCTCTAGGCAAATCCTCTGTGTAATTTTTCATCTTATCCTTCACCAACTAAGTAACATAAATATTAGTTGGAATGCCACATTTCAAAAAATCATATACCGTACCAAATCAAAGGATAAAATTAAGGAAATATTTTATTCTCCAATTTGATCAAAGCAGAATCAACACACAGGTTTGTCTTTATTAAATTATAAAAACCTTACTAAATTTCTAGTAGAAAAATGTTCTGGTGAAGGTTTCCACAATCATAAGAAGGAAGAATTTTATTTCAATATATTTAAAGCGAAAGAAAGAAAGAAAGAAAGAAAGAAAGAAAGAAAGAAAGAAAGAA
>WNWU01000043.1:10304845-10422994 GCA_012654045.1 Ptyas mucosa | reverse complement strand
GAAAGAAAGAAAGAAAGAAAGAAAGAAAGAAAGAAAGAAAGAAAGAAAGAAAGAAGGAAAGAAAGAAAGAAAGAAAGAAAGAAGATAGATGGAAGGAAGGAAGGAAGGAAGGAAAGAAGGAAAAGAAAGATTTTACCTTTCTTTTACTTGTGATTATTCCTGTGATATTAGATTAGAAATTTTGGTGTATCCTAGCCAAAACATTTTATAAGCAATGTTTTAGAAACTATGCTTCATTTTAATTTTAATGACTTTTCAATTGTTCAGTTTTAATAAATCCTAATAAAACATGTTGAGACAGATTTATTAAGCTATTAAAATGTTTTTAACTAAACTTTCCCCACTGGATCTTCAATAGTGCATCTGCAATGGTTTTTCATAGACATTGTTAGATATCTTAAGATTTCTATGCATTTTCAATATTCTTCAAAACTATAATTCCGCAATCAATTATTCCAGGGAATAGTTTGCAAAATTTAAAACAATTTGGAAGGATTCAGTCTGCTAGCTCTTACCAGGTGTTAGATAAACATTCCAGAGAAAATCTATTGTAGCCTAACTTTAAGGCATTAATGTGCTTATGCACCAATGCTCAGTGCTCGGGGAGTTTAAAGCACAGTAAAAGTAACAAATCACCTTGCTTATTTTGTTCCAGATCCTACATCAATTTTTAAACTGGTCATGCTATGAATAAATTATTGTATCAGGCAGAAAGAGAACTGTGTTGAAATGCTGGGAGGAAGGGCGGATAATATGGAAGAATTCTGGAATCATTTAAGATGCAAACCTCCCCAAATTGTTAAAGTTTTACAGACCAGTTAATAATTTGCTAAGTCATGCATCCATACAAGTCAACAAAAGTAAATTTTATTCATCACAGGCAGCTCTAGCAATCCACCTGTAACTTTTTAGATACAAACAAGACCACAAGAACTCACAAATCAATAGAAGCAGAACACACCGAACAAATATTCTGGAAAGTCAAGCTCAAGTATAAATGTAAAAACCCTCCAAAATTTGTATTTCCCACATTAGGTAGTTTGTACATGAATTTCCAACATCCAGCTAAATCCTTAGGGCTGTGTTAACTATCAGCGTTAACACAGCTCAACATCTGCCAAGCAAGTTAATGGTAAACACTGAAGGGGCCCATGTACATTAAGTGCTAACAGTTGTTCTGATAAAATGACAGATACCTACAATTCAGCTGCCTTGGCAGATTCATAAATATAGGCATGATGTCAGGCTTAAGACCAAAGACGAGACAGTGAGATCCAAACTAGTTCAATCCTTTATAGGATGTTGCTACCCTGAAACTGTTCTCCATCCAATTCAGGACTATGCAGTCTCTTAATCTGGGAAAAGATGAGTTGCCAAAGACCTCCTCCACAACTCCTGCAGGTGCACATCCTATCTCACATAACAAGTATGAGATGAGTATCTCTTTACAAAGATCAATTTAGAGAAACATAAATATAAACCTGTGAATATTCTCTTATCTCATACACCATCCACAACCACTTTAACCAACTGCATGTTGTGAGTTCAGTCAAAACAGGTTAAAATAATCTGATTTTCTTGAAAATAAAATTAAAATTTGTGTAGTTTCACCACAGAAACAGCCAGTAGTAGCCAAACTATAATACTCAATATGAACTACAAGCAGATTGCACTGCATATTCCTTTTGTCAGCAGAGAGCAGAAAGGAATTATATCTATAGATTTAAAAAAACCCAAAGGGAAGCATATTTCAGGAATCCCAAAGGTGTTTTTTTCAAAAGACAACTGGACTTTTGTTTGTTTTTGCTTGAAGATGTTTTGCTTCTCACCCAAGAAGCTTCTTCAGTTCACTTTCACTTCTTGGATGAGAAGCAAAATGTCTTCAAGGAAAAACAAAGAAAGACCATTTGCCTTTTGAAAAAGCAGCTTTGGGACAACCATGACCTGGCTGACTTGAGAATCTCCATAGGCATATTTCAGGCAATTCCTGATATTTCTATATATAATAAAGGGTGGCTACATCATTCTGCCTAGATAAAACTAGGATGGCACAATGTAAAGCATATAAATGCTATCTAATTCAGCTTTCTAATCTCTCTATTGAAAAACATATTAATTTAAGGTCACAGTTTCCTGTTGCTTCAATTGCTAGGTAATCGTGAAAGCAGAGTAAGTATGTGCCTGTAATACGCTCAGTGTGCTTGTTTGAGGATGGCATATGCCAGACTCCTGTGCTGCAGCTTGACAGTGCATATAATCAAACAGAAGATAGCAATGCCATTCCCCAAACTAAAATATAACATGTTAATTGGCCTATACATCACTGTATAATAAATGATAAAACAAAACAACTAATATCTAAATGAAGTATTTCACTCAGAGCTGTCCCCTGCAACATACACAGCCCCAAGCAGGAACCACCCTGGAGTTTTCAACTGAGTACCATCTGCCACATTATTTTACAACAGGAATCCTCACCATCTTTGCCAAATACATTTTCCTCTCCCCATGGCTCAGCTTCTGCTCAGTATTATTTTCCTACAGCATTATTACGTCAATCTTGGTCAGGTCGAACTGGATAAGAGCTATCACCTGTAAGTCTCATAACTGACAGGAAATATTCATCTTTTGCATAATCAGAGGCTCAATCCCAAATGTCTAAATTAAGAATATTTTCAGCCTGCCTAGGAAACAAACTCAATAAGGAAACATTTGTACAATCAGTAGTTATATTATGCATTTTAAGAATAATCAATAGTAGATACAGAGCTTCTCAACCTGGTTCCTGTTTGTAGGAAGAAACCAAGATTAAAGTCACTTATCTCCCCATGAGGAGAATCCTAATCCAGATTTTCTTTTCAAACAAAAGCTTGTTTTTAGATTGTACCTTCAACTGATACCTTTGAAAAATATCCTACAAGTGATGCTTTTTAGTCTACAAATTGCCTGGGCAGGATGGGGGAATGGAATAGTTTCTTGAGGAACAGAAGAAGACATTCCAATCTTTTTCCTATATATTATTATCTCATACATTAGTATCCAAGTTTAAATTTAGGTTGGGGTGGTGTCTTCAAGTCAGGGTTGCTTCCTGACGACTTCCTAGGCTGCTCTCTGTAATTTATTCCGCAAGATTTCAGAAAGCTGGAAATACTTCCTTGGAAGGACTTGTTTTTTCCTTTGAGTCAGTCTTGACTGGTGACTTCCTGGACAAATCCCTGAAGTTTTCTTGACAAGGCTTTTCGGAAAAGGTTTCTTTTGCCTCTTCCCTAATAGCCGAGAATGTGTGACTGGCCCAAGGCCACCCAGGTGGCCTCATATCTAAGGTGGGACTAGAATTCATGGACTTCCAATCTCTAGCCTGGGAGGCACTAGTGAACAAATAAAATTATTTAGCTACCTAAGCAGGAACGGTTGGTGCTTAAGAAAGAAAATTCACTGCTAAGGTAAAGGAACTCCAAGTTAAATGAGATCTTTAGCCTTGAATCTGTCATTAGAAGTGGGTCACCTAAAATGTAGAATAATGCTAGAGCTGGATGATAAAGATCTGGCAACTAAGATTTTCAAGATGCAGAGGGCTTTTATTTGTATTATATTCCCTGTATCTACATGTTTATTACATCTTTATTAAAATAATTATATAGGTTGTTTTATGGTTCCTGAGACTCTCTGTCTCCTTCTCTCCCTCTCTCTCACACACAGTATATACATATATATACAAATGCATACAAGCTGAAATTCAACATTTTCCCAGGCAAAAAAAAGAAAAAAGAAAAATCAACCTGATTACTGCTACTATTTGACATTTTATTAGAAAATTTAAAAATCCTACAATAAAATAAAACCATAGTTTAATTGTTTTAAATGTGTCAATACATTTTAAACATAACCATTTTCCATTCATAATAATTCAGTGCAACAATAATTAAAACTGACAGATTCTTATATTCAACCCGTTTGCATCAATAATTATGATATTAATTCTACTTTATAATGTGTTTTAGTTAAAATGTCGCATATTTTTTCTCTGGTGTTAGCCTCCTTAGGCTCCATTTCTTACAGTAGTTGAAAAGCTACTGTATGCTTCATTATTTGTACTTTAAAAATACATTACTTACATTATACATAATAGCATACTGTGTAAGGCTATCTGTAGAATTATAATTATAATCTAAAATTTTTTAGATTATTTTATCCTTCACATTGCTAGTTTTTGGCAGTTCACAGTAATAAAATCAAAATAAAGTGTCTGCAAAACTGAACCACAGAATAATTAAAAATACAGTTTAAAATATAATCAGACACACTGTAGAACCACAATAAGGAAACAGAGCAGATTGTGCACTGAATTATATACAATGAACATTTGAAGAAAATGTTGCTTTCCATTTTATTTTGTATTGTTTTAAAGTTCAACATTTATTGTTTACAAAGTTGGTGTTAAGCTATTTATGCAAAATCAATTTTGTTTCTTTGATCACCAATTTATAACCCAAGTTTCTCATGAATTAAAACAGTGTGGCAACAATTAACACACCTTGAGAAGATCAAATAAGGATTTGGAGGCACAGACCACGGCAACAATCCAAAGTTTGACCAAATCGCAAAATGTGTTAAGATATCACAATGCAAGCTTTTGCACCAAAGGTATGGAATTTAGGTTGTGATGTTGCAACATACAATTTCACCATTTGTCCCCACCCTTGTATACTAAATGCCTAGAAGCTGCCTAACTGTTAAGCATTTTAATGACAAACTTAGTTTGGGGGTTATTGAGGGGTGGAGATTTTTTGGCTTAGATCCAACCCATTGGGTTAGTTTACATTATACTCTGTGACCTCAAAAAAAATTTGACCCATTCAGTAGCCAAGTTAAGCATAATAATGAGACTACGGTAAAATAATGTTTCAGAATTATACATCCTGTTTTCTTTTTATTTATTTACCTTCTTTCTCAGTTTTACTTGTTGAGGAGCTATTGAGGCCAGTCCCTTGGTTAATCTATCTGTAAATGTTTTTTCCCATGTTGGCTAAATTTGTCATCCAAAGACATTTTGAACAAGAGCCCATGCCCTTTTCAAAGTACATTAATTCTCTCTGAAAGAAGTACGGTGCCGAGAACATAAGGCTGTCAGAATGGAAGTGCTTGTCCTGCACAGTCAAAGCTATGACACGAGCATCTTTTTCTCAGAATTCATCATTTTAAGATCACCCTTTTGCTCCCTCCTTCCTCTCCCTGCCAAAACCAAAAGAATATCTTTTGCCAAGCGGTCTCTTCCTCCGATGTGGCTTCATTTCCTCTCGCTCCTGATAAGGGGAAAAATCAACAACAGAGATGACACAAGGATTTCTGGAGTGATGCAAACAGGCTGCAAAGTAGCTCTGCAACTGAACATGAGGTCCTCAGAGAAGGGTTGGACCGCAAAGTGCTTCTGTGGCTAGGATGCTGAAGGTGGCATCTCACTTTTGACAAAACTAAGGATGCTGATACAACCTTAGATCCAAGAGACCTATCAGCAATTGGGGAATTAAAAAATGCTAACTGGTACTGCAAGCAACAGAGGATAGCAACAGAGCCTGTACAAAAATCAAAAATATCCATCTACCTTATGCAGAACTGGAAGAGGACATTAATTATACTATGCTCTTAAGTTTTTCTTTCAGTTCCAAAGGAAATCTATCATCAAGCTTGCAATCCATCTGGAGCAGAGTTGTCACCAGACAAGTTGGTAATGGATGCTTAAAAACCTCTGATCAAATAGATCTGATCTTTATTATTAGATATAATATGAAAGACAGAATAAATCTGAAAATGAAAGAACTAAAATAGTGTTTGTTCCATGATAAGCAATCTTCTTTGGAAGTCATTTTATTGTCATTGGACTTTGATTTTGCTGAACAATATCACAAACCTGAATTACAATGCAGTCAAAGAAGCCTTTAACACAGGTGACCACTCATATTTCAGTTGATGTGGCTACTTGCCAGTAATTTGGTACAAAAATGGATATCCAATCCAGATTTCTAGATATATTAATAGCACAGAAGAGAGATTCAATCATTACAACACCCAATGACTATTTAAAATGCTTTTAAGCACAGCCTACAAAGCTCTAGAGACCTCTAGAATGGCAAACTCTGTTAAATGGGATATAAAATTTGCAATCTGCAATAAGAGCTAAAGTAATTCAGCACTTTATTTTTTTCCAACAATGTAGTGGACACAAATGCCACTTCAGTAACAAATCAGTAGCACTGTCATACAATGCCAACTTGACTAGGGAAAGCCAATTATGTCATAAAGATAGTGTCAGGTCCTAAAAAAACAAGAAGGACATGTAGTGAACCTTCCAAGTAGATTTCTTTATTGTTCCAGGTCTGTAGACACAATTTTGCCAAACTACAACACTTATTGTGTACATGAAGCCTGTATTCTGGGAACTATTAGGGAGGGGTTATCTTCACCCGCTTTTTCTCACTCTGTCTGAACTGAGTTGTCATTTACTAGAGACTTTCTCCAGATTCAGACTCCAACAGCTGTTGATGGCAAAAAGAGCTATACCTTAGTCCCTGAAGATAATAGCCAATAGTAGGAAAGTCAAATCATCTATCCTGAAGAAAAGCTTGCCTACCACTTCTGGTGTTCTCTAAAAATGTTAAAAGGAACTCCTAGTTTATACAGGTAGTCCTCAATTTACGACAACTGAGCTCAAAATTTCAGTTGTTAAGTGAGTTTTGCCTCATTTTATGACTTTTCTTGCCAAAGTTGTTAAGTGAATCACTGCAGTTGATAAAGTCAGTTTTTAAGTGAATCTGGCTTCTCCACTGACTTTGCTTGTCAGAAGGTCGCAAAAGGCGATCCCATGACCTTGGGATACGTAATGGTCATAAATATGAACCAGTTGCCAAGCATCTGAGTTTTGATTGCATGATCATGGGGATGCTGCAAAGGTCGTAACTGTGAAACCTCTATTGTTAAACTGAAAAAGAAAGCATGCCAATGATGAAGGAAAGATGTCCGTTAATACCTGCTTCATAAAGAAGATAATTATTTCAGCTACAGACACCACAGTCGTCAGAACACAGGCACATTATCTGCAGGCAGCACCACTGTTCAGCAACATGATCAAGAGGACCCTACACTGAAATGTGGAAGCCAGGTACACTGGAGAAGCCAATATGAGACCCGCCATTACCAGCCAATCAAGTCCCCTTAGCCCCAAAATAAAAGCAACAGCTGCAAGGATATAGTATGATGGAGCCTTGTAATGAGACTCGTTTGATAAGATCTGCCATAACCAACCAAGCAGGACCAAATACATTACATAGGCAATCTAAGCCTTAGCATTAAAAATATACTTAACATATGGACAAAATAAAGTAAAAACATTAAGGCCCGAGTCACAGATACATGGGAACTTTGATACGTATATTAGCCTGATCTCTTAAACTACTTACAGATAAGCAAAACTGCTGATAGAAAGACCATAGATAACAAGTTCCATCCTATATTGCTTTCCATACCACAAAGCAGTTTAATTTAATAACATGTAGAATTATATTCTGAATTACAGCTACTTTAATTAATTTCAAGAGTCAAGCATCTTTGGCTTACAATCTCTGGATCTTTAAAATTGACTGATTCTAATCTATCAGAAGTTAGAGGAGTTACATTCAGTATTATATGAATGCAGCCATGGTTAGGAATGATCAATATAGGCAGCTCAAGAAAGGGACAGCCCCTTTAGAATGAAATTAAATTTTTCTGCCCCGAAAAAAACCAGCACAAAAACTAAAATTTCAAGTAATTCAACAATGCCTAATTCAGGGCATAATTTTGTTTGTTTTTCTGGTAAAGATTTAGAGTAAAATTTAACTAGATAAAATAATTGGAAATGGTATGCATAAAAATAAGTATTATAAATAGGTAGTCATGATACAAGGTTAAAAAAACTAGCAAGATGCTTAAAATCGTGAAATGTTCAGTGTCAATCAGATTATTTGGAATGCAGGTATAAATCTTTAGTAACCACTAGCTTTACAGGCATTTATTCTATATGTCCAGAGCATAAGTCCATCTCCCTGATGGAAACTTTTTTCCCCCCACATCAACAGCAACATGAAGACCCAGATTGTTGGGGGCAATATGCTGACTCTGTAAACTGCTTAGAGGACTGTAAAGCACTGTGAGCGGTCTATAAGTCTAAATGCTATGCTATCACAAATGGAATCATGATAAATTTATTTGGCTAATTGCCCTGTTTCAAATGCAGGAAGTCATGAATCAACTTCCAATATTTTTTTTCTTTCTTTGAATGCTGCTACTATTAAAAGGATTTTTCCTGCAGTTAGTTTATATGCTCCAGCTCATTAACATCTCCTAATACCAGAACCTTAGCCTCATTAAGCATAGTAGTTCTGAGGAACATATTCTCCGTTCATCTTTACAAAGCGAGATTCTCCTTGGTGTCCCAGCTGTAGCACCACATGCTACCAAAAGAGGGATCACCCTTGTAATAAAAATACTACAGGATCCCACATAAGTCACAGCAGGGGCAGGGGCATTTATTAGCTTGTGCACAATTTGCAGGCTGCTGGAGAGTTGGAAATTCCTCTGCCATCAACACAGTTTGCTCTACAAAATAGCATGGAAACTGCTAAATCTGGGCTTGCAAACACTGTTTGGATCATTTGTGTTTCCCCAAGTATAAGATTTGGGGAGAAAGGCTAAAGAAACAAAAACAAAAAACAAAACAAAGCAAAGATAAACAAGTGACAAGTTTCTAATTTTTGGTATGACACAGTACACACTAAAGCAGGGTTTCCTTCTTTGGCAACTCTAAGACACATGGATTTCAATTTTCAGAATTCCCCAGCCAGAATTCTGGGGAATCTGAGAGTTGAAGTCCATGCATCTTAAAGTTGGGAAACCTGACCTAAAACAGGGGTCTCAAAACTTGACGAGTTGAAGACTTGTGGACTTCAAATCCCAGAATTCCTCAGCTAGTCATGCTGTCTGGGGAAATTCTGGGAGTTGTAGTCCACAGGTCTTGAAGTTGCCAAATTTAGAGACCCCTGCCCTAAAACATCTGATTAAATTGACCCCATGCTGAGAAGCCAGAACAGACAGAACTCAGCTTTTGTTTCCCTTAAAAGCCTTTCCCATGAAATCCCATTTATACAATGGCACAAATGGCAGAACCTGGACCATGCCTTTATAATTTCATACGGCTCATTAGGAAAACAGGTTTAACTACTAGCTTGTTTTGGATTTGCTAAATGCAGGCAGGGACACTATGGGCAGCTGATGCCTCCTTGAATATGAACCGTGGATAAATTGCCAAGAGAAATCCCTGGTCCCTATTGCATGGAGCAGCAGGAAAACTTGCATACTTTTCCAAAGGTTTTTCTTTTTGGGTCTCTGCAACCTGACCAGGAGACAGCTGCTTTTTCTACACTACTATATTTCCTTGCCTTGTAGTTTGGGCTGCCAAGTACCATACTAAATAACATGCATATACACCTTAGGGCATATACGAAGGTGGGAAAGAGCCTGCCTGAGTCACAATGGGAAAATCAGGTCCACACTAAAGAGAATGCTAACTGGACTTCTAATTTTCAACTGCAGGTACTGTCTGTGAATAGAGTGTTTGTTGCATATATGCTGTTGCCTGGTTACACATCTAAAACAGGAGTTAGTTATCTGTCTTAAACTAGACCATGTCCTTTGATCCTGCTGAACTAAGTATTATTTTTACTGCCAGGCAACTGATTTTTAAAGCTTCACTATAGTACTGTATTCTCAATATATTTGATTTGAAATAAATCTCACTTGTTTTTTTTAAAAAGCCTTTACTTACAATAAATGCACATTTTGGTATTACAACAAGAAAATTAATCTTCATTAAAGCAACAGCTTACCCCCAAAAGCTGTTTTTTGCTCACACATTATATGAAGCTGAGAAATGCACAAGAACTGAAGAGGAGGAGGAACCAAGAGGGCCTGCCTACAAACTTCTTAGCAGAAGGTGGAGATTATTTCTTCCCATCTACTGTATTTTTTCTGTAATGAACCTTGAACATGAGCTGAACTCCAAGAATTACTCAAAGAGGAAACCAATAACTAGTGTAGCTAGGTCAATTGTAATTGGAAATCTATCTATAAAAGTGTTACATTTCCTTCTTTTCCTATATTTTTCTTTTTCTAAAAAAAACTTTTTATGTCACAGATTTGGATTCACTGGTTTAATAAGAATTGTTTTCTCATTAACTCTTTCCTATCTTCCACGACTGCAGAATTGTACGGTTTTAAGACTGACAGAAGGTTTACTAACTTCTATTTTTTTTCTGGACTTTAGGCAGGAAGAGCCAATGTACTGTCTTTTCTATTTTTTCTAGGGCTTGACTGAAGATGGAAATTGTTCATAGAAAAGCTAAAAGCTTTCTGATTAGACAACTAGGATATATCAGGGAGTTGAGACTGACTGTTGGTCAAAGGATTCTTTTTATAGAGGAATTCTTAGAAGAAAAACTCTGCCAGTGATAATTTAAATTATTCTCTCCCACCCCACTTTCAGGCAACTATTTCTTCGAAAATCCAAACATTTTCCTTTGAGAGGGTAGTTATCAACACTCTCAAACCATAGTTCTGAACTTCGCATTTTTATAAAAATTTGGCTTTGGTAATTCGGGTGGACCGTAAAAAGAACAGGTTATTTTCCGTAATTGTATTTCTTTGAATAGTAATTTTATACATAAATTTGATGAATATAGAGATCGTTTCAGAATTTAAAGAGATTTGAACATAAGCCCCTCTGTCCACCATACTATACATGATCTAATTTTATCAATCCTCTAAGTTTTCTGACATAGTGTCTAAGAAGCGGATGCCATTGGACAGCAAAATATGAGAAGGACTGCACTATGAATGAGAACAGCCCACTGTGGGGAGAGACATAAATAAATGTTGAAGAAATATTTTTATCATGAACGTCTCCAGAGGTTGCCACTATTCTCGTAGAACAAGTTCAAATGCGGGTACTATCATTTGGGTAACTCAGAAATGAATTTTGTAACAGCGACAACCTATTTGAAAAACCACTAAAGTGGAAGTCCAAATCATTAGTGAAGCCTTGAAAAGACAAGAACCAATATTGGTATTTCCTGAGCTCAGCAATTCGGTGCACATAAAAAGGTGGCACACCGCATACATTTATTTATTGAAACACTTGTAAGGCATCCCATATTAAAACTAGAACTCCGGGCAACGTACAATAATGAAAACAGAAGCAGAAGAGCTTGGTGCCATAACAAAACTCCCTGGATATAAATCACAACAGTCTTTTCTAATCCTAGCTTCACCCTATCCCGATGCTTGGGGGAAAGCCACTGTTTTCCAGAAGGTTAAACGATAGGAAGAGTGTTTTCATAGGACAGGGACGGCAGTGGAAAAGGTATGCTTCCTAGGTCCCATAAAATGGCAAAATTTAAGGGAAAGGCCTTTTCTGCATTTCATCTGGACCTCATTTTGTGTACTTTCTAGAGAGATTCCTGCACCTTTTGAATGTGATGCCTGAGGCATGCCTACTCTATCCCAGTGGTGGTGAACCTTTTACTCACCGAGTGCCAAACAGATACGCGCTTCACTTACGTGTGGCTCCCCTTGTGCGCTGCACGTGCAATTGCACCATCTACGCATGCACGCGGCTTTCACACGGCTCCCATGTGCTGCGCATGCAATTGCACCATCTGCACATGCATGCAGCTTTTGCACGTGCAATGCAACCACACAAATGCCATCTGTGCATGTGTGCACTGGGCGCAGGTACTTGCACATGCACAGGAGAGCTCCGAAGACCAGCCGAGTCTCCGGAATTGCGCGCATGCGCACTGGAGGCCCAAACACCAGCTGGCGTGTGCGCGTATGCGCAGCTGCAGGTGAGTTGGGCAATAGCTCGCATGTCCAGAAATATGGCTCTGCGTGCCACCTCGGAGACGCGTGTCATAGGTTCACCATCACAGCTATCCGATCAAATGCATGAAGCATCAGGTTCAAAAGATGCAAGAATCTCTCTAGAAAGTATGCAAAATGAGGTCGAATGAAATGCAGGAAGGCTCTTTGGTAAGAAAGAGATGTCAAATCACAGGACCACTGTACTGCAACGTGTATCTGGTATCTAGAAAGAAATTCTTGAGGCGTATGCCTTGTGGGCATCACCTGACGAAATTATGATACAAATAATAGCTTTCAAAAGAAAAAAGTAAAGGAATGGAAGCAGGTGTGCTGTTGCATTAGATTTTATGCATCTCAAATCTCTGGGCATGAAAAAAAAAAGTGGCCCTGGCAATGCGAACACACCTCTACAAATGCAGTTATTAAACCCACCACTGAAATGCAACAGAGATTCTATTGCTATATGCTGTAAACAGTATCAAGAAGTAATGCTGCCAAGTAACCAGATAAATCTCTGTTCAGGGCATCCACAAACTGTATAGAAACAAGAAAAAAAAAAGAAATCAAGATCATCAGCCAATCTCCCACAAAAAGAACAACTCTGTGCAATTACAGTAATCTGTTAGACTCTAAAAGGTGATAATGAAATATTGCTGCTGGAATTGCATAACAACATTCTATTTTATCTTTGTAAAAACACAACACACAACAACTTATTTGGAACTGTGGTTATCCTGAATCTCTCATTTTTGTTTGTATGTTTCCGTTGTTGAAGCATTATGGCGTAACTATAGGTACTGCTGCTATGTCTTCTTTCTTTGTGATATAAAACGTGTGTAGATTGTAAAGGCTGAAGTTGCCAAGCCAGAATTCTCTTTTCATCTTAGAGAAACTTATTTTATAAACAAGGTGGCAGAAATCAGTGTCAAGATACAAGTAGCCAAGCAATTGCTGATTTACGAAGATGGACAGAAGAAATCCAGAATTCAAATCTTGGGATTAACTATCTAAAGAACAGAATTTTTGGTTTTTGTTAAATGGAAACCTTCTTAACTGCATGGCTTCTCAATTTTTGGCAATCTATCTACTTTCTTAACCTTCTTGAGTCTGTTAGGACAGGGGTCTGCAACCTTAAATACTCAAAGAGCCATTTGGACCCATTTCCCACAGAAAACACCACAAAATCTGGGTGGGCGTGGCCAACTCGACATCACTCACTCCCACCCAGTCACATGACATCCTCTCAGCCACGCCTACCCAGGTTTTATGGCTCCCAGTGTTTTCTGTGGGAAATGGGTATCTCTCTCTCTATCTGTCTCTCTTTCTCTCTCTCATCTGTCTCTTTCTCTCATTCTCCCTCATCTTTCTCTCTCTCCCTCTCTCATCTCTCTCCCTCTCATCTCTGTTTCTCTCTCTCTCCCATCTCTCCCTCTCTCATGTGTGTGTGTTCCCTCTTGAACCATTTCCAAAAATAGGCGAGAGTTGGTTTTTTTGTTTTTGTTGATGTTCTTTCTTTTTCTTTGGGTGCTTTTTACCATATGATTTAAATCAAGAGTCATTTCAAGTTCCCAGATAAATTATGCTCTTTTGTCCCTCTGCTGTGGCTTCCCGCCAGCTAAAAGCACTACTGGGTGGCCCTTCCCCTCCCTCCTCACCTGAGAAGGTAAAGGCAATGGTGGCGGTTGAAGACTCGTTCCATAGTCCAGAGCAGGAGCAAAGCAGCCCTGTACTTGCCTCTTCCGGCCCTTGTTGGGGCTGCGTACACCTTGGTCGCTTGGGGAGACACATGACTTTCTTTCCACCCTGAGACACTGGCCCGACCCAGCTGCAGCTGACGCCGGTGCTCTCACCACCTCCATGGCCTGCTTGCTGCTCTTGCAGTGCCTTGCACAGCACACTTAAATTTAGTGCACTTCATGGCGTCCTCTGTTCATCCTGGAGCCAATTACGATGCGGAGCATTGGTCGCTCGGGGAGATGCGCAACTTTCTCTCCTCCCTGAGACACTGGCCCAGCCCGGCTGCAGCCAATGCTCTGCATTGTAGTGGGCTCCAGGAGGAGTAGGGGACACACCTACACACACATGAGAGAGGGGAGGGAGAGAGAGAGAGGGAGAAAGAAAGAGAGATGAGGGAGAGAGAAAGTGAGAGAGATGAGATATATGAGAGAGAGAGAGAGAGATGGAGAAGGAAAGAGAGGGGGGGGCACGTCTCCCTGAGTGACTGAGGTGCATGCGGCATCAAGGGCTGAAGGAAGAGGCAAGTATAGGGCTGCTTCGCTCCTGCTCTGGAATATGGAGTGAGTCTCCATCTGCTGCCGTCACCCTTACCTTCTCAGGTGAAGAGTGACTGGGAGGGGAGGGCAAGGGGCGGGGCCAGCCAGTGATGGGATCCGGTTCAGCAGGTGCCACAGCAAGGGGCCCAAAGAGCCGCATGCGGCTCCAGAGCCATGGGTTGCTGACACCCGGTTTAGGACATTGGGACTGAAGAGACAGTCTGATACCTGTAGCAAAGCCTTAATGTATTTGGTTAAAAAAAATAAGATAATGCTAACTCACATTTTATATACTAACCTTTATGAGGAAATAAAATATCATCCGACATAACATCTAATTCTGATCAGATGCTATGTCACTGGGCAAAATTACTTTGTAACTCTCTCTCTCTTTCTTTCTCCTATAACCTATAACTGGGTGATGCACCATAGGACAAAACCTTTTAAAGCAAGATACCTTAAATGGACTAACTTACAAATCAAAAGACAGTAAGGAAATACCTCTGAAATAATGAGGGTTGATGAGGGTTGTCTAGGAAAAAAAACCCTGGTTGCTGTTAACTGAGATTAACCTGCTAGTTCTGGGTTTATGCCTGCACCTAAATCTACTTTGTGAAAGCTGGAATTCCTGCAAATACTTGGTTTCCTTCCAAAATAAGATTTGGTTTTTCAGAGCTTCCCCAAACCTCTTTCTTCAATGGAAATAAATAAATCTACACCCTGCTTTCTGGTCCTTATAAGGGCAGTCAACAAGAATTAAAACATTTTTTTTTCTTAAAGAAAAAAAATCCCTGCTGAAACACGCAGATAGAGCAGTTAATATATGTCATCAAATAATATTGACATTTCCTCACAAACACCTTCCTCAATTATGGAGGGGGGATTTTTTATGCTTTGAAGTCAGTGTTGACTCCTGGTGACTGCCTAGACAAGTCCCTGCAGTTTTCTTGGCAAGATTTCAGAAGTGGTTTACCATTGTCTGCTTCCTATGCCTGAGTGAAAGAGAAACTGGCCTAAGGTTACCCAGCTGGCCTTATATTTAAGGTGGGACTAGAACTCTCCTGATTTCTCTCCTGATTATCTTAACCACTACATTCAATTCGGTCTCAAGGCAATCTTTATGCTAAATAGTAAATGACTATTAAAAAGAGCACCATCTTAGCTACTTGGATTAGCAAGTACTTTAATTTAGGTAAAACCACTGAGAAGGCCCTTTCTCTTGTTCTTGTCAAGTAGTTTGGAATATATATAGATTCTCCTCCAGATTCTTAAAACAGAAGCAGGATAATAAGGACAGAAACCTCAAATTTAGCTCTTTGTGGCTTTTAAATAATTGCTCACATTTTAGACTATGCTCAGAAACAAAGTGCCTACCAGCAATTCTTATGCTGCATTTAATACAGTTTTTTGTTTCCAAAGACCCTTCCGTGAAAGCTCTAAGTAGAGAGCATTTTAGGGATCCGGTTTAAGCATAATTTGATAGATAATTAGTTGGCAGCAAAACTGGTAGCTCTAATTGAGTTAAGCACTTTGCTCAAACCAGATCAATGTATTTTCTGTAATGAAGGATATTACCCTCTCTAGAACCATCATCATGGTCATCAGTGTAAATGAAAGGACAATGTCCCGATCAAATGGGAAACAAAAAGCGAATAAAAACAGAAATGCCATATCTAAACATAGGGCAACTTTGTACTTGGCAAATTGCAATTCCTAAAGCAATACATAACAATCGAACAGAACCCCATTTCTAGCTTAAGCAAGAGAATTCCAAATAGATATAAGAAGCTATAGCATGAAATGTATAGCCTCCCATTTCTTTCTATAAAACAATGCAAAGTTGCATCAGAAGAATTGCAGTAATTTCATCAACTACATGTTGGTACTCTCTTCGCTGCTAAGAGTCACGAGAAATATGGATGGGCATCAGATTGGGGAAAACTTCAGTATAATATTAGAATTTCATACAATTGCTACCTTACCAGAAAAATGTAGAGTATAAACAACACCAGCAAGTCATTTCTATAGTCATCACATCACCAGGACAAAATTTCAAGGAATAATTTTTAATTTGTATTACCTATAAAATTAAAAAATAAAAATCCATTCATTGTGTCAATTAATACACCCGCATTAATACTGAAACAAAATCTGAGATACATTAAAGCAGGATGAGTTTGATTTAAACCAAATCAATTGAAATTATTATTCAGGAAGATCAGTTTAGTAGAATCTTCACTTCTACTAAAAATGCATTCTTGCAGTTCGTGTAACCTATGTATTTTTCATTACTCAGAGATGTAGATTTATCGTTTAAAGAAATCATTTAGTCAGGTTTTTAAAAATAATTTTCATTAAAAATGACTTTTTTTAGTATTAATTTAGTCTAGTCAATAGGACTGAAAAGCTAAAACAACAAAAGCACTGATATTGAAAACTGGACTACTTTCATGAGTCAACCACATTTGGTGTGGTATTTCAAGTGTTGGACCAAGTCAGACCAGTTCATCCTCAGCTACAGAGCGTACTCCGTGATTTTGGATGAGTCACTCTCAGCCCAACTTATCTCACAGGGTGGTGGTTCTTGTGGGGAAAATAAAAGGAGCCAGGTGGATTGAGCATGATCCCCGCTTTATTTGTAAAAATAAGGGAGGGAGGGAGGGAGGAAATCAGAGAAGAATTTTAAAATAGTTTGCCCTGAGCTCCCGCAGGAAAAGCAGGATGCAGGTTCAACACAATAATAAACAAAAGTATATAAATAGTTCCGGTGACTTCCATCAGCTCACCGGTAAGTGTTTTCTTGAAGCATCAGTAGCAAAGACACTTCCTGAACAAGATCTTTTCTGATTACAGAAAAGATTACAATTGATATTAGAGAAGGACCCCTGGTGAATGCTGATGTCTTAGGATGCTCCTCTTCTTTAGCAGTTAAGGAATGTCCTTGATACTCAATATTGGCAATACTGCCAAGAAAACAGGCTGGAGAAAGGGCTTGTTTCATTTGTCTATTTCTCACTTTCAAGGTTATGCTTAGTTCCTTCCAAACATCACCACCATTAGAGAAAAATTAGTTCTTGCTTTGTACTTTGTTCAAGATCACAGAAATAGGCTTTGGGACAATTATCAAGGGTTCCCTGTTTCTTATAGCCACACATTGAGAACTCTGCTCCCGATAGGTCTATCAGCTGTCATCAGAATAGGCTAACTCTTTACAGTAGTCCAATAAACTACAATAATCCATTTTACTGGTTACTCTGCAAGTTAACGTCCCCGTTTTCTTCATGGATATGTTTTCAACTGAGTCAGGTGAAACTGTAGGAAGTAGAGCTTGATCTATTTCACCGGTAGAAAATGCTTATTGCTGTAATTTTTAAATAATCCTGCATTTATTAGGCATTCACTGGTTAACTTAATTCTCCTCTTATATATGCCAAAGAAACATCAAGTCACCTCTTTAAAAAAAGAGCTGTGAAGTAGCATTAATAGTAGGTTATTTATTGCTGGGGAGGGGAGGGACTTCATCAACTGTCAAAACATACTTAAAGCACCAAAAGGATCTCTTGCAATAGAAACTCCCATTCTTTTGTCCTCTTGTATGAAATGACTATTAAATATCACTACGTGACAATTTATGAAAGCTCTATACTAGACATGCTTCATGGGTGCCAATACTTTAATATGATAATTCCACTCTGTCATTTGCTCTTCTCTCTCCTTTTTAAGGGTTTACTGTGTACCGTTTTATCATAAGGCCATCACTGCCACCCACTGAAGTTAAGTGAAGCCATCATTATGGCTCGTGAGTAACTTGCTTACACCAAGCAAAGTAGAAATTGCAAAGTATACAATATACACCTGTTCCAGGTCTTGCATTTCTTGGCTTCTTTCCAATGCGCGAAAAAATCTAGTGTTTTTAGTGTTTTTAATCTTCAACAGATTAAATCCACTAGATTAAACTACCTGGAAGAAGCAAGGGTTTAATTTGGATAGCTGCAGCAGTTGCCTCTCAATCCATTTTGGAATTGAGTTCAAAAGCACATCCCATTTCTTGAGTGTGTGTGTGTGTGTGTGTGTGTGTGTGTGTGTGTGTATATTCTTTTGTGTGTGTGTGTCCCCTTTTTGTTTTGTTTCCATCATACCTGATGAAGATGTAGGGAGAATCTGGAAGTCCAAAGTATTTGGTATCGTGTGAACACAATAACACTGTCACTGCTGCTGAACATGATAAATTTTCTTAAGTAAAGAGGTAATCTAGGCATATACGGAAGTCTGTGTGCATGTCGTAATATCCCTCTTCAATTTGAAACCTGATACATCCCAAGTAACAAGCAAAGTAGATTTAAATAACTGAGATGCTGGAAGGATAATACAATAAGAAATCTATGCCTATCTTACATTTTAAATTCAATTTGCTTTCTGAGTGCTACATCATTTTTGTAATCCTCTGTATCAAACTAATATGACTTGAGTTTTAATAAAACTGCCTTTTTACTAAGCATGTTGATTTTTATTATAAGCCGCCTACAGTTACATATGTGAAATGAGCAGCTAAATAAAATAAAATATTGAAAAAATCCATGCAAAGTTAAAGATTTTTTTAAAAAAAACCCAATCTAAATTCTGTAAGGTGTATGCAATTTAAAAATAAGAGATTCTCTTGCATTTTAGTAAATAAAAAAAGAAACTAAAGTAACATCAAACTTGACTTTGCTGGCAGCTGAAGTCAAGGTGTAATTCTCAAGAATTTTGCATCTTAGATGTTCATATGTAATTTAAGACGGAAAAGTGAAAACCTATCAGTAGCCTGTATTCATGGAACCATCAATCAAATAGGCAAAAGATCCAATGAACTTGAGTCATTATTTTAAAAATGAAACAAATAAAAAGCGCCTCACTTATTAAGTAATTAGTTCAGCCTGAGTGATACTACTATCTCAAAACAACCAGAACATTCACCTGCAGTTGGAGCACTGCAGAAAATAAATGGATTCAAGATAAAAATTGGCAACCCTAAAATGTTTTAATAAATGAGCCCAGTGGATTGCATAAAAGAAATTTAGGAAAGATTTAATCTCCCAGAAAACTAAGGATAAGCAAGAATTCTGCTAAAAATCGTCCTTTGTCACCAATTTGAAAAACTGATGTTTAACATTCAAAACCTGGAACACTGGCTCACTTGATAACCAAATAAGCATTCTAGAATAAAGCAAATTGCATGATTGACAGCCTACTGGGCTGTGAGAGTTCCACTGCCTTTGTATGTATTTCACTCATGCTTCATTTATTGTAGATTTGAAACATCTTGCTTACTGACAAAGTAAATCAGGATGGGGGCACGTTTTTTCTTTGAATATGCATGAGGCAAGGATTAGGAAACAATTGTTGGCATTATATAAATTCATTACAGACAGCCTACTGGAGGCTAGTCAATTTCAACATGAGTAAATGGGAAGTATATTAAATCATGGCAACTTTCTGATTTCTTCAGGTTTCACTAATCAACTATGAGGCTGATGTTCCACTGACAATTTCTATGGCCTTCAGAAGCACTGCATCACACACACACACATACACACACACAAAAACAGCCAAAAGACATAGGTCTTAATTTACCTCCACAATACAATAAAATTTAAGAAATTAAAACGAAGGTTTTTAGTTTAAGAGCAATCAAAGTGGCAACTTAATTTAAAAATGATTTAGCTGTATAACATATGAAGGCAATGGCTACATGATGGTTCTAACTCATTCACATGGGATCCAAAAAAGGTGGGAGCAAAAGGGTTAATAACATTCAAGGCTGAAAGTTGGATTAGCTGAATGAGATTAAATGAGACATCTCAGCCATGAATCTGAAGAAGGCCACAAAGCCAAAAATGTCTCCCTTAATACTATTTTCTCTTTCTAGAAGGCATTTTAATAACCTCTTTGTGTATGCTACAATGATTTTAGCAAGGTCCATTTTAAGCAGATTTTCCACACTAGGAAGCAACACGGGTTAAAATAATTGCCTCCTTCTCGTCATACATGAAACCCTTGGTTTAAGCCTGAAATCAGATAATAAAACCATACAATTTAAGAAAGTATCCACGGAGAAAGTGACTTTCTTGACAAACATCCAAGGGCTGCAACGTACAACAGTCTCTCCCCATTACCCATGCACTCGTAGAAGCTCTTTCTTGGCAACTGGAAGAGTAAAGAAAACAGAAATGCTTTTTGCCTGATGTGGAATTTCCTGATCAAATGTCACTGGGCAGAGAATTTCTTTGCTTTGGGGCAAAACTGTCAAAGGCTCTGGCACCTGCCATTTCCAATCTGGACTTGGAGAACAGTTAATACAAACCATTAGCTAAAAGGACATGGCACAAAATTGAAAGCGAGGATGTGAAAGTTAGGCAAATGTTTCTGGGTATGCAGGAGAAATCTGTCAAGTATTAAGAATGAACTTCATACTTGACTTTATGGGAAAGATGAACACAACTGGGTATCTATGGTATTTACAAAGCTCACTCTGACAATTAAGCAATGACTGTTCATAACAAAAGGCTTTTGAAATAAGCAAAACCAACAAATAACATAAAAATCCTTCCTCTCCTGTTAATTCCATTCTCCGCAGCTGGTTATCTGCTTTGATTTGTCTGTTCAAGCACAAAGTATAGTTGAACAGCCACTCCACACTTAAAAATATTTGCTGTTTCGACAGCACAATCTGGAGTTTTCTCCCAATCTAAGACAGCGCTTTGTTGTATACATCATTACGGTTTTGTCATTTATGTGCTACCCAACAACACACAGAGAAACTAATTCAGACAGAGAAATGGGCAGACACCTGTATTCACAGCCAATTTGTCAACTTAAGGCAAAATGTGGAAGCAAAATATGCTGCTCACAGACAAGCTGGAGGATGTGATGGGGGGGAGGGGTGTTGATCAATTTTAGTTCCCTTACTTCTTTTCTTTTAGAGAGATTTAATGCCAGTGATGGTTGCACATAAGCATGGATTAGATTTAGTTCTCCTGTTTTATTTCTGCTCCTTTGTGATAATCCTTTGTCTCTCTAAAACTGCATCCTTTCTTTCCCCCGAGTGAGCTATGAGTGCCTTTGACATGGCATTTTAACTGAGCTAAATAGTTCTGCTGAGGTCAGGCTGGTTATTGTAAGAGGCACTTGTTCCTCTGCCCATATGTGCTATATCTTTTTTCCTCCCGTTTGTTAAAACATATAAGAAATTTTATGACACTGTTTAAACCTATATAAAAATATGTTAGATCAGTAGAGCATTAACGTTTTAGCTAGAGTAGAAAAATGATTATCTAATCTAGCATTGTATTTCTGCCATGCCCAGTTAGAGAGTTTTAGAAATGTCAGAAGTGGCCTTTTACTTTATCAACTCACTATCTGAAGTAGTCAATCTGTTTATATCTGGAGATATTAGGGCCTTCTATTTCAGGGGTAGGCAGCCGGTGGCATACCCTCTATTTTTAAACTAAAAATCATCAATAGAACTCTTCTATTATTTATCAGCTTTTCAGATGGATATGCAGTCTCTAATTTTATACATCCCATTGAGCTATCACAGCTTAACAACTTAAATGACTGAATAGACAATCTCTTCGCTTCAATTGGTACATTTCCCTCTTCTTGTTTTTCCATTTCAACTTTTAAATGCCCTTGCCTTTTCCTATTTTTGTACCTATATGACAGATTTAAAGTTGGGATGCAAAGCTTGATGCAAGTAGAACATTCAGAGGACTCCAAAATGCTTTATTATTATTTTTTCTGACGAATGTGGTCATTTGGGCAACACTCTAAGAAAGTAATCTTTTGAGAAGCAATTTGTGCTGCTTCAGAGATAGTCCATCTGAGAAACGGCCCTGCTTCATTCAGAACATAATGGTACAATATTTTAAACTTTTTATAGTTTGGGCAACTGATTTTTAATAATCACTATTATCAGAACAGCCATGTTGGAATGTCCCAAGAAAAACAGAAGATTTTATTCAAACCCAATTGGAGGTTGTATTTTACCTTTTAAACCCAATGTTAAAGAAATACTGGATCTCAAATTAAGACACGCACAGACACACACATATGGACATATGCACGCGTGCATCCACACCTCAACTCAAAATCCTTTATCCAGAAAAAGGAAAAAGCAAATTTCACACTGATGAATCCATCAACTTGTTACAAGTAACGGCTTATGAGCATAGGCACTGTGATAAGAGCGCTCACAACATTTTAATGATTGGTTAATCAAGGATTCTTACACACGCACACACACACACACACACTCAGGATAAGATGAACAAAGCACTTAGGGAAAATGAATTGTTAGCTCACCAAATACTTCTAGATGTCAGCTACACTTCTTAATACCACTTAATGAAGAGCTCTCAGCAACTGCGATATATGCCAGAAATTGGTTCAATGAAACAATGTTCCTTTGCTTCCATTTTTACAACTCCTTATTCCTTAAAGCCAAAAGCACAACCTTGCTGTACACCAATTTCAAAAATGAAACAACAGAAAAATATATATATATCCGGCAACAGTATCAAGACTTGCTCTTTCCCAGAGAGTAGACAAAACAAGATTTCTGTTCTGGCCTGTCTGTAGTCAACAACACAGTGCTCAGCCACCACCCACAATTCAAACAATATCTGATACATTATTTGAACACCACAGCCAAGTCCCAAGAGTAAAGTATTTTTAGCAAAAACCCCTATTGAAATCAGGAGGATATCTGTTTTCAGATTCCGGGGGCGGGGAATACCCTATTTTTCTCAAGTGAAAAACTTTTGAACTTTTCTCTCTTAAATTTCTTTCTGTTATTCTAACTCCATTTCTCCAACTTAACATTTTAGAGCGGAGAGAGGGTGACCAGCCCAAGGTCACCCAGTGTCTTCATGCTAGAGTACGACTCACAACCACTAGAAGATAAAGTGTCTTTAATCGCCACACCAAACTGAATTGTCAGAGTCTGGTAGACATTATTCATCTGGCCCTGAAAGTTTAAGTTCATGCAGAGTAAAGTTATTCCCATAATTCTATCACTCTGCTCCTTCTTTTCATCTCTTCAGTTACTTGATAAAACATTCATCTTCTTATTGGGGAAGGTTGAATGAGTAAAGGAGTCAAATGGCGTTTCTTTACTATCAACAATTTAGCAACAGCACTAAGACTTATACACTGCTCCACAGTGCTTTATAGCCCTCTTTAAGTGGTTCACTGAGTCAATATATTGCCCCAAACATTCTGGGCCTTCATTTTACCAACCTCAGAAGGATGGAAGGCTGGGAGTGTCAACCTTGAACCAGTCAGGATCGAGCTCCTAGAGTAAGCAGCGAGTTAGCCTGCAGTACTGCGTTCTAACTATTGCGCCACCATGGCTCTTAATTTGCCATCTCAACTGAGCAGTTGGGTGTTTTTGAACACTATCTATAGAAGACTCCTTTGGCTTTCTTGGCACCATCTTTACAGTTCCAGGCTATCTAAACATACTCTTACTTACCTCTTCCTTTTCGCGTCTTGTATGTCTGCCTCAGTGGTGAAATCCAATTTTTTTTACTACCGGTTCTGTGGGCGTGGCTTGGTGTGGCTTGGTGGGCATAGCAGGGGAAGGATACTGCAAAATCTCCATTCCCACCCCACTCTGGGGCCAGCCAGAGGTGGCATTTGCCAGTTCTCCGAACTACTCAAAATTTCTACTACCGGTTCTCCAGAATCTGTCAGAACCTGCTGGATTTCACCCCTGGTCTGCCTACCCCCCCCCCCAAGATCTTCAGAAAGCTTTTTGTACAGCTACCTATACATAGGTTTCGTCCTCTCTAGCATTGTTAAACAACTGTGCTTTTTATATCTCCTTTTATTAGCTTGCCATGGAATTTTTCTTACAATTGTTCTGAGTTCTTTAAAGTATGTGTTTACAACGTAACTTTAGTGTCCCTAACAAGAACTAGAGCAGTGTCACTCTCCCACAATGAGCCTACTGCTGTTATCCCTTTGACTAAATATTTCTTACTCATTCGTAATCTGCATTTTAGATATCTATCTAGTGATAGATATCACTAGATAGAAGTATATTTCAACCTGGACCTTCAGATTATTCTTCAAGCCTTTTTAATAAGGTAGATCAGAGAGCTAACGAAGAACAAAGTGGACCTTCTCAGTAACATAGTGACATCTAATCTGGTGCTATTCACCCAGAGTGATTTGCCTGATATCTATAATGATAGGCCCTCGACTTACAAATTTAGTGATCGTTCAAAGTTACAACGGCACTGAAAAAAATGACTTATGACAATTTTTCACACTTACGACCGTTGTAGCATCCACATGGTCATATGATAAAAATTCTGACCCTTGGCAACTGGCTCATATTTATGATAGCTGCAGTGTCCTGGGGTCATATGATCACCTTTTGTTACTTTCTGATAAGCAAATTCATTGGAGAAGCCAGATTCACTTAACAACTGTGTTGCTAACTTAACAACACAGCAGTGATTCACTTAACAATTATGGCAAGAAAGATTGTAAAATAGGGCAAAACTCTCTTAACAACTGTCTTGCTTAGCATCGTAAGTTGAGGACTAGCTGTAAAACAACATTTGCATTATTTATTTTATATTTTAATATTTCTATGTATTTCACTCAGTAGAAGTTGAGTAGTATAGCCATAAACAAGTACTTAAATAGAGTACTTCTCAGGATACAATTTATACTACTCAAAGGGTATGGGCAGAGACAGAGACTCAAAGTGCAAAATGTCATTTGGAGTCATGGCCATTGGGAACATGCTAACAAAACTACTATTTCCTGGGGAGGCACAGCTGCCATCTGCAACTAATGTACCATTGCAAGAAAAGGTACAAATGATTTAAGGCAGGGGTCTCCAACCCCAGGCCGCACACTGCCACTGGTCTGCAGCCCACCAAGTACCAGGCTGTGCAAGCAAGTGAAGCCCCATCCACACAGAAATGGGGTCCAGGCAGGGCTTGAAACCATATGCCTCCAGTCCATAGAAAAACCATCCTCCAAGGAACCGGTATTTGGTGCCCCAAAATTTGCAGGCCACTGGTTTTAGGTGTTCAGGACAGTGGCGTACCTGGATGCACGCCAAATCTAATCTTGGTCCAAGATTTAGATTTTAATTTTAGCAGTCTCTTCTCAAAATCATCTTTGGTTTTGCTTTTATTTTTCATTTGCAATCTATTGCAGAAATTATAAACCACACCTCTATTCATACAAAGGCATTGCTTGATTCAGCTCATTATACTTTAAATAAATTGTACAATTATGGTCAGGAACCTGACCAAATTCTACCTACAATGAACAAAAGTTTCTAAACACTAACATACATAATATAATATAATATAATATATATAATACAATACAATACAAAATATAATTATGACAGAAAACGTGAAATCCCTCTCTGAGGGAGATGGACTGTAAATAAATAAGTAAATAAATAAATAAATAAATAGTTAGTAAGTAAGCAACAACTTTGGTAGCCTATGTACAAAAGCAAACTAAGTTTTAATCAAAAGAAGGAAATGCAAAGCTTGATGTAGCATGAAATATCTCCAGAGACCTGTTTAGTGAAATTAACTAGTAGTTTAATAGAAAAAAAAGGCTGATATACGAGAGTACTGCAATTTCTTCATAGAAATTAACATTTCAATCCTGTTTTTATCTAAAAGTCATTAAACTGTGCAACATGAATTATTGGAACTGTAGCAGAGAATTAACTCTATTCATCAAGGAAGTCCAAACAGTTTAGAGTGCATCTGTAATGAAAAAATAGCTTCACATTTCTATCTCTTCTCATTAAAGTAAACCAGTTTTCCCTCTCTCAGTATATAAAACTGTCTTCTCTTCATGTAATTTATATTACCATAAGCCCACTCACATTCTAAACTATTACACGCCTCCAATTAATTTTTGCAGCTTTTGCCTGAAAATTTAATGAGATAGTAGAGTAGGAACCTGCTGACTCCAGATTATGTGTGTACTTCCAGTATTAATGTTGGCATAGTAAAATCATCTGATAACATGCTTGATGGGAGCTCCACACTATTGTGGAAGTAGTTAAGGAAGTAACTATTCCAACATTTACTCCTTTTAAAAAAAGAGGTAAATAATTATTAGAGTAAAATTACAACAGTAGCTCCTTATTAAGCATTTAGAAGATTAAGATTCTCACACTTCAAGTGTAATTCCTGAGGGAGATTTTTCAGTAATACCTTATTCGCCTTTTAAGCACGTTTTTAGTCACAGAATTCCTAGAAGAACATTCAAATTGATTTAGAATGTTAAAATATATTCAAGACTTAAGAAGAAAGACATATTTTAACAACTTTGAGAGTACCCAACATAGGAAAATCGGTTTATTCATTAAAATGTAGGGTTTGTGCGGATTTAAAAACAGATTACTTTGGAAAGGAAATTGAATGATGGATGATTGCATGACAATATAACATAAATAAAAAATAACTGATTCATAAATGTTTACTTATATCAAACAGTATCTAGAGAATGTTTTTGAAAAGGTTAATTTTGGTGTCCATAATACCTTTCAAGTGCTGTTCTTATTATCCCTAGTTTTCAAATTTCAAAAAGGAACCAAGACATTCGATAGCATCCTTGAACTTATAGATATAATGTAGAGAGAGGAACACAGAAGCTTACTGGCAGCCCAAGGGCATTCATGAAAATAAAGATGATGCTAGATGCTAGATGATTTTTTAAAACAATAAATTGGAAATGCAAGTGCAACAGTAGGTCTAGTAATCACCAAGGAAAGAATCTATTATTGCCCTGGATACCACATTGGAGCGCAAGACTGCAGAGCAATCCTCAACAGAAACAAAAATTATATTGCATGTCGAAACGGCACATGATCAGAACTTTAAATTATTCAGCCTACTACTGCAAGCATCATTCAAACAAATCAATCATCTGAATCAAAACATCTCTTCAATAATTCAGCCAGGGTAAGAAACAATAACATCAGGAAGCTGTTTTAGAAATCTTGATTAATACATTTTGTTCATTTATTTTAAGATAAGGAGATCACTAAAAATGAAATGAGTACTATTCCTGTCACATTGGAAGCTGTAATACAATGTTTCCAAAAATTTCACTAGCTATAGTGAAAGGATATTTACCTTGTTAATCAGTAATCTGTATCAAATCCTCTGGCATTCACAATGCAATCTACAGGCCGTCTGGGAATTACTGATATAATAATTTATTTGAACAAAATTAAATGAAAATCAGAATATGCTCAGCATCATGCAGTTTTTATAACTTGGATATTAATTCAAAAAGAAAGCTAGAAAAGAAAAACAAAGCCTTATCAACCACTTTCTTTCTAAAATAGCTTTTTAGCAATATTTTCAAACTTGAAGAAACCTGCTTCAATATTTGTCTCCATCTGACCTATACTTGCACTTTTCCTTCTTCCATGATGAACACTTGTACAGGTAGTCCTCAACTTATGACCACAAATGAGCCCAAAAATTCTGTGCTAAGTGAGACATTTGTCAAGTGAGTTTTACTCCATTTTACTTTTCTTGCCACAGTTGTTAAGTGAATCACTGCAGATGTTAAGTTAGAAACACGGTTGCTAGGTGAATTTCGCTTCCCCAATGACTTTGCTTTTCAGAAGGTTGCAAAAGGGGGATTACATGATCCCAGGATACTGTAACCGTGATAAATATGAATGAGATGCCAAGTCTCTGAATTTTGATCACATGACCTTGGAGATACTGAAATGGTCATAAAGTGAAAAATAATTATGTCACTTTTTTCAGTGTCGTTTTAGCTTCAAACGGTGACCAAATGAACTGTTTTAAGTTGAGGACTACCTGTATACATTTTTAAATGGATTCTGTAGGAAGCATTTTCAGGCATTATCGTCCAGATCCTATACAGAAACATTTCCACAATGGCTTTCCCTGTTGGAAGCCTGACTAATAGCAGGAGATATCTACTGCGGGACCACATTTAACCTTATTACAATGACCTCAGTGACAAAACTCATTGAGTTAAATGATACTTATTCTCAGATTAGCAAGTAAGACAATTTTCCAAACCAGATGCCCTCTAGATCAGTGGTCACCAACTGGTGGTCTGTGGACCACTGGTGGTCCGCAAGAAAATTTTGGTGGTCCGCAGAAAAATTATTTGCATTTTTTATATTGCATTAAATCAGGGGTCCTCAGACTACAGCCCCTGGGACAGATACGTGCAATGAACGTTTGTGTTGCCGCAGAAAGTCTCCCCCTTCAGGGTCTTTTTGTGCAGGTCGGAGGGAGGAAGAAATCCTGACTTGTGGTCTGCTTCAGCCTCCTGGTGTGGGGCTTTGGGAAAGGCTGGAGGGAAGCGCCGCTGGTGGCAAAGAGAAGAGGGCCTTGTTCCAGTGGGATTGCATCATGGCCTGGAACTGGCTGACCATCTCAGCCCGCTGAGCCTCCAGGCACCTGTACCTGGCCTTGCACTCCCGCAGGTCTTCCCTCTGCTTGGAAAGCCTATGTTCGTTGTCCTCTGCGAGGTGCTTCTGCTGAGCCTCCTTCTTGGCCAGATCCAATTTGAACTGAGCCAGCTGATTTGCCAACTCTTTCTCATGGTGGCTGCTTAGCTCCAACAACTGCTTCCTGTTGGGGTCCTAAGGAACCCGGGTGGGCAGGCGAGGAGTGGCTGGGAGGGGAGGGGTGAGTAGAGGCTGGCAAGGCGCTCCTTGACATGAGTGACATCGAGTTGGCCATGTCCACCCAGTCACATGATCACCTAGCCACACCCATCCAGCCGGTCATTAGGCAGATCATATTAGAGGTCCGCGGGATTTAAAATTATGAATTTAGTGGTCCCTGACGTCCGAAAGATTGGTGACCCCTGCTCTAGATGCATTGGGACTTTGACACTTAAAATTCCCAGCTGGTAAAGTGATGACGCCCCCTTTATAAATAAAAGGTTTTGTTATAAAAATTTGTAAGCAACAATTTTATAAACAGTAATTTGAGAAAATCCAATTTTAGGAAATGCTTTGGCAGTAAGCAAAGTACACACTCTTAAGATCAGTCAATTACATTCTCATAATCAAATTTAATTTCTAAAAAGGTGTGTCCTTTTCATGCCTGAGATGTATTGTGTACATTTTGTTTCTATAAAAACACCAATTGCAAAAACGTGACAAAATTTTGCAGATATTGATTTTGTTACCAGAAGTGTCAAATTCAAACAGTTTACCTAATCAGTATTTGGGAGACCTCAATTTAACTGTGATTGCAACTTCACAGGAATTCACAGACAGAAAGAAATGGATTATAGGCACGAATAACTTGTCACCAATGGGTGGACATTTCAGTTCCCCAAGAAAATCAATCCCCGTTTACCCCTTCAATGTTTTCTTTAAAAGGAATTCGTACAATGTAAAATTTCATAATCTGCTTTATCACAAAGCATGACTACATACATCTTTGATTTCACTTATAACAGCACTTGTAATCCCACAGCCCAGTCCTGAAGCTGTGGTAAATAAACATCTTTTTACTGATTGTAGCTCTCATCAATACAGGACAACAAATATTTCTATCACTGCTTTCTTTCTTTGTATTCTTTTGTAATTTTTAACATTTGAATGGAATTTTTAATTCTGCCAATTGCTCTTCTGGGATCATCAGATCCAGATCAGATTACTAGATTCATAATATTTAGATATTGCAACATCTGACCTCAATAGGATATATGAAGTACATTTTATATTAAAAAGATATAGATTTCTTGAATTGCTCATCATTTGCCTTACTCACTATGCCAATGAGCAAATCAAAAATCTGCATTTAAATTGAATGTTTTGATGTATAAAAAGTAGGTAGCCTCAGGGTAAAGAGATATCATTTTCCATCTTCTATACAAAATTAGATTTAAAATCTAATCAAGGATTTTAAAAATATACTGGACATTTCAACTTGTCATTCTATCACCCGGTTTTATAGTCAAAATGAGGATTCCTTTTTTCCTACAGATTATTTATAGGAAGGAACATTCATTAATAAAAATAGTGTGATATTTCAGCATTCTGTATCAAACTAATCTTTAAAAAAGATTGCATTTATACAGGTTTTGTAAATCACCCTGGCTCATAATTCCAGCCATTATTCAGTGAGAAATTCAAGCAGTTAGATTTCATTAGCATATGTTGTAACAAATCTGCATTTTTATATTTGTCATAATGTGCAATGACCAACTCAGTGACCTGAACCTAATAGGCTTTCATCTGAAATGCCCTTATCAGATGGGTTCTTCTAACCTTTATACCTTTTACAGACCAAATAAAGATGCCACATGTACTTTCAGCTACTGACCAGACCAAAGAACAAAAGGGAGCAATTTTTGCATTACTGACATTATGGTTGCATTTTTGTAATACAATGTTACTCAATCAACATGTCATAATCCAGTAAAATGTATTTAAGCATTATGCAAAACTATGGGCTTGGAAGGAAAGGGTATCTAACATCTAAGTTTTAGAATAGGATTTGGAAAATATCAAACCCTGTCTTACGTTTTAAGAAAACTGCATTATCTATTTGTTTTGGCAATTAACCATTTAGAAGTTTGCTTATTGGGGTCAAAAAAAGAGTTAGTGCAGCAAGCAAAGAGCTTCTGGGCTAGAATTTACCACCAAACTTGGCTCATAACTTCAACTTCTGCCAATTAAGAGATGTAGGCTTAGACATAACATTAAACATTGCATGAGACTGGACTATCTGAGGGACTGTCTCTTCCCAATTACATCAATCTGCCCCCTTAAATCTCACAAAAAGTCATGCCGTGGATACCATTAATGATGGACCTACATCTGGTGAGTCTCAGGAGATGTGCCTTCTCTGCTGTTGTGCCCATTTTCTAGAACATACTTCCCTCTGAAATTAAGACTGGCCCCACCCCTTCTAATTTTTCATATGCTGCAAGACCTGGGGTTCCCAGGAAACTGAAGATTGTTCAGATCGCTCCATTGCTGAGAGGAGCATTTTTATCCCCCCTTCAAACAAAGTTGGTATATTCGTTTTTAATATTTTTGTCACTGTGGGGGTTTTTTTTAGATTTTTATGTTTTTTATGTCTGTTTTAATTATTGTTGTATTCCTCCCACAGGGATGAAGCAGAACTTTTAACCCTATAATACTAAAATCCTGCCTAAACAGAACCAATATATTAGCAAAAATGCTATATCCATAAATGTTGTAGTTACTCCAGATTAGAATATGAGAAAATAATTATTAAATTGAAACGTAGGTATTATAATCAAATTCTGATTTGGAATATCAATGAAAATTGGACTTTAAGCCAATTTCACAGAACTGTCTTAAACCCTTCAGGTAAATCGAGCGCAATATAGTGGTTAAGTCTACATACAATCCACACCAGTTTAAATGTTACTTCAGATAAACTCGGGCACTCTCTGTCAATTTGTATTAAACACACCCATATAAAACATCTGGATAGGCTTAGTACACATCCAGGCTTGACCAGACTATCCCAATTTTAAGATGCTATCTGGACTTCTCAGCTGTTTTTTAAAAGAAACAGCAGTAGAGATTTACATTGAAGGAGCATAGTTTTAGCTGTCTATCAGCAGAAGCTAGCAAGCTTGCCTAGACAAAATGGGTGTAATTTTAAATGTTTAAATTTATGCTCTCCCCTTGCCTAAGGTATGGTTGTCAATCACTGAATTCAGAAAACTACACCTTATTGAATTGAGTATCTGGCTAGGGATAAAGACATTTTTAATATTTTGTCACATGTAAAAGCCTTGGAAAGGGCGTTGCCTTACCTGAACGCCTGTTCTGTTGAGCAGGGGGGCCAGTAGTCAGGAATGGGTTAATTCTATCAGATATCCTAGGACTGAGTCTGCAAGCTGTTAAACTCCTCCTCTTCCTCTTGTTTCCCAGCTTTCTGATGAGGGAGATGTGGCAGACTGTCGTGCTGAACTGAAACGACATGATCAGTGCCCCCCCTGCAAGGCAAGGACCGGGAGAAAGCAGGGTGGCATTGACTGCTGGCCCCCTTGCTCAACAGAACGGCTGTTCAGGTACGGTAACGCCCTTTCTCCTTGAGCATGGGGCCAGCAGTCAGGAATGGGACATGCCAAAGCAGTAGTCCTAATGGGAGGGAGCCGACCAGTCTGGAATCCCAAAGCCCGTATGAACCTGTTGCAAAACCCTGCGGCCAAATGCCATGTCTGCCAAGGCATACATGTCCAATTTATAATGGTGGATGAATGGGGAAGGGGACGACCAAGTGGGGGCCCTGCAGATCTCCTCTAATGAAGCCTGAGTAGACCATGCTGCTGAAGTAGCTGCGCTCCGTGTTGAGTGGGCCATAAGCCGGCGAGGGGTGGGCAAGGCCTGAGACTCGTAGGCTTTGGCAATAGTTGCCCGAAGCCAGCACCCTATTATGGAAGAAGTAAACTTGTGGCCCAGGGTTGCCGGTTGGAAGGACACAAAGAGACTCTCCGACCTCCGAAGGGAGGAAGTCCTCTTAAGATAGATACGGAGAGCCCTCCGGACGTCTAAGGTGTGTCTGTTCCAATCGGTGAGGATTAGGGCAAAAATTAGGCAACACCGATTCTTGGGCCCTATGGAAAGGTGTGTTAATCTTAGGTATGAAGGTGGGGTCCAATCGAAGGATGATCCTATACAAATGGAAAATACACAGGTCGGCCCTGGTGGAAAGGGCTGCCAGCTCCGACATCCGGCAGGCCGAGGTAATCACAACCAGAAAGGCCACCTTGTAAGACAGGAATCGAAGACTAACCTCCTATAGGGGTTCAAAGGGGCCCCGGGTGAGAGTGATGAGAACCCTAGTAAGGTCACAAATCAGATATCAATGAAGTGTGGGAGGGCACAGATTCGTTGCCCCTCTGAGGAATTGTCTAATCAGAGGGAGCCTGGAGAGGGAACCTGTGGCCCCACATGACAAGATAGAGGAAAGGGCTGCTACCTGTCTCCGAAGAGTATTAGGCGACAATCCAGCCTCGAAACAATCCTGCAGGAACTCCAGGATGTGCGCCATGGAAGCCTCTGTGGGGACCAGGTCCCGTCTGTCACACCAGCTGTAGAATGTGTTCCATGTAGAATTGTAGATGCGGTTGGTGGCAGCATGGTGCAATGCCTGTATCATATTGATGATCCTCGGGGAGAGGTTGCATCCTCTCAGCAGGTGCCACTCAAGCGCCAGGCAGTCAGTTGGAGCCACTCGGTGTCCAGGTGGATCAATGACCCCTGGCTGAAGAACCTTGTCCAGGGGGAGCCACCAAGGGGGGGGCACCGACAAGGCCATCAGGTTCACGAACCAGACCCTGCAGGGTCAGATGTAGGCTGTGGAATACCCAGCTGCGTGGTGGTCTTAGCCTTATGAAGGAGAGATCTAAAGACCTGAGGCTTGAACAAGCCCGCAAATGATGGTTGATCTGGAAACAAATTTTCATCGTCTGACAATTCTTGTTCTCGCATTTCCTCCCCCGTTAGAGAATCCTGATTGGGAAAAGCACTAGCATAGGCTTGGGCCTGGGAATGATCTAGGTCAGCAGACAAATGTGATTGCTGGTGGTAATCTTGAGACCTGGAAAGGTCTGATACCCAAGAGCTGGTTCTCTTCTGCATCTCTATGACAATGCCCCATTGAACAGCCTCCTGAATAAGGGCAGCTAGGCCCGGTATAATGTGAGTCTGGACCCCTTCATCACTCAGATCAGCTGCCGCAGATGGAAGGGCAGCCTCTGCTTGGGCCTCCTGGGGCCTAGTAAGATCTGTTTAGACACCCTGGGGCCTGGTAGGCTGGATAGTAGAATCCTGCAGGGGACCAAACAGCCAGTTGCTGACCTCTGCATGCTGGGAGCCGGAAGAAGCAGTGTCCCTATCAGGGGACTAGGCAGGAGGACCACCTTAGGCCCAAGGAACAGCTGGAATCCCCTGGGTCATTGTTGCGGACTGGCCTGATGGGGGTTCTGCCAGGAAGGGGATCATCTCCCTCCGAGAGGCCTCCTTTATGGCCTTCTCAATGGCCTGCTCTATGGCCCTGTGTCTCTTGATGGCTTCCTTCTCTGAGACCTTCAAGATCTTAACTTTGGGGGCTATAGTTTGTGGAGCCCTGCCCCTCTTAGATGGGCCTGGTTGAGAGGGCTGAGCCAAAGGGGCGGCAGCCATCTTGGAGCTGCAGAATGTCTATGTAGGTCTCTAAACCTGTACGAGGCAGGCTCAAAATGGCGGATGGCCTACGAGCTGTAAGGGTGACAGGCCAAAGCCAAATCCCCGCAGGGAGAACCAAAAGAAAGCAGCTGTCTTGAGAAACGGTTTAGCCGTGCTGCGCTCTTATGCCAGTTGTGTACGGCCCGGTGAAAGATCAGAATGACCTTACCGGGTTCGCTGTTCCTGCTCTTCCAGTGACCATAGCCACATCGGTTTCTCCAGTCTCCTTCGGCAAAATGCCACAAATGGAATGAAGAGGGCGGGGGGTTGGAAGCCTCCAAACCCAAGCCGTGCCAGCCAGGCGTATGGGCAAAGCCCAGGAACGCTGCTCTGGCAATCTGCCGGCCAGCAGATGCACCATGAAGAAACAGCCTTCAGCGGGCTCCGGTTGAGGCTGTTCACGCTGGCACACCAGTGCCTCTCCCAGCCAAGCCGGGAGGCGCCTGCGAGAACTGTCGAATGCAGTCTTCAGCGGGATCAGGCATGAGCCCTTCGTGCTGGTAAGTTGAGGGCTCTACCAGAAGTCTGGGAGCCCTCAGTGCAGAATTGCCGACAAGCGGCTCTCAGCGGGATCAAGAATAAACCCTTCACGCTGGAACTGGCTCAACTAAAGTCTTGGGAGCCGATGTGAATGTCCAAGCAGTCAAGAATGGGCAAAAAAATTTCCATCCAGATCGGACTGACTCTGAAAACTGGGAAACAAGAGGAAGAGGAGGAGCTTAACAGCTTGCAAACTCAGTCCTAGGATATCTGACAGAGTTAACCCATGCCTGACTGCTGGCCCCACGTTCAAGGAGAATAATAAAAACTATGCTAAAATAAGACATGTTTTGAAATAGGGAAATGTTTTGTTGGAAATATTATGGGGAAATGGGAAGAGAATGTTATTATGGCATTTTCATCATATTGATTTATTAACGATCAAACTACAATAATGTGATTTATGTCCCAATATTATCTGATGCTCTGCATTTCTAATTAATTGGAAAACTGTCATATAATTTCAAAAATTCACAACTAAATTGCATATAACCTAAGATTAAAATCCTGAACATTTATTTAGCAATGATTTAAACATGAAAAGAATGCTTCTGAATGGTTCCTTAATGAGTAAACTTAAGTAACTCAGGAGAATACACAATTAAAAAGTATTGTCAATGGAGTGATATATGTATACTTTAATATATAGTTTTTCTTCTACACCTAACATTAACACTGTAACAATAGTCTGATGAAAATAAAATACAATTTATCATCTGCTAAATTTATTGTCTGCTATAAATATGAGAAGAAACAGAAGAGAACCTTTTGGAACTTTGAAAAATAAAGAAATTTATTATGCCATAAAGTACTGTGAATTTGGTTGGGAGGACATAGTAAACTACACGGCAGAGAAAAATGAAATGAAAAAGTATATAGTACAATTGTCTTCTTGAAAATGCTTTATTAGACACAGACATTCTTGAATTTGTGAGGCAATTAATCATATTAGCATAAAAAGACAATTGTCTCTGCTGAATTTCCAAGATATAAACCTTACTTCCCAATACCTGAATTGAGGATATAGTTGTTTTAAGAAGGGTTATTCTCAACAAATTAATTGCCACAGTTGGACTCTTCCATATTTCATTTGTCTCTGGTCAGGTTACTTATTATTTGCCACTGAACCAAGATGAAAAAGAATGTGAATGTGCTGGCATAGAAACTGTTGATTTGTACACTTGTTCACTCAATTCCAGTGCAAATCAACATAAAAGCAAATGTATTTTTTTAAGCACACCCACACCAGAATTAATCCAACCTCTTACTTAGATTTTCTATGGTTTGAAAACTGACCAATCTAATTTTAACATATCTAGGATGCTCAAATAATGTAAGCAAAACAAGTAAGTTGTTTTTAGTATGTCAAATGGTGAAGGGTGGGTAGTTACGTTCCAAGCCTGACAAATATGAAAATCTTCCCCAAACAGTGCAGAATGGTAAATTAATGTGTGTGCAATAGATATGTAGGAGTATTCATATTTACCCACTTAAGTGACCTTTTCGTGAATTAAAAAAGTAGATTGCTGGCCTTTAATATTTTATAAGCCTCTTGGTTGACTGTGAAATATTAAAAAAGAAAAAAACTAAGATGATTTGAGCCAAGTTTATTTTCTCAAGAGAAAAGGCTGAACCACAGACTGGAATGCAAATACATGAAAAATAAAGAACAACTTGGACTTCAATATATACAAATGGTAATCCAGACTTAATTGATATATCATAGAAAAGTCAGAAATAACTGTCTCCAAAAATGAGCAGTACTATTTTCTTCAGGCATTTTCATATGTATCAAATCATAACACTATGATCGTAAGCCCAAATTTTTGCTATACATTATAATCATATTATCATACGACTTTAATAAGTAGTACAAAGCATAACATATGCTTAATTTATAACTCATTCAAAATGATCCAAATTATTTTGTTTGTAAGATGAAATGGGGTACTATAATTTAATAAGTTTGAATATTAAAAAGAATATGCATGTGAAAAAAATATAACAATAACTCTAAAGTTTTAAAAACTATTTAACAGATGTAAGAAACAAAAGAGGCTTTTAATAATTTAATTTTTTAATTCTCCATAATTCTTACAAATCAAAAATTTGCTTCCAGTAACTTTAAAAAGAGAAGAAAAAAAGAAATGGGAAGGACAAAATAGGACAGTATTTTTTTGTGTGTGTGCTAAGAAAGGCAACAAAACACAAGCACACTTCTTATAGATACTAAGCCCTACTCATTACTAATGTGAACTGAAGAACTACAGCAAAGATTGCTGGAATTAAGGAGAAACTTCCTAACTGTGAGGACAATTAACTTGGTGCTTCATCACTCGAGGTTTTTAAGACAAGACAAGACAACCATCTGTCTGAAATGGTATAGGGCAGTGATGGCTAACCTTTTCAGCATCGAGTGCCAAAAGCACGCGTGCGCATGCACCCATAATGCAATGTGCATGCGACCCCCATGCGCGCCCTGTGCATGCAACCCCCCTGCATATGGTCCATGCATGCGCACACAACCCCTGCATGCACCGCCATTGAGCATGCACACGCAACCTCCATGCGTGCGCACCGCCCCCGCACATGCATGTGACCCGTGTGTGCACCCTGCCCCGTGCACGTGTATCCCGCATGCACCCTGCCCCTGCACATACACGGCAGAGACCCAAAAATCAGCTGGCTAGTGGGAGGCACGCACACATGCATGATGGAGCTTTAACTGGGGCGATGGCTCGCATACCCGCAGAGGGCTCTGTGCGCCACCTGTGGCGCGTGTGCCATAGGTTTGCCATCACAGGTATAGGATCACCTGCTTGAACAGGGTGTTGGACTAGAACACCTCCGTGTTCCCCTCCAGCTCTATTCTGATTATTTTTTTTCCCTTTCCCTCCCCTTATGCCCAAGAGAGTCAGGGAGAAGTCAGTTTGAATCTCTTCTTAATACTTCCCTGTGCTCAAAGCATGTTTTTCCAGTTGGAACAAATCTGTCAATCTCATGGCTTCTTATATTTCAAGACTTCTAATGTTACAATTATTGAAATATTATGATCTAAGACTTCTTCAAATGTTGCTGTCCTTAATACGTTGATGACGTTCCTACCAAACAATTATATTCATAAACCTGAGTGTCTAAACAGGAAATGTAAAATCCCCTGAGAATGATGAATGCCATCACAAGGCATATAATTAGATCTCTGCCAAGTACAGCAGGCAGAAGATGGAGGTGTGATTCCGAAAGATGCTTGTTTAAACCATGGCTGAATATACACAAAGTCTATGTTGCGGGAAGAGAAAGTAGCACCCATATTGCCCAATAGTAAAAACCCATGCAACTTTTCAAGAGATTTACTCAAATGCAATTTTCAATACAAACGTCATGGCAATTCTTCCTGCCCACTCCCACTTCCAGTTTTATATTATACTTACAATTCATTTCCTATAAATTAAATCATTTTAAGAGTGTTTGTGCTCTGATACCTTTGCTATCAGATTTTGCTGTTCCTGAAATAGGCCAATAACATCTGTGTATCCCACAAAGAAAGCCTTTATTGAAAGAGGGTTAAACTTAAAAGGTTTCTTGTTAAAATCTACTCTTGTCTACAACCTGAACAGTAATATATACTACTTTTACCCAACAGCTTCTTACACAACAGCCATACACAATATGGTATAGGATTGCAAAAAAAGGAAGTATTTCCCAGATGTTCCCTTTTTTGCCCAATTGAAGTTAGAGAGAATAATTTTCATAAATCTATATTAATTCCATGTCTCCTTCAGTGGTGAAACGAAAAATCTACTGAGTGGGCAACATAAAAATGTGGAAATAGTTGTTTAGAGAAAGAGATGCTATATCGCAAATAATAAGGCAATATACCAGCATCCCCACAAAAGCAAATAGAATCCCAGTCATCACAGATTGGTAACTTTTTAATTCCAGGAGTTAGAAATACCACTTTCTCCACAGGAAATCATATATGGAGGAGTTGTAATTGAAAGTAGACTATCACAGCTATACTGAACTAAAAATGAGTCAAATAAAGATTTTATTGTTAATAATGAAAGCCAAGCATTTCATAAAAATGAACAACCTACCTAAATTTAAAGTCTCTCTTACACTATTGGCACTAATAGGGGAAATAGCACTGTTTTTCCATCTTAGTCATGTTCTTTTATTAATAAAAATGGTTTTCCTTTTCATTTAGATGGAAAGCTAGTTAGCCTTGGCTAATCCTAAAAAACCCTAAGTGATCTTTGGCCTAACTGAATCCATGAGAGAAGGCTGTAGGATTGATTGGGATTGCAAAGTCAAAGTAGGAAGTAGGAAGATTATGGCTTCTAAAATACTTTCTAAATTGCAGGATCCAATCTTGGGACCAGAGGTTTAGTCTTCCAAGCTTTTGGCTGGAGCCTATCCTCAGGGAACTTCTCTCACTAGAATACTTTCCAAGTCCTTAACAATACAGTAGCTCCACTCTGAATCATATAATCAAAATAGAGACAGGTCAAAAATGGAAGAATCAATAACATTCGGAGGGGCTGCCCAATTGCCATAGGTTCACCCTGGAGTATTTTTTCTGGATTTTTTTTCTCCACAATCCCATTCATCTCATTTTTTAATTTGATCTTTCTCCAGCTGGCTTCTTCCACTGCACCGAATCTAGTCTTGTTCTGTTCTTTAAGTGCAATGTTGCTGAGAGACAGAGAGACGGCCATACATGAGCCCCTTTATATTTTTTGCACTATTCCCTTTGATTGTGATGAATAGAAAGATCCAGGAAAAGCCAAGGGTAAATCCTTCCATAGCGTTGCAAAACAAAAACAGAAACAAAACTTGTCCATGAACTAGAAAATGAGATTGATTCAAAATGGGCACTAAATTGCATACAATACAATTTACAAGGTAAGAGACAATCCTCTTCCTGGTTCCTTTTGTACACTTTAAAAAAAAAGGTCGTCTTTCATAAATTAGGCCTAGATTCACAACATGCAGAAAGCCCTATTTTGCACATATGTATAAAATGGGGGCTAATTCACCTGAGCAAAGCTCCTCCACACAACTCTTGAATTTGTAGAACACACAAAATTACATGTCCTGAAAGCAAGTAGATTAAAACCCATCTACAGTATATAGTATATAGTAAGAACTGGGATGGGAAGAGAAAAAAACATCCCAATGTGCTTCCATCTGCAGGTTGAGCTGGTATAACCCAGACACAAATTAAACACGAGTCAGTACAGTATGTTACTGAAATACGCCGTATGTTAATATACCAATTAAGTACACTGACAACAAATATTTATTTATTTATTTATTTATTTATTTAGTTATTTATTTACCGCCTTTCTCCCGAAGAACTCAGGGCAGCATACACAAGTTAAAAACATGCAACAATAAAACCCCCTTTTAAAATCAAATTAAATAATAAATAATAAAACCCAGCATCATAGTCAGCCCATTTGCTTGAACAACCAAGACTTCAGGTCACGATGGAAGGAGTGGAGATCAGGAGCCGTACGGAGCTCAGTAGGTAACTCATTCCAGAGGGTGGGTGCACTCACAGAGAACGCCCTCCCCCTGGGCGTCGACAAATGACATTGGCTCGCCGATGGTACCCTGAGGAAAGCAGCCCTATGTGAACAAGCAGGCCGTTGGGAGGCAGGTAGGAGAAGGTCCTGCAAATAACTTGGACCTAAGTCATGTAGGGCCTTATAGGTGAGAACCAGCACCTTGAAGCAGATCTGGAAGACCACTGGTAACCAGTGTAGCTCGCGTAGGAGAGGTGTTATACGGGAGTAACGAGGGGCTCCCATAATAACCTGCACGGCCGCGTTTTGGATCAGCTGGAGCCTCCGGGTGCACCTCAAGGGCAACCCCATGTAGAGAGAATTGCAGTAATCCAAGCGGGAAGTAACCAGGGCATGAGTGACAGTGTGAAGGTCATCTCGGTTCAGAAAAGGGTACAACTGGCGCACCAGGCGAACCTGTGCAAAGGCCCCCCTGGTCACGGTCGTCAGGTGGTCTTCAAGGGACAGCCGAGCATCCAGGACACCCAAGTTGAGAGCCCTATCAACGGGGGTTTTTCCTCACTCATCAGAAGTGATGGGACATCTGAGATCCGAGATGCCGGCATCTACAGCCACTCAGTCTTGGAGGAGTCTGTTCCTACCCATCCAGGCCCGCACTGCCTCTAGGCAACAAGACGTTATATGTCACAGAAGTCTGCAGCTTGGGTGAATGGTTCAATAAACCAAGAAAGATTGTCTGCGTTTATAATTTGTGCAATTCTGGAATGGTCTCCTTCTTAAGCTAGATAAGAAGTTAGTTATATACCATGAGCAAACCACAGCTGATTTTGACAGAGTAAAAGCAGCAAGCCAGAGTTACCTGTTTCTGCATAACACTAAATAAATCATAGATGGAACTATTATTTGTGGTTAATCAGGGAAGAGCCAAAGAATACTGTCCATGCACAGTTTAATCTCAACCTTTTTAAACGAGTAGACTGCATCCATGTTGAATTGCAAGAATCAAGATAACTAGAAGGCACCAGATTAGGAAAGGGTAGTTTACCATGACACTAGAATATATCTATCAGACTATCGTTCCCTTGTTTGGCTAAATGATGATCACAGAAATATTCACTCATTGGCTGTTTTTGTAGCCTGTGCAGCCATGTAATTCTGGAGCATGTAAACCCTTTCTCCTACAAATTAATCTACTTGGTTAAATATTTCCATATTTAGAAAGTAGCATTTGAAAAAATGATGAGGTCACAACAGCAACACACTTTCACCTCATAGATCCCTACTTCAAACAGTTCAAATGACAGAGCTGGCCAATTTTGCTACTCACTAGCGGTATTTGCTGCTCACTTTGGAAAATTAGCATATGTACACGCATTTTTTAAAAAAAATCTCCATGAAGGAAAATGCCTGCAAATATTTGATGTAAGGTATGAAACTGTTAATGAGTATCCAAACAAAAATAAGATCTCTTTACTGTACATTGTTTCAATATATTATGACATTTATAAAATCATAAATTTTTAACTAATCAGACAATTCTTTTATGCACCAAGGTTTAATATTCTTTACACATTAGGCACATTTTCCTCTGCCTAACATTATATCTTCTGCCATTTATAATTAATTTTAACAGCTTCTGCAACTTATCCCACAGGTTGTTGCTGTTTCTTTTAAACAGTGTGCTGCTGAGAAATTGATTTGTTTTCTCCATATGCCAACAGAAATCACATTATAAAATATGCATAAATGTCATTTCTTTGGCTGCTTGAGGATTAGTGCAGAGTAAGAACACACTTTAACACACACACACAGACAAAACGAGGACATGAAATATAATATATTTCCCAATGATGCCACACATCCAATTTCATTTTACTTGCAATATACAGACATGGAATTCTACTTAACTACTACAAATAAATACTCAGTTTCCAGGAAAAGTTCATAGTAATTTTAAAAATGAAGAATATAATTTCTTGACATCTATGGAGATACTCAGTCATCCAGGTCATGGTTGTCCCCAACAGTGCTTTTTCAGGACGCAACTGGACTTACTTGCTTTTTCTTTGAAGACCCTGAGGACACAGATAAACCTCCAAGTGGCCTCAACGACACACTAAAAGAATGCAAATAACCAGCTATCTGCAAGGAATATAAATCCTTCCATTCCCCACCATCCAGTCAGAGCTGAAGAAGCTTCTTGGATGAGAAGCAAAACGTCTAAAGAAAAAACAAGAAAGTCCAGTTGCCTCCTGAAAAAGCACCTTTAAGATAATTTCTTGACTTTTGACTCATTGTTTTTCAGAATAGCTAGAAAGCTCATGAACTATCCAGCCCTTAAGGGCCAGAATACATACAGACAAAATGGATCTATTTGAGCAATATAAATGGCAAATATGAAGTATCCTAATTTAGATTAGGTATACGATAGATATGAGGAATTAACACTTCTTTTTTTGTCTTGCTGATGCTCATCTGAACTTGGTTTCTATATTCATTGTAAAGCCATTTTGGGGGGTAGGGGGGAAAAGATATAATTTTATTTAATGGCCCAGATATAATGTCGGTGTGCCCACTTAGTTACTGTGTAAAATATTACCCAGCATCTCATCCTTTGGGGAATGAAAGGAAGAATATCTATCACCTCTACCCACATATACACAAACAAATAATAGCTACTTAGGATGATACATAAAGATTCCATATCCCTGAGTGTAATTGTAAGGGCTCATCAGACGGGAATCCATAGTCATTTCCTATACATTGAGCGGTTCAATTTCTGTACTGTGCAGACAAGCTTTTAAGGTTGATTTTGTGCCTCAACAAAGAAGTTTGATAGGTCAGCCACAGAGATGCTCTCTTCCACAACATGCCCTGTTATGTGGCAGATTTGTATCTATGATTTGGACATACTGCCTCATTATAGCCATGGGGGCAAAACACCTTGAGCCTTACTTCTATTGGTAACCAGGTAATCTTAGAAATGATGGAAAAACTATTTCTAGTGATACATTTTCTATAAATGATTGTAAAGCCAAAGTCGTCCAAACATGTCAAAGATTTCTTCACACAAGAAGCAAATCAGAGTGTATTTTTTGCAGAACTGATGCAACATGTGTAGTAAGTTGTCCTTGGTTCTCATCTCATTGATCCAGATAAGTTAATGTATCATTTTGGGTACAGCATTTCAAACAGGTTCATCCATACTTTGGGAATTCAAACAGATTGTATTTTATTTACGTAGATTGCATTTATTTGCTGTTCTAACTATATCACACACATTTACTGACTTTATACCACTACTGCCAAATTACTTACACACATTTGTAATAAATTTACAAATATAACGGGACCTATTTCAGCAAAAGATTGGAATTTCATCCAACTTATTTCCTGGTGGCACATGTTACAAGCAAATTAAGAAGGCAGACATGGAAAATGGTCTGCAATGCTGCAACTTTTCTTGTCCTGCGAATAATCCATTTTAAAATCCATTCACAGGATAATGTTATTATATGAGTACAAGCTGCATCCACTAAATTTAAACTTGCAGAACAGGTTTAAATACAATGGACTGGAACAGAATCTGATACAAATTGAGCTGTAATGGAAGCAAAATGAACACAATGTCCTGTGAGCAATATTAGCAGGTTGTCTGAAACTGCAAATCAATTTCCATTCAGTGGAATTAAAGTACACCCATTCTTCCAGAGAGCTCTCATTTAAGGCTGTCAAAGCAAAAGCAGTGAACACATGTTTAATGGATGCAAGACTTGTGACTGTCTAATGCCATTTTCCATTTTAAAGCAAACAGATTTACACCTTGAGAGATGCACAGCAGAATAACTATTTCTCAAAGATTTTGTTAAGGGCATCCACTGATGGTCCATTACTCAATCACAATCCCAGCATTGCAATAATCAACACCACACAGCTTGCTCTGCTTTTATGAGTTGCTTCAAAGGCATCATTTTAAAAAACATTTCTTTCTCATCATCAAGTTCCTATCAAAGATTTCCAAACTTCTTTTGTACTCTAAAACAGAGGTAATACATCTAAACTCCAAGCAGTTAGCAACCTGAAATATTTCAATATAAGTGTATCATTACAAATAAATATCCTGTCATGTACTACTTTCTTATTTCTACATTTAAAGACTTCCCAAAATGAGTTGGCTATTATCTGAAATCCATGATTATAAGCATCTGGATATCTAAACTAACTAATTTGGCTGGATGGATAAGCTACTAATTAAAAGACAAATCCAAAACTATCCAAAGCAAATCCAATAATCTTTTATCCATGTGTGTATATTGTAATTTTCCAACTACTTGGGATGATATGACTTGGTATTGGTAGACTCTTGTTTTCAAAGAGATGTAAGATACTTAGAAATAAATGCTAGAACTGGTCATGACCCAGCAATGTTGGCGCTGCAGCTGGACTACTAATCCAGATTTAGCAATCCAGAAGGATCCCCTATATCTTGTGAGAGAATAGAATAAATACTGTAAAATAACAACAATAACAAATTAATTCAGAACCATTAATATATTTTTTAAAATGAGTTTTGCTTTTCTTCTTATTCCTTCTTCCCCCAGAAATCTTGACGAAAAAACCTAAGTTGTTAGGTGTGATTTTAGCATCATTTGACAATGCACTCAAATACATTAACAATTACAAATAGTCTTTGGGTTATGACCATTTATTCAATAACGATTCAAAATGGAAGTAGTGCTGAACAAACCTACGACAGGTCATTGTAGTTTGGGCTATTGCAGTGTCCCCACAGAGATGTGATTGGCACCCAGCTCATAATTACAAAATTTCAGCCAGTTGCAGTCACATGTTCACAATTTCTAATGTGCCAGTTTCCAACAAGCTAAATCAATAGAGAAGCTGGCAGGAAGTCAGAAATTATGGTCATGTGAAGTCCTTACCTAATGACCTGCATGCTTCTCACTTAACAATAGCAAACTGGGACGGCTGAAATTCCCATCACTAAGTAATGCAGATTCCTGACATCACTCTTTAAAACCATGTAGTTTAGCAACAGCAATTCTAGTCCCAATTGCTGTCATAAACCAAGAACTATCTGTACAGAAAAGAGAGAAACGTATGTATAAAAGAGCCTTGGTGGCGCAGAGGTTAGAGTGCTGTACTGCAGGCAATTTCTGCTGACTATCGACTGCCTGCAATTTGACAGTTCAAATCCCACCAGGCTCAAGGCTGACTCAGCCTTCCATCCTTCCAAGGTGGGTAAAATGATGACCCAGGTTGTTGGGGGCAATATGCTGACTCTGTAAAACCACTTAGAGAGGGCTGTAAAGCACTATAAAGCGGTATATAAGTACTATTGCTATAAAATGAGTATGTAGGTATATGTAGGTACGCTGGTCTTTTTAAATAATGCTGAACAATATTTTAACATTGGTAAAATATTATGGAATTTGAAAATATGAGAATGCATGATATATTATTCCCCACAACAAGGGAAGCTGAGATGGTTCAAATGTTTCTTTTATCCAAATAGGAGATTATATTTAATTTTGTCTCTAGTTTGAAATTGCTTCCGGATTCTGTGTTTGCAACAAGAAAAAAAATGAAAGGGGAATTGGTCTTACCTGAGACACTCCTTCTCTGTGGATTGTGGGACAGTCCAAGAATGGGATTGACAATGTCCTTTCTGCCCAGAGACTGAGTCATAAAATTGCAGCCATGCCCCGTTGCCTCTCTCTGGCTCCAGTTTTCAACGATGGCGTAGCTGTGAATAAAAGACTTCTTGTACCATTAGTTGCTCCTGGACTCTGGACCATATGGTCAACAGGGAGGGTTTGGACTCTCCTGCAATCAACAAAGAAGGAGCATCTCCGGTAAGACCAATGCCCCTTCTCCTGTGTGATTGCGGGAGAGTCCATGAATGGGATTTACCAAAGCCTACCGTTCTAAGGCGGGAAGCCTTTTGGTCCGGAGTCCCCCCTGTTGAATACACCTTCTGTAAGACCCTCCTCCCAAAGGATGTGTCAGCCAATGCAAAGGTGTCTAGCTTACAGTGCCTAATAAATGGCGAGGGAGAAGTCCATGTCGCCGCCCTGCAAATTTCTTCAAAAAAAGCCTGTGTTGCTCAAGCTGCCATTGTGGCTGCACTCGTAGTTGAGTGAGCCGTTACCCGACTGGGTAGCAGCAGGGCTTAGATTGGTAGGCCTTGACTATGCAAACTTTCAACCATCTGCCAACTGTTGATGGGGTTACTCTAGAGCTCATCGATGATGTTTGGAACGATACAAAAAGTGACTCTGTTTTTAGCTTTGACCGTCCTCTTGATGTAAATGCAGAGAGCCCTCCTTACATCTAAGGTACACCATTGTCTCTCCAGAGCATGGGAAGGCCCTGGATAGAAGTTAGGCAGGATAATCTCCTGGCCTTGATGTAACAAGGAGTTTACTTTTAGTATGAAAGAGGGATCCAGTCTGAGGACCACTCTGTCTGCATGAAATATGCAGAGGTCTTTTCTAACCGACAACCACTAACTCCAAAATACGCCTGGCCAACATGATGGCCACTAGAAAGACAACTTTAAGTCAGAAAATGGAGAATAGTTGTCCTTAGTGGCTCAAATGGTGCCAAGGTGAGCGCCTGCAGTATTGTGGGCAAATCCCAAGTGGGATATCTGTGGACCACCGGCGGTATAAGTTAGCTACACCTCTGATAAATCGTCGTATCACCGATGATGAGAGAGGGAAACCGGTTCCCTACTAGTCAACACCGTGGAGAGGGCCGCCACTTCAATACTGGGTTTCAATTTAAGCCACTATCCGTTCGCTCATGGGCCCACGCGCATGATGCTTCTGCTCATGCCGGTTTGCCTGATCCGGGGCGAACCGGTAGCAACTCACGACTATGCCACTTGCCTGCAGATGGTGTTGTGTGAAAGACTCCTATCCAGACCGTCCTGGAGGAAGTCCAGGACTTGTGGCACCGAAGCCGCAATGGGGTCAATGGACCTCTTCGAACACCAAGTGGCGAAAGCCTTCCAGGTTGCATTATAAATCCAGGTAGTTGATGGCCTTCTAGAGGCCTAAATAGTCTGTATTACCCTGGAGGAATACTTGTCCTCCCTCAAGAGATTCCCCTGAAGTGCCAGTCGGTCAAATGGAGCCATTGAGGCTACAGATAGACCAGGATCCCTGGCTGAGAAAAATCTTTTCCTGAAGGATCCTCCAGGGCCGGGAGACCAACAGACTCACCACATCCGCATACCACTGACATCTGGGCCAGTGAGGAGCCACCAGCAGTACCTCTGCCCCTTCTATTAGCACTTTCCTGATGACCCCCAGAATGAAAGGAAGAGGTGGAAAGGCATACAGTAGTCCACTGGGCCAAGTGCTGCGAAGGGCATTGGCCCCTTCCGCTCCTGGTGCCAGAAACCTGGTGAAGAAGCGTAGTACTTGAGCATTCACCAGGGAGGTGAACAGGTTCACAATCAGTTGACCAAACCTCAGGGAAGATGTCTGGGTGAAGCTTCCATTCGGAGTTGTCAACTGTATTCATGATCAAACAGTCCACCTGCACAGTTGTTGACCTGGCGATGTACTCTGCCTTTAGGGAGACGAGGTGCTCCTCCGCCCCAGTACCCAAGTTGGCCGCTTCACTCATGAGGGACCGTGGCTGGGTGCCCCCGGCAATTGATGTGCCCCTTGGTAGTAAATCAAGCCTCCAGGTTCTCACTAGGGCATAGGCCCGCAGCCATGGGCATGAATGTGACTTCAGGTGCATAGTTTCCACTAATAGAAAGTTGCTGACAGCTTGGTTGCTGAAGCAATGCAAGAGAAAGGATCACTAATATTCTCCTTGTTGCTATGTGGAGCTGTTTGAGGAGATAACTCACCAGCGCCATCTGGTGACCAAGCCTGTGGAACTGCATCGCTAGATGGCACTAACGGTGCAGGCAATAAAGGACGGGAACTTTCAGGAGTTGTCAAGGAGTGATCTGACAGCCTCCTCCGCTCTCCCTCAGCCCTGGAAATCTGTTTTTCCAGGGCCCTTTGCGTTCTCTTGGCATCTTTCTCCTCTGCCTTTGAAGGTTTCTTAGCATAAGGGGCTTTTGATCCCTGTTTCCCGGCTCTAGGTCTGCTAGCTGTTCTCACCCTGTCAGAGGCTTCTCCAGCAAGATTGGAACAATCTGCCATTTTCTAGTTGCAACCCAGGACTGGCAGCGCAATCCTGAATCGAATGCTGATGTCATGGTTCAAAGAGATGCCTGGGGTCCCCGAGGCAGTGACTCACACTGCTCTTAGCTTCAAGTGTGGCAGTGGCTGAAGGCGGTGGCAGCCATGCCAGACAGACCAGGTGAGCCAGCACACACACACACGGCTTCGAAGGAAGCTTGCAGGCTCAGGCAGCAATGCTGGGACGAACCCAGGGGAGCCAGCCAAGGTGGGGTTGCCTGGAGCCTAAAGGCAGTTGGCGGCTGTGCCAGAGCCCTGAATTAGCCAGCACGATCTGTCTGTGACAGCCGGTGTACCGGCGGCAGGAAACGTGCGGCTGCAAGCCACCACCCCTTCCTCAATCTCCCAAAGCACTGTAAATACCGCTCTGATGTATGTGGAATGGAGAGTCTAAGAATGATGAAAAATGTCCAGTCCAGTAGACCAGCCAATTTCGAAGTGTTTCTCTCGGGCGAGACTGAGTTGAAAACTGGAGCCAGAGAGAGAGGCAACGTGGCTGCAGTTTGATGACTCAGTCTTTGGGCAGAAAGGACATTGTCAATCCCATTCTTGGACTCTCCCACAATCACACAGAATTTTCATTTTGTTTTTGTAAATTAGACAGGCTTATTCTTATAGAAATGGCTTGTACATATTGCTGTGTAAAAGCAAAACATAGTTGTAATGTTGTTACTTTTGACTGTCAAAGACAGTTGGAAGTTGGTGCCTTTTTTCCCTCCCTTTCCACTATATCCTCTCTTTTTCCCTTCCTCTCTTCTTACTTTTCCATGTTTTTTTTCTTTCTATTTTATACTTTGATAAACTAATTAAAAAGTTTTAATTGGAAGAAAAGAGAGAGAGAAAAGATGAGAGAAAAAGGAAAGAGAATATGCATAAAGAAGGGGAAAGTGGAGTTGAAAACATACACCCATACGTATGTTGTAGACCTAGAAGTTCCATGGCTGCTGCTGCTGCGGCTGCTGCTGCTGCTACTACTACTACTACTACTACTACTACTACTACTATAAAGAGAATACTCAACTCTCTTCTAAGAATTGGACCACTAAGGAATGGGGCTCCTTGAGTTCATCACTATGTCTCCAGAAAATCAAAGATCGATGGATGAAGATGGTTTCTTTTTGGCATATTTGTTAACATACATAACATATATATGATGTATGGGTAACTGTTTTCATGTTAACAATGTGAATATTATTTTGAATTACAATCCAAAATCATGGAATCTGACCATTTAACTTATTGGGTGTGGGAAACAACCAAGTGAATTATATTGAGAGACTGGAAAAGTGCTCCTACTCCAGATACAAAAAACCAATTCCCAAAAATATGTAAATCAAGTTCTGAAAGGGCTATTTTTAATACTAATAAAAAATGACACAATATGTTTCAGTTTGGCATAGATTTCATAGTAATTTACCAGAATAGACAAATAATTATGTGTAATTTGATAATTTGTTATTAAATATAAGTGTGATATGTTTAGGTGATTTGTATCAATTTAGCATGCTAGGAATTTATTTGCTTGGGTTTTTATTATGTTTTTGTCTATTTTAGTATTTAATCTTAATAACTAATTAGATTATTTATTGGAGGTGATTATATTACCATTTTAAAATGTTTTTTGATTACTGTTCTTTTTTTCTGAAATTTTAAAGATGGCGCTCCCACACATGTATACAAAATACAGTTCTGTTGTGTTGATGCCATTTCATCATAATCATAAAAAAACACACACAAAAGATTTGATGGAATCAAATTCACAAGAGAAAAAGACAATAACAGTCTACATTCTCATCCACAGAGAAAACAACAGCTAACTACAAAGCTGTGACAATGGAACCCAGACTGAACAAGGACTCTATAGCCACAGTAATAGCCCATCAGCACACAAAAGAGGCTCTGTAAAAACCTCTTCAAACAAACAAGTCTACTGAAGAACTTCAGAAAGCAGAAATTATTATATAAACTTATGTATAGAATTATATATGTTATATATAGATCTTTTATATAATTTACACACACAGAGATATATATTGCAATCATATACATATAATTTCAATCATATATAGGTTACATATAGTATAGCATTTTTCAGTGCAACAGAAAAATGCTATACTAAAGAGCCTTGGATAGTACAATGGTCTAAAGCCCTGTTATTAACATCAGCTGCCTGCAATTATTGCAGGTTCGAATCTCACCAAGGCTCAAGGTTGACTCAGCCTTCCATCCTTTCTAAGGTAGGTAAATTGAGGACCCAGTTTGTGGGGGCAATAAGCTGACTTTGTATAAATATACAAAAGTATGAAGGCTATTGCTTAGCGCACTGTAAGCCGCCCTGAGTCTCCGGAGAAGGGCGGCATATAAATCAAATTTAAAAAAAAAAAGATATTTCCACAATTTCATTAAAAAAGATCTAGCCACACAATTGGCCACAGCACAATTGTCATAATCTGTGAAAGATATAATTCTTTCATATATCAAAAACATCTTAGAAACCATCATGCAGCCTACATTCAACAGCATTCCTGAGCAAACCCAAAAAACATCAGGTTTAAAAAAAGGAAACCAAAAGAGGAATCATATTGCAAAAACCACTATGTAGAACAGATAGAACGTTAACAAAATGCATCCATGAACATCAAAAGACATGATGAAGATTCTTTAATTTTCACACAAAAAAGTTCAATCACAATTTTAACCAGGAGATTGTAGAAATTTTAGATCCAATAAAGAAATGAAAAAAATAAATTCTAGGAGTTTGACACTCCGACAAATCCACCAACAGTTATATTGTAGTGGTATGTGGGAATGGCCTTGGGAAACAGAAGGGAGAACTGCAGATGGGACAACCAGCATGTAAAAGATGCCTCAGCCCAATCCATTTTACAATTTGTTGCTGCATTAATAAGGTTAGAATCAAGGTCATGTGAAGTGTTAATACCACTTTATAATGCCTTGGTAAGACCACACTTGGAATATTGCATTCAGCTTTGGTCACCACAATGTAAAAAAGATGCTGGGATTCTGGAAAAAGTGCAGAAAAGAGCAACCAAGATGATTAGAGAACTGGAGGCTAAAACATATAAAGAACAGTTGGCTATGTCTAGTTTAATGAACAGAAGGACTAGGGGGGATGTAATAACAGTGTTCCAATATCCAGGATTGCCACAAAGAAGAAGGAGTCAAGCTATTCTCCAAAGCACCTGAAGGCAGGACAAGAAGCAATGGATGGAAACTAAACAAGGAGAGAAGCAACCTAGAACTAAGAAGACATTTCATCACAGTTAGAACAATTAACCAATGGAACAACCTGTCTCCAGAAGTTGTGAATGCTCCAACACTGGAAGTTTTTAAGAAGAGATTGGACAACCACTTGTCTGAAGTGGTGTAGGGTTTCTTGCATAAGCAGATCCCTTCCAATTCTGTTAGTCTATTCTGTTCTATTTCAAGCCCAAAGGAGGGAGGGCACATGAAACCTTTAACAAAGGACTCTCCCTTATTTCCCAGAGGGTAAAAGAAAGGGGGGGAGGGGGGGGAGGAGGAATACCTTCAGTCTTGCAACATTCTGTTAATGTAACCTTACAACAAAGAGAAAACTAGTACTCCTGGTTGTACTGTTTATTGGGTCTACTTTGCATAGCTGACACATATAGAAATAAACCCCCATTCCTGAATTTTAAAAGCCAGCTGGGTGATTTGGGGCCAGTCACTCTTTCTCAGCTCAACCCACGGTTTGTTATGTGGAAAACAGGAGGCGAAAGGAGTATGAAGTATGTTCACCGCCTTGAGTTACTTATAAAGTAATAAAAGCAAGATGAAAGTCTATTAAATAAACAAACAAGCCATTCAAAAGGGTCAAACAGCCCTGAGCACATCTACCTTTACCTCACATCTCTTAACCAACATCCAGATAAGCAGGAATCAACATCTATAACCACCACAATAAGCACCAGCTAACAGCATGCCAATTAAAGGAGGAACAATATCTCAAATCAACACATTATTACCAATCTTAATGAGGCTGATAGGGCGAGTAACTGTATCTAAACATCCAACAAATCTCATTTCCCGGTGTCAGAGCACTGATGTCTCCTACATTGGTAATCAAATATATGCAAGAAAAAAAGTTCAGAGAACACTAAAAACCCAACCATTTGACCCTGAGTTACATTTATTTGCCCTCTATGATAAGAATGGGAACTACATAACCCATTTTCCAAGTCATGTTTTCCAGAAAACAGCAGTATTGCACCTCCTTTAGGATTTCAGCTCCTTAAAGTAGTTTTAATTTTTCCACAAGATCAATAACTTCATCGGAATACCCTCTACAGGGTAAAGACCAAGGGGGGAAATGTAATTTAAAATATATTATATAAATATACTAAATATATTTAGATTTTTCTGAAGTTTCAGAACCTGCACTATAGAAGAAAGGTGTTTTATATATCTGTAGATTAGACTTTCTTTAAAAAGCATATTGGATATAAAAAAGATGTTGCTGGACTACAGTTTATAGTATTCCTTCCTGTTCACCAGTTAGAAGTTTAGAAATTGTAGTAACATGTATTTTGGAAAGACACAGCCACTCGCTAATCAACCAAGTATAGACTCAAAGGGTCTCAGGGCAGAAGTAAAAACTAAGTAAAAAATTATAAGAGGAGAAAAAGTATATAAAACATTGGAGGGAAAGATAGCATGTGCACAGATTGTTCAGTCTCCATAGGTTTAAAATAATAGTTTTGTGGCCCTATTCTAGCACAACCATAGTTATTCTCCCACTCTGGCTTATCTATCTGTGCATGGATAATTATCTAGAATTCCTGATATCAATGTCAAAATCTGGGGTTCAAGGAGAATGACACTGGTGCCATAATACCTCAGAGTATTCTTTTCTCTCTAAATTTCTGAAAAAGACTACTAGGGATAACGGCAAAAGACAATCTAGGCATCATTTATTCTGTTTATTGATACACTCATAAACATTCTACTTGTGAATGAAATGATCAAACTTGAGGTAGGATTTCATTTGCAATAGTGAATACTAAAAGAATTTCCAGTATCCCAGTACTTCATAAATTTACACACAGCATTAACAGAATTCACCTGTTGAGGAATGATCATAATTTATGTTGTCTTCTTTCTTTCCACTTTGGTATATTATTTTTTTCTTGCCTTGCTAAGATTCACAATGGTACTTGACATTTTAGTTTTAAATTATTATTCCTTGACAGACAGAATGCCATTAGCTTCATTTCGGCTGGTGCTCCCCATTAGTTTAATTTATCCTGAGATGTTTTAGTGACAGTAGAAAATACCATTCTGAAATGAGTTCTCTCACTTCAAACTTAATTACATGTGTTTGTTTTTTGATAAATGAAAGTATCAAATGTGATTAATTGAAGAACAATCAATAAAAATCTAGCCATCTTGATGAGCTTCCCAGGGCCTTTCGACAATCTACAGCAATCCGCTAACTAAAGTGTACATTATAGGTATTCTATAATTCAGCTATGAAACCTCTGAAAAATATCCATTTTATTTTTAAAAAATCTTCCAGGCATTGTGTCTAGTATTTTTTTCCTCACATTCCTGCAGAAAACACGACCCCGAACAAAACTATCAAACTAATCACCTTTTCCCACTGCAATTTTTAAAACTTATATGCCTTTGGCAGTACATTCAGCAGTTATTTGAAAAATAGATGGTCCTGAGATCTATTACTCAGCTTCCTTCACGTAGTTTACAAGAGTCTCTTAGTTCCACGTTTTAACTGCTGAACAGAACTATAAGTGTAGAGACCGTATCTATTCCGAAAACTAGATGCTACTTGTTATTCAACACAGAAGAATTTTTGTCATCTGATGATTTGTGAGATTTTCTCCAAATAGCAGCTTGGCAATTAACTCCAGATAAGAAAATTTGCCCTTGTAAAAAAAGAAGTCAATGATGCCTTGGAATCTACCACGTTCCCTTTTTTTTTCTATTCAAATACAGACATACAGGAATTGTCAGGACAATCTCTAAGTACAAAAAGGAATGTTAGTTAATGGTTCGGAAAAATATGGAAACCTAAGTGAAGTTCACAAATCTAGGTAGGTTACCTCTATTAGCATAAATGCTGACAACTGTTAATCTACTATAACCCTGATTAATGGATACAGCTGTCCATTAATACTAGGCAGTTTAACTTGCTACTAAAATTGATTACACAGTTAAGAATTCAATCCTGTTGTTCAATAAAAACTGTACTCTCTCCTGAAAATGCAATAAAGAGTACAGTACTATTCACCAGCACTTACATATATTACAAAATATATGTGTTTCGTATGTGTATGTGTGTGCCTATGTGCAAAAGTGCAGTACTAACTATATTAGTGGTACTATTTCAAACTGACATAGCACTGACGCTCAGAACAAAAATAAAGATCTAGTTCAGAAGGTTACTGCAGGGTAAAATCCAGGCGATATGATTTGAGTTAAAGATACTTCCTCCCCATCCAAATCTATACTGTCTCTAGCATTGGGACACAACTGCAACAGCTACATTTGGCTAGCCTGGATCAAAAAGTATAATTGAGTATCATCAATATACTGAACATACCAAACCCTAAATCAGCTGAAGATTTCATGCAGCTCTATGTAGGATTGGTGGGAAGAAGAAGCAGTACCTGTGGCAGCCCACAAATGAGGGGCCTAAGGGAAGGTCTCCTCCCACCATTGTGATCACCATTTGTTACTTTTATAGCTAGGTTCTGACAAGCAAAGTCATTGCGGAAGCCAGCAGTAACTTGCAAATCATGGTTATATCACACCACCTGGTGATTAGCTTAATGTAACTGACATTGTAATGTCAGGCATAGTCATATGCTGTTTTACTTAATGACCACATTACTTAGTAATGGAGTTGTCAGTCTCGGCTGAGATCATTAAGTGAGGATTGCTTGTAATTTAAATAGTTACTATCTTATTTTCTTGGAGAGAAAACTGCAAATTTTAAATAGCATTTTCTACTAGAACAAAAGGAAAATCTAACTGAAAAAACACACACTTACTTATATCAACATTTAGCAATAAAACAGTTTCATATGTTACCTGAACACTTGTTGCAGTTACTCAATCCTTCTTTCCTTCTGATTTTACCTCCTCTTCCTTCATATGCACACACAGAACTCCCTTCAAATCTCAATATTGCAATTTCCCTTTCTTTTCAAAAAAAAAAAAAGAAGGAAATGATTGGAAAAAAATAGCCATTTTAAATCAGCAGAGAACATCATAAAAACAAAACATACTTTTTTCATAAGGAGAAAACAATGCTATTGTTTTATGGTTTTCTGAGATATGAATTCTTTGACACTAAGAATGCTATGCACATTGTACATAATTAAAGATCTAAGCTATTTAGTGAGACAGAAATAATTAATAAAACTAGTGAACATTTTAAAAATAAAATTAGTTGGTGGCTTTCTAATTAAGAATTCTGAAAATAGTTTTCAGAAAAATTAAGAAATTAAGTAGGTATGAGTTGAATTGCTCTATTATAATTTACTTTACTATAAATTGAAAATATTGTACAAGCCAGGAAGAACATATGTTGCATACATTCTGTTGAAACAATCAAGATTATTTTTCTAATGCAGTATTTTACTTTATGGAAATAAGTTGTTTCTGTATCCCAAAAGGCTGGAGATTTCTTTCTAATGCCTGAAATGGTATGCTACAAATTACAGCAGTGTTAACTACTCTCCAGGTGATATGGAAACACTAACAGCACAAAAATGTGACTTGTTGGAATACTACCAGATGGGTGATGATCAGATTCATGAGTGTCTGCCAAGTTTATCTCCCAGATCACAATCTTTAATAAACTCTGTTATAGAACTTCGGCCGTATGATTTTATACTCAAGGGATAAAATAAATCTTCATTCTAGATCAGACTACTAATGTTATTGCATTTTACTCAAAAAAAGATATAAAACAGACCCAAAGTGCAACAGAACTTGAATTTGTGAATATCCCTACTAGATTTTCCTTCTGGCTCAAATATCACCACTGGTTTTGCAACATACTGATGCACCAATTCAACATAACATCAAGCTTAGGCTATGTCAGAGCGGTGGTGGTGCAGTGGTTAGAAAACAGTATTGCAGGCTAATTCTGCTGACTGCCAGCAGTTTGATTCTGACTTGACTCAAGGTTGAGTCAGCATTTCATCCTTCTGAGATCAGTAAAATGAGGACCCAGACTGTTGGGGGCAATATGCTGACTTTGTAAACTGCTTACAGAGAGCTCTAAAGCACTGTGAAGCAGTATACAAGTCTAAGTGCTATTGCTCTAACCCTACACACTCTCAAAGCAACCAGAGTGTTGATATGCAAATAGAGTTACTGGCATCCTATGATTCTGATTACATGATAATACAGTACTATAATAAACTTACATTTCCTCCTTTTTTCTCATCCGTAAAGAGTAGGATTTGAAGAAAGGTATCTTTAGAGGCTTCATATAATTTTCCTCCCAAATTATGTTTCCTTCATGAATGGAAAAGCATTTTATGGGGAGATGCAAACACCCAGAAAATTACTCTTGCCACAGTATAAAAATAGCAGTATGCATTATTAGAGTCATAGACCGGCTATAATAAAAAGCAACATCCATAAATATGCTTATAAATACAAGAGGCAAAAACGATAAAAGTAGAATTCACAAAATTGTGCTAAAGTCATTGTTTTTCACTACAATATGGGATTCAGGACAGATGAAAAAAATTGATGGTGGGTTCTAGACAGTAAAAGCAAAAGCACAAGATTCTGCAATCTTTCTAAAACAGGGGTCCCCAACCCCCGGTCCATGGATCAACAGTGGGGAACAGCATGCCAGCAACTGGGCCTCACAAACAAGTGAAGCCCCATCCAAAGGATGCAAGCAGCATACAAAACCATGCCTCTCCAATCCAAGTGGAAAAACTTTTCTCCACGGAACTAGTCCCTGGTGCCCAAAATGATGGGGGTCCACTATTCTAGAGATTTCTGCTTACATGCAAGAAACAGCACCTTCTCCTTTTCTGACCTTCCAGAACAATTTAACAATAAAAGGGGTTAGCAATTGCTTATAAGCGGTTGCAAGTATAGTGAACAATTAGCCAAAGCAAGCAAGTAGAAAAATACATGTTTAAGACCCAACTCAGTTAATACCTTAACAGAACAAGCGTGGCACACTTAATGTCTCCCAGCTGAAGGGTCATGTTACCTTCTGCGGTTCCCTTCCAGTAAACAAAGAAGTTAAGGGAAGGTATTAATCCTTGCCAGGGACAACACTCAATATGGCAAACACATGTATTAGCTGAAGTGGAAAGATTCTGGCCCTGGCCCCAATCCTAATATGAAGAGATGGTTCTCCTCTCATTAAAGAAAGACCTCCACACCCATTAACAAATGCAACAAAGCGTTCTGTAGAAAGTTTTTAAAAACAACTTTTAGATGCCATTTAAAAATTATATTTAACATGGTATTTAAACAATTGGGTACTTTCCAGGAACCAAATTATAAACTGGAATTTGGATTGTGTATTACATAGATGACCTAGTTCTATCACCATCTTTCAATTTCATTAATTTCAGCAGCTGTATATTTCCTGGTAAGCTCCAGATGTGCTGGACTTCTATATCTATCAGCCTTTCCAGTAGCATAGCCAACAGCAAGAAGTTGTAAAAATGTGGAGGGCAGAGGTTGCTATCTACTACTGAGATAAAATTTCCTTCTGTACTGTACTGGTCTACGGCTCTCAGCTGCTTTTCCATGCTATTTTGAATTTTGAAATGTTTTACAGATTGTAGTTTTACAGAAGCCATAAAGATTTAAAGCTTTCCAAACCTATGGCAAATTTTCCATACCCTGCACTATCTACTTTGTATTAAGAAGTTTTTTAAAATGAATATATAACAGCATTTCAACAAAGTTATGTGGTAAAATGTTCAAATGCACTTCTAAGAACCAGAAATAAAAAAGACATCATTAGGCATGACATCTGCTCATAGTTAAAACCATTAAGATGAACATGCTATTTATAAAAACCAACAGCTCTATGGAAAACTACCAGTGGTGGGTTCCTCCTGGTTCCGGCGAGCCGGTAGCGGTGACGATATGACATCACCGAACCGGTTCTGCCGCCCCCCGCCCCGCATTATTCTTACCTTTTATTTGGCCCCACCCCCAATCTATTGCTGCCTCCTGAGTCCCATGATGGCTAGAGGGAAAAAAACTATTTAAACTCTTGCCAGGGGGCTTCAAAGGGCCGCCCTACAGCTGATCAGTGTTAAAATGAATAGACTAGTGCCTGCAAAAATAAATGGGTAGACCAGTGCCTGCAAAAATACATGAGTAACTCGGTGCCTGCAAAAATAAATGGGTAGACCGGTACAACTCTGCAAGCAGTTAAAAGCCTGGTAGACCAGTACCTCTGCTAAATCCTAAAGAATTGTCACATGACCATCAAGCCACGCCCACAAAATAAGCCACGCCCACAGAACCGGTAGTAAAAAAATTTAGAACCCACCCCTGAAAACTATGCATGTATAATTTCTTCAGGATCATATGGAAAAGGACTGCCATTAGTCTCCAAAATCATGGTAGACAAAAAACAGTTTAAACTTTTCCTTATTTCTCTTTCTCTTTCTTTTTCTCTCTCTCTTTCCCCCCACCCCCTCTCAATTTCATGTAATGGTCAAGCTGCTGGACTACAATATCCCCTTCCCTGGCCACAAAAGTTCACTCTCAGTTCACTCTGGAAACTTGAAACATATCTATCAACCTGCACTGCACCAGCAACCATAACCTTCAATTAAAGATGTTTTCATTCTACAGTGCATTTAAACTATAATAGTAATAATTATTTTAAAGAACAGTAGCCACTTGATTTGACATTAGAGCATGGCATCCTTTACCATCAATTTCTATGAAGCTCTTACTGGATTTGACAACCATAAATAAAAAATAAGAAAGCAGATAAAAGGATAGAAAGCAAATAAACAACGCTCAAGCTTATGATCTAATAAAACAACAATCAAAACGGTAAGCAATTCATCTAGCAAAATTACTTAGCCTGACTAATCACACTGGCACAAATAAAGAAGCCACAAAACCACAGAGCATTTTTCAAAGCCTTTTTTTTTAAAGCAATCTATTCCAAAATACCAACTCACCTGTAGTATGTTTACATTTTCACATCCTTGGATCATCCACAGAGACATTCTAAAAGGACTACCATATTATCATCATGGAAAATACATTTATAAATGGTTACTAATCTTGATTGATCTTTACTATTGCCTAAAACAAAGGCAATGTGCCTTAAATAACATTTGCTGAGGAACAACTTTAGAAGAATCACTTTGTCCTATTCGTGAGTTTTAAAATCTGATACAAGCTGCTAAATCAGAAAGCTTTTGCCTGATGCTCCAGGGCCCTTGTTGGGTTTTTATCATTTAAAGCAGTATAAAGGTAAAAAAAGAACATTGTTAGATCCAATAGCATTGTTAATATGTTAATTTCTTATCATTGCCAAGAGGGTAGCTTTAACATCAAGATTTTCTCTTCTTCTGAATCTTAGTAAGGGATGCTTTGGCTATAAAAGGAACAAATCCTCGTGGATTTTCTAGTTATGATGTTAAATAATTCATCCTTTTCAATTATGTTCTGTGAAGCTTTCCTACAACTCTGAGTTTAGACACTCTAATTTCACCTATCATCTCTCCTGCTTTTCCATTGCTGATGGCAGCAGAACTGTTTTGTAAGCCATCTGGAAAATACTATCTTCCAAAGTAATACACAACTGGCACTCTCAAAAATATTTCTTAAATTGAAGAAAATGTAATTCCTAAATATTTTTATCCTGGAGCGGATAACAGTTTGCTTCCCCAGATGTTTTATGGTTTTTTTTAATTTGATTTATATGCCGCCCTTCTCCGGAGACTCAGGGCGGCTTACAATGCGTTAAGCAATAGCCTTCATACTTTTGTATATTTATACAAAGTCAGCTTATTGCCCCCACAATCTGGGTCCTCATTTTACCTACCTTAGAAAGGATGGAAGGCTGAGTCAACCTTGACCTTGGTGAGATTTGAACTTGCAGTAATTGCAGGCAGCTGATGTTAATAACAGTGCTTTAGTCTGCTGCGCTACCAGGCTCTTGTTTGAGGCTTCAAACAACATAAGCCCTGATGACTGTCCATGATGGGTAGATGTAGTTCCCAATTTACAACCATTTGTTTAGTGACCATTCAAAATTACAATGGCACTGGGGAAAAAAAAGAGTTATGACCTCCTTTCACCCTTATGATTGTTGCAGCATCCCCATGGTCACATCATCAAAATTTGGATGTTTAGTAACAGGTTTATATTTATGACCGCTGCAGGATCCCGGAGTCATGTGATCATCATTTGCGACCTTCTGACAAGCATACTCAATGGGGAAGCCAGATTCATTTAACTAAAAGTATTACTAACTCAACAACTGTAGTGATTCACTCAACAATTGTGGCAAGAAAGATCATAAACTGGGGCAAACGTCATTTATCTGTCTCACTTAGCAACAGAAATTTTGGACTAAATTGTGGTCTTAAGTCGAGGACTAACTGAATTTAGTCTAAAATACACAATGGGCAGCAGATTCCTTATGTACGTAAAAGAATGCAAATTTTAAAATCTACAGCCATAAAGCTACTAACCTACAGCAAGAAGCACTGTTCTAGAAACGGACCATGGGTATTATACTAGCTCATACTAATGTATGAGCTAATAAATCTAGTTTAAGTCAGGACTCAGTAAGTACAAGAATATAGAAAGCCTTGGTCTCGTCTAGTACAGCTTTCCTTTGAACAAAGGTGTAATTATACTACTATATTAGGACAGATTTGCAACTTGCAACATTTTCTTTTTAGGAATGAACTATTAGAATGAACAGCTTCAACTGTAATCTGGTATACAATTCTTTCCTTTCTACTGTTGACAAACTGAAGTGTGTGAGCTTTCCAATAGCTTCTCTTAAAAGCAATAGCATTTTTAGAGATAACCAAACAGGAATTGCCAAATAAAAGACTTGATTCCTGGGGGCTTTTTTTGGCTCAATCTTGATTCTCACAGTGTTCCACATGTTCCTCAAGGCACATAAAACTCATACAGTATAATTTCTAATCATGAATAACCCTAGCACCACAGGGCGGAAAAAAGAATGTGATGGACTTAGTCCACAGGAATTTGTAAAATGTAATTATTGGCACAATCTGTGGAAATAGTACAATTTATCATCCCCTCCAAAATGTGTGAGATAATCCTTAAAAAGATAATAAACAGAATGGTGCTATATTTATGATCCGAAATTTAATGTATCATTTGATCTTTACGCATAATTCATTCAGCCATTCAGCATGGGTTCTGACACATCACTAACCAAATGGAGTATAGCTTATGGGTTTTGTTTCCAAGTGCAATTCAAGCTGCTGGTATTGTAATCTTTAAAGACCTGCACGGTTCAGGATGTGGGTAACTACATACCACTTTCTCTTCTGGATCTTAAGCATTAAGAAATATTATCTGCAGAAATCGTGAGACTAGGCCTTTATACACATCCCTCCCTTCTCTAAAATAGCATCTTTCCTTTCTGGAATTTGGTGAAATGAGAAAAACTTGACCGTTTTAGCATGCTTTCAGGATCTGATGAACTACAGTTGTTCCCTCCTGGAGGGTGAATGTTTACATATGTTCAAGCTGTCCTTTAGTGTCTGAATAATTTATACTGGCACTATTGTGTACTGCTTCAATTATATTTGTGCCTGTAGAAAGGGCGTTGGTCTTACCTGACACGCCCTTTCTCTGAGTAGCTCCAGGAGTGTCCAAGAATGGGTTGACTCGTTTGTTCCTGCAGAGACTGAGTGTCAACTTTTTGGCCACGCCCCCGTCCTCCTCCTCTCTGGCCCAATTTCGGCAAGGACATAGCTGTGAAGCAAATCTCAGCAAAGGTTAGTAGTAGCCCTGGACTGCAGACCAATCAGTTGCTAGGGTGGAGCTTGGACACTCCTGGAGCTACTCAGAGAAAGGGGGTGTTAGGTAGGACCAACACCCCTTCTCTTGAGAGCTCCCAGGAGTGCCCAAGAATGGGATGTACCAAAGCTGACCGATCTAAGGGTGGGGAACAGGTTGGTCAGAAATCCCCATATCCACATGTAACCGTTGCAAAGCCCTCCAACCAAAAGATGCCTCTGCTGAGGCAAAAACATCTATTTTATAATGACAGATGAAGGGTGAAGGGGAGGCCCATGTGGCCGCCCTGCAGATATCCTTAATGGATGCCTGGGTCCCCCACACCACCGTGGTGGCAGCACTTCATGTAGAATGGGCAGTTACCACTCTGGGAGCCGGTAAGGCCTGAACCTGCTAGGCTGCAGGTATACAAGCCCACAGCCAACGGCCTATGGTCGAAGGAGTCACCTTGGCACATCTCGAGAAGGGATGGAACGATATTAAAAGTGCCTCCATCTTCTTAGTGGGGGATGTCCTCCTGATGTAAATTCGGAGGGCCCTCCTTACGTCCAAGGTATGCCATTTCTTCTCCAGGGCATGAGTTGGCCCTGGGCAGAAATCTGGCAAAATGACCTCCTGGGCCCTATGGAACCAGGAGTTCACCTTGGGGATGAAGGAGGGATCCATCTGGAGGACCACCCTGTTCTGAAGGAAGATGCATAAGTATTTTCTGACTGAAAGAGTTGCCAGCTCCAATATGTGCCTGGCTGAGTTGATAGCCACAGGAACACAACTTTAAAGGTCAGAAAGCGTAAACTCACAGTCTGTAAAGATTCAAAGGGTGCCGATGTCAGGGCCTGCATGACCTTAGACAAATCCCATGTGGGGTACCTATGAATCAAAGGTGGTTTAAGGTTTGTCACCCCCTTGAGAAATCTCCGAATGATTAGGTGATGAGCCAGAGAAGTCTGTTCCCCACGCACCAATACCGTAGATAGGGCTGCTACCTGCCGCCTGATGGTGTTGTGCGACAGGCCCTTGTCTAGTCCGTCCTGGAGAAAGTCCAGGACTTGGGGTACCGATGCTGTGGTGGGTGTTTTGTTCTGTCCTGTGCACCAGCTAGCAAAGGCTGTCCATGTAGAATTGTAAATTCTGTTTGTAGATGGCCTTCATTAGGCCTGAATTATCCGTATGACCCTGGAGGAGGAGTTGTCCTCCCTCAGGAAATGCTCTCAAATGCCAGACAGTCAAGTGGAGCCACTGTGGCTCTGGATGGTTCAAGACCCCCTGGTTGAGGGAGATTCTCTCCTGAGGAATCCTCCAGGGCTGAGAAATCGAAAGGCCTACCAGGTCCGCAAACAACGGGCACCTGGGCCAGTAAGGGGCAACAAGCAGGACGTCTGCCCTCTCCAGCAATACCTTCCATATGACCCCTGTGATAAGGGGGAGAGGTGGGAGGGCATATAGTAGTCCCCTGGGCCAAGGGATGCAGAGGGTGTTGGTCCCCTCTGCTCCCGGTGTTGGAAACCTGGTGAAATAGCGGGGTAATTGAGCATTCATTGGGGAGGCGAACAGGTCAACTGGCTGCCTGAATCTCTTGGTCAGTTCCTGGAAGAGATTGGGATGCAACTTCCATTCAGTATGGTCTATTGTGGACCTACTGAGGCAGTTTGCCTGTATATTCGCTGCTCCCATGATGTGGTCCACTCTGAAGGAGAGCAAATGCGTCTCCACCCAAATCCCCAGCTGTACTGCTTCTGTCATGAGGGCCTGGGAGTGGGTGCCACTTGATGGTTTATTTGAGCCTTGTCTGTCCCGTTGTCAGAGAGAACCAGAATGTGTTATCCATGGATCATATCTCTGAAGTGCCGAGGGGCCAGATGTGCTGCCTGAAGCTCCAGCCAATTTATGTTGTGGCCCAGGTCTGCCTGAGTCCAACGGCCCTCAGCCATGTGAGATCAAAGATGGGCCCCACAGCCAAAGAGACTGGCATCCGATGCAATTGTTATGTGGCGGGCTCCTTGAAGGCACAGCCCTTGTTCAGAGCTGGGGATGTCCACCATTGGAAGGACCGCAACACTTCCGGGGCGACTTGTACCCTGATACGGGAGTTGCTGTTGCCAGCCCGCTGATATGGGAGCAAGAACCAATGAAGGGTCCTGGCGTGCAGCCTCACCCATGGCACTGTTGAAATGGACAATACCAACTTCCCTGATAGTTGCGCTAGGAGGGCTATGGGAACTGTGCGTTCTTCTCTTACATGATGAATCAGGGCAACCAGGCTGTCTTTGCAGTCCTCTGACAAGAACACCTGTTCTAATATGATGTCGATTTCCATTCCCAGATGCAAGAGACTTGTGGCGGGAACCAGATGACTTTTTTGGAAATTGACTGAGAAGCCGTGATCTTTTTAAAAAAAGTAATATTTTATTAGTATTAAAAGTAAAACAATGGACATTGCTCAAGGTTTCTGGTTTCTAACATTTGCATCTAAACCAAGTTAATAAGTAATCTATTCCTTGATCTATATACAAATTTACATATCTCCTATTTCATTATATATCAAGTATGCAGTATTTTTCTTCCTAAACAACTATGCATCTATTTAATAAACCTATATTACATTCAGGATTGACATGGCATGGGTATCATTAGAACTTGATTCAGAAATCGAGGAAATTAAAATCAACACAAATTCATGGGCCAATCATAATCCTATTGGAATTAAATGGAGAGGGCAAAAGAAGATGAAAAGATGGACGTTGAAAAAGGCAATCTTAAATCAAAATGAGTTCAAATTGAGAATGAATTAACAAATGGGCTTTTTCTTTCAAGACAACAAAAAAGAGGATACAAACAATCAAAATCTTTGGGATACTGCAAAAGCCTTTATGAGAGGAGTTGCGATAGAGTATATGGCCAAGGCAAATAAACAAAAGAAACAAAGACAAAAAAGTCTAGAAAGAGAATTGAGTAGAGTTGAGAAGGGACTGCAAAAAGAGCCGCAAAAACAAGAACTAAAACGGCAATTAGGAGAAATTAAACATAAACTAAATATTATTGAGAAGGAGGAGTTGGCCCAGCAAATAAAAGGAATCAAACAATTTTTTTTTGAGAATGCGAATAAGCCAGGACGGTGACTAGTATATGGATGGCAGAAACAGAGGGATACAAAATGGATTAGTAAACTACACAATGATGAGGGAGAATTAATGTACCAAAACGAAGAGAACGATAGTCTATGAGTTTTTAACAAAATTATATGAAGACAAAGAAGAGACAGGGGAAGATAAGATTTGGCAATATTTTCAGAAAACGGGATTCCCCAAAGTCCTGAAAGAAAGGAGATATTAAGAGGTAACATCATTAGAACTATTAGAGGCAATCAAGAAGCAAAAGATAAATAAAGCCCCAGGATTATCGTCAGAGAAGCCATGATCTTGTAAGGCCTTGATCGTAATTTGCAAATCCTGTCGCTTTCTCAAGAGAGGACACCTGAATAAGTATGTCATCTAAGTAACATTGCAGGCATATCGGTATCGATGGGAGGTAAGCCGCCAGCACCTCCAAGACCTTGATGAAGGCTCGGGGTGCCGATGCCAGGGCAAAGCAAATGCCCTGTATTGGTAGTGGGCCTGTTTGTAGCAAAAACGTAGAAACCAACGATGTGCCGGGAGGATTGGCACATGGAGGTAAGCCTCCGTTAGATTGATAGATGCCAGGAAGTTGCCCTTCCGGACCTGTTCCAGGATGTATTGGAGGGAGTTCATTTTGAACCTTTTGTAGACCAGATACAGATTCAATTTTTTTAGATTCAGAATTGCTCTCCATCCCCACCTCCCACCCCGAAGACTTTGGAACAACAAACAGAATGGAGTAAAACCCCTGTCCTGTTTGGCTCTCTGGGACCGCCTCAATGGCCTGAATCTCCAACAGGTGTTGGATGGCGGTCTCCATGAGGCCCTTTTTTTCGTTGTTCTTTGGGACACGAATAAAGTGGTTCGTGGGTTTGAAGAGAAAGTTCAGGCTGAGGCCGAAACTCACCATATTGAGGACCCAGAGGTCCATTGTTATCATCTTCCAATCGGGTGCAAAAAGTGCCAATCGGCCACCAATGGGAGGACAGGCAAAAGGTGCGACCTCCTGCCCCTGGAAAGGGCCGCTTGGCCTGGAGATGTTGTCTGAGTTGGTTGCGAAACCCCACCCTGTCTGGTTGTTGTTCTGATCGCTGAGGGAAGAATCGTTAGTGGTGGGATGAGTCCGATTCGGATGGCCGAAAGGATGCCCTGCGGTAGTATGGAGTGGTACGGTACTCTGCCCATTTAAAAGATGATGGAAGTATCTTCCGTTTGTCCTTATTTTCAACAAGGACCGATTCCAGAGCCTTACCAAAGAGAGTGCGCCCTATATAGGGGGCCGAGGCTAGCTGCCATTTGGACTTGGCATCCATCTACCAATTGCATAGCCAAAGCATCCTCCTCAATGTTATGGAGGAGGCAAGGGTTCTGGATGTGTATTTAACTGCAGTTAAAGTTGCATCCGCAGAGAATTGTGTAGCTGCTATGAGCTTATTCAGGTCCTGATGGAGCTGGCTGTGCCCACTGTTGTTTGAACCACATCTATAAATAGCTGTGGTGCAGGTATGTCCTCCTGAGCCATGGCTGACTCAGAAAACAGATGATCACTGGGACCCTTGGGCCCCCAGAGTCTTGGGTTGGGATCTACTCCCATCCCTGGTGTTACCCATGCCTTATGTAAAATTGATTTAAAGATGGCAGGAGGGAAAAGGCTGGTGAAAGCTGACACATCAGGTGTCAAGCCTTCATCCTCAGATAAATCTGCCTCTCTTTGGCCCTCCTCATGCAGTGAGTCCTCACCATCTGAGGAGGCATCAGGTGATTGGGTATCCTGTCAATAGGCCTGGTCCCCTGCTGTCTGAAGGCCCTGCTGGAAACTGGTGGAAGTCTCTGTGGTCAGGGCTGCAGGGACAGAGATGTGCTGCAATCCAACAACAATGCCCTGAAAAATAGCCTGCGCTATCAATGATTTAAGATCAGCAGGCAAATCATAAGTTAAATTTTCACCTTGCCGCAAACCTGCAGACATAGGTGTAAAGGTCGCAGAAACAGATCTGCTATTGGAGTGCTGTAATTAAGTTGCTGTTGCTGGGCAGAAAAAAGGATCTGCTTCAGTTGTAATGCCAGCTTCAGGAGATAAATGAAGGGAATCCTCACTTGCTCCCTCTGGTGACCAGGCTTGTCATATTACATCTCCCGATGGAAGCAATGGCTCACTTTGAAAAGGGCGGGAACTTTCCCCTTAAGTCAGATGAAAGGCTTGCTCTGCTGTTCCTTCTCAGCTCTGAGGAATTGTTTTTCCAAAGCTTTGTGTCTCCTGTTGGCATCCTTCTCAGAAGCTTTGGAATGCTTATTACCAGGAGCCTCAGACTTGGATTTTGCCTGTTTGCTGAGTGCAGCTTCCACTTTACAGTGAGAGCTGTCTGAGAACTGCTTCCTAGATTTTTTCTCAGCAGCTCTGCCCGCCATTTTCTTTTTCAAATTTTTGACAGTTGCTACTGCTGCTTGCCTGCCTGCTATATTAGTATGCCTAGCCTAAACTAGGCAGGGACTTCAAGTCTTCCAAGGCTAGCAGGGGCTGAAGGCTAAGTGCTTGGCAGATGATCACTGTTCCAATCCGCACTTGCCTTAATTGCGGGTATGCTTAGCCGAAACTAGGCAGGGACTCCCGTTTTATTCCTGAGCCTCGCCTCAGGCAGTTGTCAATTCAGTGTGCTTAGCTACGACTAGGCAGGGACTCCACACCTCTCCAGAGGCTGTTTGCCCATGAGTATGCCTAGTCAGAACCAGGCAGGGACTCTGTATGTCCTGAGAGGTTACTTTAAATCTTCGGAGCTGTTTGACAGCTTGTGCACCCCAGCTGATTGTAAATGAAGAGCCAACGATCCCGCCGGCTCCATGGCAAGCGTGAACCTGCAATGTGGCTAAATTGAGCCCAAAAGGTGTTTTTTGCTATTCCCAGCCTCCAGAGACTCCTAGAGTCTGTCCAACCGGAAGTTGGGAAATGGGCCATTTCGGGCCTCCGAGGGGGTAGGGAAGGCTGTTTTCGCCCTCCACAGATGCATAGAAAGAATCTGGAGCCAGGTGAGAAAGAAAAACAGGCCTACTAGGCCATCGCGTGCCAGGAGCGGGGAGGAGGGGGGGTTGAGTGCACATGTGCAGGGCAGGTCGCATAGAATTATGGGTGTTGGCGCACGCACAAACTTACCCTACCCCACCCCTCCTGGCACGCAATGGCAAAAAGGTTAGCCATCCCTGTACTATACTATAAAAGAGGCACAATCCGCAAAGAAGTATAACACATATAAATGATAACACTTAGTTATCAACAATTTTTTTGCTCTTTCAAACCCACACAGAAACCTAAAATTAAATCGCTGTTTCAATTCTACAAGTGTATTTTAGATTATAATTAAAATACTGTATGTTTGCGTTAATTATTTACTGATATTTTAACAGGCGATAATATTTTCTGCATTCATTACTTTTAAATATGAAAATATTTTGGACTGGTTTTTCCCAAGGGAGATGTCAGAGCTGCAGATACTTGGATATTTTATTCTTGGAGAAGAAAATGCTAATTTAGAAACAAGAGTTTCCCTGCAAACAAGTACACACATCTATTAGAATTAACCTTTTGCTTTGAGACCTCTCTCACAGTATTGACTTTATTACATTATTTTTATAAAGTTGGGTCACTTTAAGCAAATTTTGTAGTACTATTACTTCCAAAGATTACTCAAGCAGCACTTTCCAGAAATTCATTTTAAAGCAATTGTTCTGCTTTTAATCAGGCTTGTATATATTCTAAGTAGTTTCACCTCAATGGAACAATTGAGAACACATTAAGAATTTTGGACACGTTTTAGCATCAGAACTTGGACATACTGATGAGTGTTAAATCTGCCAAAATTCTGCCAATTAACATCCACAGTTTTATCCTTGTTTGGATTCCTCTGCCAATAACTCCACCAATATACCAAAGGCTTCAGGCAGCATTTATTGATTCCATTTCTCCTTAAAGCTTTAAGCTCCTATACACGTGCTATCTGTGTGCAAAACCCAGATTTCAGAACTTAATTAAAAGAGTATGTAATGAATTACTTATCCATCTTTATTTCAATGCTATACAACGAATCAGTGGTGTAGTAAACAATTACAGCAAAAGCTCAAAGTAACTACACACATATGATGTACAAACTCATTAGGAGATCAAGTTCTGGAAAGACAAAATGTTATAAACAGTTGGCAGTGAAGGGTTTTAGAAAAGAAAATTAAAGGCAAAGTAAATGAGCAAAAGGGCATAATAAGATAGCAACCCTAACAATACTATTGGAAATCTGCTTCTGCAGAATTATAGTTATCAGTTACAGTCACCCTTTTCAGATACAATGCTCCCTTGGAAGTTACACAGTGAATTCAATTTTTCTTTGTTTTTTACATTTAAACTACATCAAATTTCTACAATGATCATATGGCAGGGATCCCCAACCCTCAGGCTGTGAGCTGTTCAGAAATGTGTGTGTGTGTGCATCCCCACTTGCACAAACAGTGGGAGAATGCACTCAATTTCCATACAAGGCTGGCGCATGTGCCCACTGCTCATGCAAATGGAGCTGCACATATGCATTTGCTTGCCTGCCATTCGCACAGAATTCTCCCTTCTTCCTCCCTGCCAGTCCACAAAGCCAGAAAGGTTGGGGAACTCTGTCATATGGCATTAACTCACTGTTGATAAATGTATGAAAATGTTTATCATTATTTGCCCTTTCAAAAAATTAGATATAAAAAAAACCCACTGAAAACCATGGCTTCTGCAATTCTTCCCAGATCTTTATCATCAGTCCTATAGGGGGCATCTATATTCTGTGTAAAAAAAAAAAGCATTGTCAATTTCTCTTTGTCTTTTGAGTTCCATCTACAGGTAGTCCCTGGTTAATGACTATACAGTGAGCACTGTTCAAAGTTACAATGGCATTCAATGAGAGATTTATGGTTGGTTCTCAAAGTTGAGGCTGTCCCAGCACACACATACACACACAGTTATGTTATCATGATTTAGGCACTTGGCAACCAGTTTGCAATTGTAATGGTCACAGTGTTCCACAGTGATGTGATGGTCATGTGTCACCTTCACTGCCAACTTCCAAAAAGCAAAATCAATAGGGAAGTCAATAAGAAGTTGTAAATTGCCATCACATGATGTCGTGCCCAATTAGCATGCAGGATGCATCTAACAACTGCAATTACTGGAACTGCCATCATAAGTCTCTGCAGCCATGTGACATTTTATTATTGTGTTAACCAGAGAGTTTCTGTTCCCAACTGCTATCATTAACCAAGAACTACCTATTTGTGTGTATGTTTACCCTGGGACGTGTGTGATAAACTGCAGTGCATATAATCTCGTCTGAATCAAGTGACCAGGAAGTAGGAATTACTCAGAATGGGGCAGTGATCAGTATTATGAGCTACTGCAAAATTGTCTCTCCCAGACAAATGCAATGAAATAAATTCTTCTGGGATATTTTCTCTGTAATCTCCAGACAGATATGGCCCATTTTCACTGTCAATCTTCCCACCCACCCAAACTTCTCTTACCACACCTATTATGTTATCCTGCTGATCAACACAGCCAAAAAGTCCTTTATATCACTTCTTTCCAACGGTCCACTGAGTTGGAAGAAACAACAGGGACATAGTAATAAGGCGACTGTTTTGCCAGTGCACTGTATTAAAAAAATCATTCATGCATTTAAAACTTTTATATCTTCCCTGTGAAAATTCAAACCATTTTTTAAAATGATATATCCTTATTTTATCCCCAAATAACCCTGAAAAGTAGCTGAAACTAGGAAAGTATGATATTGAACAAGTCGGTGATCATTATGGTCAAATGGGAATTTGAAATTGGATTTCACAGGACATAAGTCTGACATACAAATATATTCGTTTATATACATCCATCCCTCTCAAATACACAGATATGTACGCTTTTCATTGCACTCTTTTTTAATCACAACTCTTCACTGCATCTTCCCTTCATGGAAAAAAATAAAAGGTTGAGAGACGCAGCAGGCAAAGGAAGGTTATAGATCCTGGGTTGGGGCAGGATTTTTGTCAACTGGAGAACAGGAAGGATGCTGCCAAGCTAGCGATGGGAAGACTGACTAAATAAACAAACAGCATTGAGTTAACAGCAGAGTGTACTGTATCAGTTGAAGGTAGCAGAAGAAATGGCTGGGTTGGAAGCAGAGAAAAACAGGGACATTGTGGGAAATAAATGGCTAGGATAGTGAGAAAGATGAGTTGCCCTAATTTGGAAAAAGGAAGAGAAGTATTGAAGGTGAGAAAATGAGACTGTTCCAACTTCTCCAAAAACAAAGGACCAATCTTGGAAATTTCAATTCTTTCCAATTGTGACCCAAATTTGTTTTTAAAAACATACTAGGTATGGAGTAAGCACCATCTGTAATACACTGAGGGTTTTTTTAAAAAAAAAAACTTTTCTTGAAAAAGAAGCTAAGAGACATAACAAGTATGCTAAAGTGCAATTATATCTGAAGATAAGAAAAGGAAAGAAAAGGAAAGAAAAGAAAAGAAAAGTAAAAGGAAATTGGTAGCAAGATAGTCAATAAATTAGTTCATGGGAGCCTGCAAATTTAGTTAATAATAGACATCACGTGCCCTGTTGGTTCACCCCCTCAGATATATTTCCTAACCTAAGCAGAGAAATAGATTGATCAAGGGAAGGCAAAAAAGCAGAGGGCTCAGGAGAGACTTTGGCTTCCCAATTTAGTTTCCTTATAAGAATTTAGGAAGCATCAGAAATTGCCTTCCCTTCCCAGCAGGTAGGTAATTGCTGATGGATAGGGGAGGGACCAAAGGATTCTGAGACTGGCTGGAAACTGTCATGGAACACTGAAAATAAGGATCATGTGACTGTATTTCATTCCTTCAAGAGTCATGGATTTCAAATTTTGGGCACATTCTGTAAATTAGCTCATTTGTACTGTGGTTCAAAAAAGGTTGCCCTAAAATGTACTATTTTACCCAGTTAATGGTAAAGAGTTTTAGTAAAGTAAATAATGTGCATATTTTTTCTAGTTGATGTTCACTTTGCACTGCAATATATTAATAAACATTATGGTTTACAATGCAAAGAAAGTCTGAACAATAAACAAGACCATCAGGACATCAAACTTCCCAATTAATTTCTGGAATTTCAAAAATATGAGCAATATTATGCCATATTATCTGGTTACAGCTCAGTGAAGGAGACAACACTGCTTTTGATGAATTAATGCATATTAGAATATGAAAAGAATGGTCCAACTCATATTTGGTATTCAAAACAGGAAATCTGACAAAAAGGGATGAAAAAAAATATGAATCAGAAAATGAGCAGAAATAGTGAAGCCCTCTATAATAAATAAATCTATTCTATGGGTGGAAAACTTTCAATAAGTATCTATTGACTTAAAAGGTTTTTATTTTGCCTACATTTTGATCAATGACCTTTTAAGTCAATAGATACTTACTGAAAGTTTTCCTGCCATAGACTGTAGATAATAATTAATATTACAGTGAAGAAGCCCTAAATCTGAATTACAAAAATTATTAAATTGGCAATAATAAAGAAAAACAGTATTTTAAAAGACTACTAGTTTGATCTAATTTAAGAACAAGTCATAAATGTTTTAAATTAGGCCAAATTACATTCCAAAAGACAGCCTGCAGTTATGATTATGTATGCATCGTGTATTAGGCATGATGCATTAAGAACATATTGAATCCAGACATAGACCAAATATACCCACTGAAATCAATGAGTCTTAAAGTTAGTCTCATGCTTAGCCAGTACCACTCATTGAGAGTGGCCTGTCCCACGCATGATTAAGCTTGAATCCAACACAATTGTTATTCAACTCTGGGGAAAAAATACAATTTCTTGTTTTTTCATAAAGCTGCATATAAGCCAACTGGAAGCACAATGAAACATCATAGTGACAGAAAACCTCTCCTGCCAAATTAGTTTTGGATTAAGGATATCTTTCTAAAATATGACAGCTGGCTTGTATTATGGCACATTATATGATCCAAAGTACTGCTTGAACCGCTTCTCTGTTTTTCAGCTGTTAACTTACACAAGGCAATCAAACTCTATCACAAAAGTAGAATAAATATACTCAGGTTTTTTTTATCTTAACGATTGCTATTAATATTCCCTTTGATGAACTGGTAGCCAAAAAAAGAAGAAGCTTAAATTACCAAACATTTTTTGTTCAGTCAAATCTAGTTTGTTTATTGTTCACTAATCTGTTTCACTTAAAACAACTTAACAAGTTTAGACTAACTCATTATCAATAGTTATGGGAAAAAGTGGCATTGATAAAACAAATCTTTAGCATGCAGAAATTCATAATCCATTGTCCTAAAATATACTGTCTAAAATAAGAATTTAGGTATTCCCACATTCACAAGGAATAAAGAATTTCACAAAATTTCATGCAAGCAGGTATGGGAATGTTTTAAAAGGTTTGTCTAGCTTGTGGAAATTCTGGGATATATACCATACTTTTCGGAGTATAAGACGCACTTCCCCTCACCTAAAAGTGGGTAAAAATTATGGTGCGTCTTATACACCGAATGTTGCTGAAGCCCCGCCCACCCTTCACCCCCCACCCTTCAGCCATTTTCAGCCTCCTCGGGTCACGTTTTTGGCCTCTGCATGTCCCGTTTTAGACCGTCTTGTTCCAGGCTGCGGGGATCGCCACAGCACATCGCCGCCAATCGCTGCCTCCGCACACCCCGTTTTCGGCCTCCGTGCATCGGAACACTGCTTGCAAAAGTTAAAAACACTATTGCATTCCTAACTTAATATTTCTTAACATGAAAAATTGATCTGCATTTACTGGATCCTTGTAATACAGGTAGTCCTCAACTTACAATAGTTCATTTAGTAACCATTCAAAGTTACAACAGCACTGAAAAAAATTACTTATGACCATTTTTCAGACTTACAACCGTTGCAACATCCCCAGTCATGTGATCAAAATTTAACTGCTCGGCAACTGATTCATATTTATAATGGTTGCAGTGTCCCAGGGTCATCTGAAAAGCAAAGTCAATGGAGAAACCATATTCATTTAACAACCATGTTACTAACTTCAGAACTGCAGCGATTCACTTAACAAATGTGGCAAGAAAGGTCGTAAAATGGGACAACATTAACTTAACAAACATCTCACTTAGCAACAGAAATTTTGGGCTCAATTGTGGTCATAATTTGAAGACTACCTGTACATGAAATCAGGATTATATCCTCATATCCTTTTGCTCAAACAGGCCAAGACCAAAGGCCAAAACTGAACCTTAGCATTCTTTGTTTTCACAAGTTTTGAAAACATTTCAATCCTCAATCAGAAAGGGGACCGGTAAATAATCATGGATATCTTGGGTAGAAACAGATCAGAGAACAAAATGCAACTGTATCCGCGATTTCACACGCACAAAGTATAATATGCACTGACACATTGCCCTTCTTAAGCTGTTTGTCACACAGAGGATGCCACAAATGATACAGGACACACAAAAGCTATAAATGGCATTTAAACTATTTAGGATGAGCTCTCTAACTGGGTATTTTGGATGTCTCCCTGAATTTGGGATGAATGGCTGATGGCATGAAATGACTTCAAGTTTTTAGAATAAAACTGGATAGGAAAGAGCTTCTCCACTCTAAACCTTTGAAATGGCAAAAAGTTAGTCCCCTTCTCTCTCTCTCTCTCTCTCTTTCATATGAATAAAGGAAAAAAATGTACTTTGCATAAATTAAATATAAACTTGATTAAATGTGTTTGTGACTCTGCAATGACATTTAGAATAGGAAGTATTCGTGTTCTGTTTTAAAAAGAAAAACTCTTTCAAATGCAATTTGAAGCTGTCAAGTCAATCTCCTTTACAGATCTTTTAAATGTCACATACCTTCAAAAGGGGATGGCTGATTCCACTGCAAATGTGTGACTGAAAACAGTCCATGCTAAATCAAGAATTTATTAAAATATGCCACTGACATTTATATTGATTAAGCCTAGCCCTTTCACTTTCTCGCTTTTGAAAGAAATCATTTCAAAAGAAGTGTCACAGCATCTTGTATTATATCTTACTGTACTTAAAATAATTCTCAAGTACAACTACAGCTAGGCGCTATACATACAGCTTCTTCATGAAACACGGCTGCATGAAAAGAACATGCTGCTAATTCTGCCTAGAGATTAATGTGAAATTATATTATGAGGACTAGGTGGGTGTTCCTTTAGTTTTTCCCCAGCATCCTTGGAAATTTACAGCCAAAATTTTTAACTGCACTTAATATAAATCAATTATAGAGCTATACTTAATGGCTTTAAATAGAAGACTATATTAATCATAATACTGTGAAGAAAAAACTAGCACTGCTTGTAACAGACACAATATTATTAGTGAACATTTCTATGCAGTTCATAATATTAGCATCTAGAGTCCAGCTACCTACCTAGATTTAATAAGGCAATACTCAGATGATAAAATGTAAGGAGATGGTACCTTTTAAAAGTGATTGTAACTTACAACCCCCAAGACAGTTATGATAACCTCACTCAACTATATTTTAAAATTTATTCTCTCTTTAGTTCAATCTTTTAAGCATGCAGTGGGTTATGATTTACAACAAACTAGGGAATGTGAAGTATTTCCTTGCCTCGTCACCTACAAGTACTGCCAACCTGTAACAACTATCAAGATGAATTTAAAGAAAGCCTTTTTTGCATTAATTGCTTTCTATAAAATTACTGCTACAGATCATTTTCATATACAGGATTATACCAGGACTCCAAAAATCTGTTGCTGAATCTAAAAGTCTCTTTGTTTGCTACTAAATCTATAACAAAGTGTGAGAGGTTAACTATTATTTCAAGAGAAATCTCTTTGTACTCTATAATTACTCACTGGGATGTGTGAAAAGGGTTAATTCCCAGCTAATTAAAAGGTGTTGCATAGCGTCCTATGGAAAGACATCATAAAATAAACCATCAGTTCTACATACTGTTAAATGTTAATCATCTCCAAAACATTACTAATAGAATGCTTAATAGCAGATTGAGCCGGCTCATTCACATTTTATAATGTTTATTGAATCTTCACAGAATGCTTTGTCCAGGGATCTGGAATATTGTGCAATTTATAGATAAATGACACTGAATTCCGTAGCCCTATTCACCTGTTTGTTAAGCATGAATGTTAAGTAAAGAGCAGTGTAACATATACGTAGAAGGGGTGTTGGTCTTACCTTATACGCCCTTTCTCATAGTGATCGACAGAAGAGTCCAGGATGGGTTGTTCTAGGGTCGTAGCTCTATAGACTGAGTTGAATTTCTGAGGACACGCCTCCCCGTTAACGTTCCCCAGTTAACAATGAAGACGAAGCGAATCTTGAACTCCGGCTCCAATCCGAACATATCTTCACCCAGAATCTGGATCAGACAGTCCACCGGGTGGGACTGGACTCTCCATCGATCACCATGAGAAAGGGCATATCAGGTAAAACCAACACCCGTTCTCCATAGTATCAACGGGAGAGTCCAGGATGAGACATACCAAAACTTGGCAGTCCTACGGACGGGAACTGCTTGGTCTGGAGTCCCTGCCTCCTCATGTATATGCTGTAGGACACGCCAGTTGAAGGCCACCTCAGCGGAAGCATAAGAGTCCAGTCTGTAGTGGTGCATGAACAGCAACTGAGACGTCCATGTCGCTGCCTACAAATCTCTTCTACAGAAGCCTGGGTAGCCCAGGCCCCCATTGTGGCAGCACTCCTAGTTGAATGCGACGTGATCTCTCAAGGCATCACTTGAAGCTCATAGGCATGGGCAATACATGCCCGTAGCCAACGACCCACTGTGGAAGGTGTCACCCTGTGGCCCAGAGTTGATGGCTGAAAGGAAACGAACAGGGACTCAGTCTTCCTGATGGAAGCGGTTCTCGATATGTAAATATGGAGGGAACTTCTAACTTCCAGAGTATGCCAAGTCTGCTCCAAGGCATGCCAAGGCCTTGGACAGAAATCAGGCAAGATCGACTCCTGTGTTTGGTGAAACAAGAAGTTAACCTTTGGAAGAAAAGACAGGGTCCAACCACAGAACCACCCTGTTCAGATGAAAAATAGAGGTCCTTTCTCACCGATAATGCAGTCAACTCTGAAATCCATCTGGCCGACATGATGGCCACAAGGAAAGCTACCTTACACAAGAGGAGACGTAGGCTGGCCTCTCTTAAGGGTTCAAATGGTGCCTTGCTAAGGGCCTGTAACACCCTGGTCAAATCCTAGGTGGGGTACGGTGTACTGGCAGGAACTTTAAATTGGAGGTCCCCCTGAGGAAGGCTCATACTCTCGGGTAGTGAGAGAGGAAGCCTGAGTCCCCAAATTTCAAAACTGAGGCCCGGGCTGCGACCTATTGTCGTAAAGTGTTTGGGGATGGCCCCTTTTCAGGCCCTCCTGCAAAAATTCTAGCACATCTGCCACTGAGACCAAGATAGAGTCTATGTGTCCTTTAGCACACCAGTCAGTGAAAGTCTTTCAAGTCACATTGGAAATGCGTGTGGTAGAAGGCCGCCTGGCCACCTGGATCGTCCGTAGGACCCTATTGGAGAATTTCTCCCGTTTCAGAAATCTCCGCTCAACCGCCACACAGTCAGCTGAAGCCACTGAAACTCTGGATGGATGATGGGACCTTGTCTGAGGGAGACTCTCCGGGGGAATCCTCCAGGGTCTGGCAACCAACAGGCCAACCAGGTCGGCAAACCAAGGTCTGGGCTAGTGGGAAGCTACCAACAGGACCTCCGCCTTCTCCAACAGCACCTTCCTGATTACTGCTTGGATTAGGGGAAGGGGGGAGGCATACAAACAACCCCTGGGCCAAGGCATTGTAGTGCATCTACCCCTTCCACCCCTGGTTCTGGGAACCTTGAATATAATCTGGTGAGGTGAGGTGAAGAGATCTAGGATTGGGTGGGTTGAACTGTTCCAATAGTTCTGCGAACAGACTGGGATGTAGATGCCACTCGGACTGATTGACAGTGGCTCGACTCAACCAATCTGCTTGCATGTTGGATACTCCCACAATGTGGTCTGCCCTAATTGACAAGAGATGAGTCTCTGGCCACCAGTACAAGGTCTCTGCTTCCTTCATGATGGACTTTGACTGAGTCCTCCCCTGTCAATTGATGTGGGCTTTTGCTGCAATAATGTCCATCAGGAGAACAGGAGAACAGCCACTTCCTGCTGGAATGCCCTGAGAGCTAAGTGGGCCACCTGGAGCTCCAGCCAATTTATGTTGTGGCGGAGCTCCTGCTGTGTCCAGTGCCCCTGGGAAACCTGGGAGTCAAAGTGGGCTCCCCAGCCAAAAATGCTGGCATCGGATGTTATCGTCAATCTGTCTGGTTCCTTGTAAAGACAGCCCTTTCCCATGGCTCTGGGCCCCCACCAGCGGAATGAGCGAAGCACCTCCAGTGGGACCTGAACCCTTGCCATTGAGGCACTGTGGCCCACCCCCTGGTAAGGAGCAGAAACCATTGGAGGGGCCTGGCATGGAACCATGCCCAGGGCACTATGGCAAGACAAGATATCATTTTTCCCAGAAGCTGGGACAACCATGCCAACGGAACTGCCCTGTCGTTTTGAATTTGGCGTATTGAAGTCCTGATGCTGCCCTGGCGCTCCTGAGAAAGAAAGACCCGTCTGGTTATTGTGTCTATGAGTGCCCCTAAGTGCACAAGTCTTGTTGTGGGTACCAGGTGGCACTCGTCCAGGTTGATGGAGAACCCGTGATCCCGAAGGATTCGGATCGCCGTGGCCAGATCGCTCTGCGTCATTGGTCGGGAAGACGCCTGGATAAGCAAATCGCCCAAGTAACAATGGATCCTTATAGGGATCATCCTGAGGTATGCTGCCAAAGCCGTCATAATCTTGGTGAATGCCCGCGGGGCCAATGCCAAGCCAAACAGCAGGGCCACATATTGGAAATGGTAGCTGGCATAATAAAACCTCAGGAATTGTCTGTGACTTGGACGTATAGGAACATGGAGGTATGCTTCCGTCAGGTCCACAGAAGTCAAGAAGTCTCCCTCCCAGATCCCTTCTAGAATGGAATGAAGGGAGTGCATCTTGAATCTCCTCTAGACCAGATACCATTTGAGTCCCTTCAAATTGAGAATTGCTTTCTCCGCGCCCCCCCCCCCCCACGAGGGCTTTTGGATGACAAATAAAATTGAATAGAAGCCCAGCCCCCACTGGTCCAGCAGAACCGGCTGAATGGCCTGAATATCCAGCAAATGCTGGATTGCTGCTTCCATGAGTTCCCATTTTACCAGATCCCTAGAAATGGGACAGCGGTGGAAAAACCTCTGGAGAGGGGAGAGGAATTCTAGGGAGAGCCCTGATCTTATCGTCTCCCAGGCATCCACTGTGATGTCCTCCAAACAGTCTGAAAAAAGACCGAGACGGCTCCCTATGGGAAGTTGAGGCCCGATGTCATTTGTGGCATCTGAAACCCCTGCCATTGTTGCCATGGAAAGAGCACTTGCCCTGTGGCTGTTGTCTGCCAAAGGCAGATCTTTCAGTCTGGTAATCAGACTGGGATAGAAAGGGCCTCTGTTGTTGGGGAAAGCTTGCCCCAGCTCCCCCCTGCCGAAAGGAGGGCCGCCTGAAGTATGGCAAGGAACAGAAATCCATCCGCCTGCCGTGGAAAGGGAAAATCTTCCTTTTGTCTCTGGTTTCCACTAGTAACGGGTCCAGAGACTGCCCAAAGAAGCTTTCCCCCTCAAAGGGGGCAGAAGCCACCTTCCACTTGTTTTTGGTGTCCATGCACCAATGGTGTAACCACAACATGCATCGGACTGCCACTGTAGACGCAATGGCCCATGCCGAAAATTTGGCGGCGGTCAACGACACATCCACGGTGTACTCCGAAATGATCTTGCAGAGATCCTGATGAGCCCTAATATCCTCTGGTGGTATACGGCCTGCAACTGTCTGAGCCAGTGCACCGACACCCTGGTGAAAAAGGATGCTGCAGTGGAGGCCCAAATCCCCAGGAGTCTGCTTTATGAGCCCTGCAGAGGGCCACTTCCTCCTTCCTTTCCTCAGCCTTCAAGGTGTAGGACAGAGTCTGGTGGTCTGGTGTTAGGACAGAGGAGGAGGTCAAGGCTGCTACCGGGGTATCCACCTTCAGGATCTGGACCAGCTGGAGGAGTTCAGAGTCCACGCCATAAAGCATGTTCTCTGGGCCACTGGGTCGGGAGGCTGTAGCAGGTGAGGCCCACTGCCTCCATATCACACCCAGGAACATCCTGGGGATCGGGATGGTGTCTGCCTCAATGACTGTTCTGTAAACAGAAAATCCTCCTGTTCATCTAAGTCTAGGGTTGGCTCTTGTGCATTGTAGTCCCTTCCCAGACAGACAGTAGTCCGCGCCTTCGCAAGCAGACGCTTAAACAGCACGGGGTTAAATAGGCCCCTAAAGGCCGGTCTACCAGGGGTGTCTTGCTCGTAATCAGAGAGTCCCCCTCTTCCTATACCCCGCTTTCCGATAGGGAAGATTGACTCTGGGTAAAATGTTCTGGCGAACCAGGCCTCCTGGCCCCCAAGGGTCCACGTACATAGTAGGGTGTGACCCTGGCACAGGCAATTGCTGGTGCTGTTGTAGACCTTCAGCAATCCCCTCCCTGATCGCCAGGGCGATCCAATAAAAGGCGGCATATCCTTCTTCTGCAATCCACCCTCCCAGGCAGAGCCCTGCCGCAGTTGGGGTAAAGGTTGCCTCTGGGGCCTTACATGCAGTCCCAGAAGGACCGCCCTGATCTGGCTGGACACAAAGGATCTCTGGAGACCAAGTAGTTGCAGGCACTCCCTGGTGATCTACTTGCTGTCCTTCTTGTAAGGCCATGTCAGGAGAGTGTCGCACCACAGGACGGTCCACCATCTTGTGAGCGGAGTGGCTTTACCTAATTGATTCTTCCTTTGCTTTTGCAAATTCCTTATCCAAGGCCTTCTGCCTTCGTTGTGCCGCCCATTCCTCCACTCTGGAGGATTTTTTGTGGGCCCAAACCTTGGCCTTAAATTTTGCCACAGCCACTAGGCTGGCCGATCTTGGTGATTGGGCCTCTACCAGACCTATCCGAGGCCTAAGGAGACTGTCCTCCATCTTGTCCTTGCAGGCCTGGAATCTGGGCAGACACGCTTAAAAGTTCTGTTGCCGGCTCAGCGTCGTCCCTAGCTCCAAACTGGAGCACAGGCCCACCGCAGTTGCAGAAGATCTTTGGGCCTCGATCCTAAAGGCTCTTAGTCAAATAGGAGAAATGCCAGAGTTGAGAACGTACGCTGGCCTCGCCCTGAATTCTGGGCAGTCTTATGCAATTCGCCACTGCTGCAGTGTTGAGGGATCAAGAGTGTGGCTGGATTGGCGACCAGTGATTCTCTCTCTGAATGCAGCCATACTGAAGGGCCAGAAGCTGTTAGGCCAGGGTCCCAGAGCCGGCACCCCAGCAATGGCGGGCTTATGCCAAAAATGCCGCTGCCCGGCTCTCTGTCTAGGAGTGTATGACCGCTAAGTGGTCAGGGACTCTAGTCCTCTTGTGCCCAAAATGCTGGGCCTGTGCCAATATTACTGGCCTGAATCAGCAATGGTGATGGCACTGCATGCGCCCGAGCATGGCGCCAAAATGGCTGACCCCTCAAATCTGCAATCCACCTTCGCGGAGAGCCAAGAGGCCGCTGAAGAGTCCAAGGCAGTTTAGGCCTGCTCCCAAGCCCTTTTCTGTCAAGCGCCGTGTTGTAAAGCGGCTGAGGCTCCCATTCGCCGCTGCAGAGAGCCCTGCCGCACAGCTGATAGGTGCAGCGCGCCAAAATGCCAAAAAAGGCTTCAGTTGTTTCTCCTTGCAGCAAGGAGTGCATCAAAATACCACCGCACATTCCAGCAGTCAGGAACCGTGCCAAGACTCGTTGAGGCTGGTACAGTTCGAGTGGCTCCAGGCTCTTTCCACCACAGCGGAGAGCTGCTGCTGAATAGCTGATGGGTGCAGCATGCCCCCCAAAACCCCCCCAATTTGCCTTTCAATGTTGGCATTGGAGGGGGTGCCGATGTGGGCAACTGCCCCAACTCCAATCCATTTCCATGGGGAGTCCCCAAGTATTGATGGAAGAGTTCAGGTTGGTTTGAAAGAAAAATAATAAAAATCCAGGGATTCCTGAATAATAAATTTAAACTCAGCTCAAAGGCTCTATGGAGCTGAGAAAATAGAGTCCATAAGCTGAGACTGAGTTGAAAAACTGAGGAATGTTACCAGGGAGGCATGTCCTCAGAAATTCAACTCAGTCCATAGAGCTACGAGCCTGGAACAATCCATCCTGGACTCTCCCGTCGATACTATGGAGAATAGTTACTTCTCTTGATACAATAATCTTCTTCCCTTAGAATGATAATAACCAACATCAACTGCTTGCTTGGAGAAACTTCGCTAAATATCAAAAAGACAACATCACTGAAATTTCAAGGAGAGGGACTCCTTAGCACAGTTCACCTTCTTGTTTTATGTTAATCTACATACTTTCACTAACACCTGAATAGTGTTCATCTACTGTTCTGGGAAGTTGTATTGAAATGCTGTCAGAGTTTACTGACTGTCCAGTTCTGGCTGAAATAGGAAAATGAACTCACTTTAGGCAAGCCAATTAGAGGACCACAGCAAGCATACAACCTGTTTTGTATGGGATTTATACTTCCTATTACTAGTTTCCTACAGAATGCTGTATAAAAACCGATACAAATGTAATTATGAATAAACAAAATACACATTATTCAAACAGTTTGCTTAATTGAATCTAAGCATTCTGAAGCTTAAATCTATTTAAGATTGCAACCCCAAAATTAAACTTGGTTGCCTCCGTGAGGATTTATTAATAACTATGGGCTATTTCCAAGAGGTCATTGCCTTTTTTGAACCTTTTTTGAGAACAGTTTGATAAAACAAACACATCTATTGGAATCTTAAAATTGAATATTGAAGTTAAATTTCTTTAAGAGTATTTACCTGGATTGCTTATATATTTAAATTTGACTTTTAAGCTTTATTTTTTTCAATCTGATTCTTGCTAGCCAATGATCCATAATGGAGTTATGTTCAAAACATTACTTTACTTAGAATTTCCACCTATGAGTAAATACACTAACAGCAAAATAGTCAACAAAACTGAATAACAGAACCCAAAATGGCAAACAGCATCAGTTTCCCAGAGGAAATAAGAATAGTGACATCTAGAGAGATTTCCACAGAGTACTCAGTTTCTGCTTAGGTTAATATTGATTGGCTAATTATAATGCGTCAAGTTTTTTCATGAATACAGAATTCTGATATAATCGCATTAGTAAGAAAAAATGTATTTCTTTAAGTGCAACTTTAAACAAAATTAAAAAAATACCCTCATTTGGTTCTGTAACTAACGGATGATGGCACTACTGCAGAATAAACTAATACACAGGATAAACAGTGTTGTAGAAAGCAGTCTAGTCTGCTTTCTAATTTTTTTGGTGGCAAAAAAATCAAAAAGTTGACTACTATACTGGAAAATTTGAGGAGGATCTATTTTCAAGTATGAAATATTGGCAACTCTGAGAATATATGATGCAGAAATAAGGTATCATGGGAAGAAACAGGCAAACAAAGGTCATGTTTCTAGAGAAAGGTTACTCCAGACAATAGTGGGAACAAATTTCATCTACTTTCTATTAAAACAAAAGGTCAATGTAAGTTAAAGATAAGAAAGGCCAATTCATTGTGATATTTATTATCTAACATGAGTAGGACATGCCAGAAGTAAAAGTAAAAAAAGATTGGTCAATTAATGCACTCAAAGAAAGAGGGAACTAACTATAGGTCAGAGCCATGACTTCAGAAGTTCCTATCTTGTCAATTAAAACTAAAAAAAAAAAATCACAGCAAAGCAAGGCTAAACGATTACTTCCCCAGACGGAACAGATTCTCCTCCTGGCTTAATTTACCTCCTACTAACCTCAAAGATTTTCTTTAAGAATGTATGGCAAATCCATCTTATTTCAAACCTCTTCTTTGAAATTTTAAGTCCCACCTGACAACATAACATAGTTGTTGTTTTTATTCAGATCATAACCTTTCTTTATTTAGATGCTCATTCTTTGAAACAAGTTATTTGTTTTAATCATTTTAGAACAAATTGACTACAGCAGATCCATACCAAGCTGTACACAAGCTGTAGGGACTTGCATTATCAAAAGAAAGTTACTATATTGTTTTTTTTAAAACAACTGAAAATGCAGGTAATCAATTTCTCGATCTGAATACAACTATATCAATATTTATTACATTGTGCTGGATTTGGGGAAAGCACAGGTTTAAGATCCATTACATCCCATCATATATTTTATTTGATAATTTACATGCAGATTTCATTTTAATTTTAAACAAAACTTTTCACTTGTAAATTGCATTGTTTACAGACTTATTCTCATGCAGGCTTGTTCTCATGCAGGTGAGTACAAACGAGAAAGAAAATAATAAAGTAAAGTATTTCAAATGTAAAAATGTCTGTTTAACCCTTTTCATTAGTTAATTCTTATTTTTTGTGCATATTCAAAAAATACTTCTAAACTTCACACCAACACTTCAGAACTTTCTGCAGTATGAGCTTTGCTTTAGAAAATAAGTAACAAAAGCTAAGAAATTTTATCAGTTATGTAATTTTTCTTGGCCACAACCAGTCACATCACCAGCCTCAGGAATTGGTAAGGCAATCCAGTATTTGAGTAATAACATTATCAGTGTGGGATGATCATCACACTGATGTTACCTAGTTGGGTAATGAAATGTCTACAAGCAAATAACTAAGTCCAGAGAGCGCCAAGAATACCACTTTTTATTTAACTGCATATTTATTCATTAGATTAAATTCCCAGCCCTAGAAGAACTCAGGACAACTACACTTTTCCCTTGGATCTGCCTTTAGCTTCAAATGACTCTGTTGGGAAAAATACACCAGCCTTCTACCTATGTTCCTTGTATGGGTTTCCTATACTGATTCTTGACTCTCGGCTTTTCAAGATGGACTAGCTGATTAAACTCTCCGGCATTCAATTACTGTATTCTTGTGGACCATCCTTCCCTATTTCTGCCTTGCCCCATTTCCCCAAACCTTTGCCAGCACAAACAGTGGACAGTAGTACCATGACATACAAGGTTGGGTTTATTCCCAGTGCAGTAGGCATCCTCATTTGAATACATTAGCATCCTTCTCTGCATCAAAGATTTGGCAGAAATGCATGCATGCATTTCTACTATTTACAAACAATAATACCTACCTATTATTTACAAACAAATACATTAATTTGAATTTTATGAGAAAAAAATATAGCTTTTGGATATTAAAATGAACCAAAAGATGTTATTATTTCCTTTTACCTTTCTATTATTGTGGCATGATCACAATTATAACACCCATGGTACAATCTAAAAGATGTAGCAACAATAAAATCCCAATGAGACAAAAAACAAAGGGAAACAAAAATTAAAGCAATCAAAGTTGAAAGAATCTAAGAAACTTCAACACCCCCTGTGAAATGTGTCATCCAGGCAGAGTTCTATCTCCTACCACCCCTTGGTACTGCGTGTCATGAAAAAAATAATACTCAGCAAAATGTCTGAAGACCGTAAGACAGTGAAGGTGGGTGAAAGACCATCTCTCATGTTTGAGGAGAGAGATAGATGAAAAGGTTATTTGTAATCTCTGCAAGACACTTGATAGCTTTTCATTCACTCTCCCGCTCTCTTTTATGTTTTGATTACTTTGGTTGCTGACAATAGCAATGCATTATTCTTTCGAGACACCGCATCATATGTCTGATCACCATCCAAATTCGGGGTTGACAGGTTGTTTGCTTGCACAAGTTCAAACAAAACACAAAACAAAAATAAAAAAAAAATCTTGATTTCTGTCAGAAGTAATTTGTTTTGCTCTTACAGAGCTCAAAAAATTGTGACTTGGTTTAGCAGGGAAGAAAAACGATGACAATATTCATGCCTAGGTCTATAAGGGGTCTATAAAGAGATGTGTTCACATTTTTCAATTGTTATGATGAAACCAATGTGAATTTTACAAACTCTGAACACCAACTACCGGTAGTTCTTCCTACACAGAACAATGCAATATGCTTTCAATTTCATCACTTACAGTGGTTCAGGGGTGGGTTCTAAATATTTTTACTACCGGTTCTGTGGGCGTGGCTTATTTTGTGGGTGTGGCTTGATGGTCATGTGACAATTATTTAGGATTTAGCAGAGGTACTGGTCTACCAGGCTTTTAACTGCTTGCAGAGCTGTACCGGTCTACTCATTTGTTTTTGGAGGCACCGGTCTACCCATTTGTTTTTGGAGGCACCGGTCTACTCATTCGTTTGAGAAGGCACCGGTCTACCACCACACTGCCTTGTAACACTGATCAGCTGTAGGGCAACCCTTTGAAGCCCCGTGGCAAGAGTTTAAACAGTTTTTTTTCTTCTAGCCAATCAGCTGGGACTCGGGAGGCAGCAATAGATTGGGGGTGGGTCCAAATAAAAGGTAAGAATAACATGGGGGACGGGGTGGGAGGGGGTGGGAGGGGGCGGGAGGGCCCAGCTCCCGAACAAAGAGAACCGGTTCGGTGACGTCATATTGTCACCGCTGCCTGCTCGACCGAACCGGGCCAAACCAAGAGAAACCCACCACTGCAGTGGTTGAAGCAAATCACTAATCAAACGAAATCTTAACTACCTGAATTGGTTAATGGAGTCCCCTCTCTCTATACTGTGTATGACTAATAACTTATTAAAAGTGGGAATGAAATCAAAGTATTACCTAGTTGAGACCCATAAAAAACTTGATGTAATTTATAAAACTTGATGTAAGTTTTAGGAAACTTTTTACTCTGTTGATAGGAGATACTTTGAATGATGGGAAGGAAGCAGAGGTGATATTCAGCCAGTTCAGACTGGTTCACCCAAACCGGTAGCAGAAATCGCAGGTGGGTCCACCCACCTGCCCTGGCTCATTGCCATCTTATTTAGGCACATTTTTGTGTCCGGGAGCATGCGCAGACCACCAAAGCACATGCATGGAAGCTGGGTGCATGCGTGGATGGGGTGCGTGCGAGCTCACACTTGCAAACCGGTAGGGAAAGTAAGTGAATCCACCCCTGGAAGGAAGTTATTCATTTTCCCCATGATTCAAATGCCTTTAAGAGGTTTGCTTTGAGACAGCCTGATTAAGATGTGCTCTTTTATCTCTTCCACAGATTGGGGAAATCAAAACCAGGAGAGGAAATTGAACATAAGGTGATCGTGCAAGAACCAGAAGTCCAATCTGGTTGGAAAGTGCTAGAAAAGAAAAGGGTTAAAAATCGTATCTGTCCATCCACTCATACGCTGGAAACGATTGGGACTCCCAGAGTGACATCTCTTATGTAAAGAGAAAGACAGCTAGGTCAAAACTTTACAGCCAAGTCCAAATAGCGCAAGGAAGCCATTTAAGACTAATTCAAATCAGTCCTGATCTTTGCTTTACAGAATTCTTCAATTTCTTAATGGGGGGGGAAAAAACAATTTTCCAACATTGCACAAGAGAGAAAACCTGAAGTATGTCTTCCTCAAAGACTTCTTAGTGTTTGCATATAGAACTTTTCTAGCACTTTCTTCTGCTTATACTGTTTATATTTTTCTCCAACCACCCCATAACTGAAAAGATTTTATCCTTTCCAGTTTAAAGAAATTTGTAGGAGAAAACAGACCAACAGGGAGATACAAAATTAAGCCGCAAGCCCCCCTACTCTTACCCCGATGGAAGGATAACTGTCAGTTTATCATCTCAATCAAGCTACCAGAACACAACAGTTCCCAGCAACACGAGAACTCAGTGGTTGATTTTTTTCATAGTCTTCATTAAAACAATCTTTTTCCCAGAGCAAAACATAAATTAAAGATCTCTCTTATTGGTTTATGAATTAGACGGTAAAAGAGCTTTTTCTCTTATTTCCCATCTTTATTCAAATCTGAAACCTTGGAATTGTTTATTTATTCACGCACCTTATTTGAAAGACTATAAATTATCACTGCAGCACAAATCACTGTGGGAATTGCTTAAAACATGTTGTGTAAGTAAAAACCCATAAACAAAACTTTCTGCAGCGTAGAATAATCTAACACAGCACACTCATTTTCATCTGGGTATTTGTACTAATATTCCAGAAAACTTCAAACAGAATACTTAAAATTATTCCATTGAGATAATGTTCTTCTACTGTTGTAATATTCTAGTTTATTTGTCTCCATAGTGAAAATTGCTAACAAAGTGAAATGAATATATATTAAAAAGTTAATGTAAGAAGACAGTGCTAAGGAGGCAAAAATGCAAATCAAAAATATTATTTTCAGTGCTTTGATAACTTTCTGTTATCATCTGACTAGGGTGCCTGAATCTTATCCGCAACTCATTATAGCCAAGATGTAAAAAAATAGTCCTAGTAATTTAGGTATTAAATATTATTAGATAAATTAATTACAATGTATCTTGCAGTATAGGTAGTCCACAACCGACAACCACAATTGAGCCCAATGTTGCTAAGCAAGGCAGTTAAAGCAAGTCACACCCCATTTTACAATTGTTGCCACGGTTGTTAAGCGAATCACTATTCTTAAATGAATCATGTAGTCATTAAGCAAATCTGGCTTCCCACATTGACTTTGCTTCTCAGAAGCCATCTGGAAAGGTTGCAAATGGCGAAGACATCACGTCGGGACAGTGCAACTGTCATAAATACATGCCAGTTGCCAAGTGCCCAAATTTTGATCAGGTGATCATGGGGATGCTGCCATTGATGTAAATGTGAAAAATGATTGTGACTTTTTTCAGTGCTGTTATAACTTTGAACAGTCACTAAACAAAGTTTAGTGCAAGTTAAGGACTACCTGCATTTTATACTCTCCATGCAAACAGAAGAAAAACAGCAAATACAGGAAGTCTTTTAGTCACAGTTCAAAGTTACGACGGCACTGAAAAAAGTCACTTATGACCGTTTTTCACACATCCCCATGGCATCGTGATCAAAATTCGGATGCTTGGCAGCTGGTTCATACTTAAGACAGTTGCAATGTCCCCGGGGTCATGTGATCATCTTTTGCAACCTGACAAGCAAAGTCGATGGGGAAGCCAGATTCACTTAGCAACTGTGTTACTTAATTACTTAACAACTGCAGTGATTCGCTTAACAACTGCAACAAATATTGTAAAATGGAGCAACACTCATTCAACAACTGTCTCATTTAGCAACAAGTCATACATGTATTTGTTTGTTTGTTTGTTCCATTTATATATGCCGCCCTTCTCCGGAGACTCAGGGCAGCTTATAATGCATTAAGCAATAGCCTTCATACTTTTGTATTTACCTGCATAGTAGGGCTTCCCCCCCCCCCCCGAGCAGGTGTTCTATTTTATACAAAGTCAGCTTATTGCCCCCACAAACTGGGTCCTCATTTTACCTACCTCGAAAGGATGGAAGGCTGAGTCAATCTTGAGCCTGGTGAGATTTGAACTCGCAGTAATTGCAGGCAGCTGGCAGCTAAGTACTACTTTCACAGCAACAGTTTAGACCACTGCGCCACCAAGGCTCTGTTTTGGGTTCAGTTGTGGTCTTAAGTTGAGGACTACCTATACCAGTGATGGCTAACCTTTTTGCCGTCGCGTGCCAAAAGCAGGGGTCATATGGGGGGGGGGGGGTCGCGGGTGCGTGTGCCCACATCCATAATTCAATGCGCCCTGCCCTCCCACACATGTGCAGGTGATCCCCCCACACTTCCCCCTCCTTTTGGCACAGTGGGCCTGGTAGGCCTGTTTTTCGCCCTCCCCAGGCTCCAGAGGCTTTCTAGGAGCCTGGGGAGGGCAAAAACAGCCTTCCTCATCCCCCCGGAGGCCTTCTGGAAGCTGGAAACAGCCAGTTTCCTGACTTCCGGTGGGACCGGAAGGCCTGAAAATCAGTTGGCTGGTGCGCGCATGCGCGCTGGAGCTGACCTAGGGCAACACTCGCGTGTCCACCAATATGGCTCCAAGTGCCACCTGTGGCACCCATGCCATAGGTTCACCATCACAGACCTATACTAACCTGGAGGAACCTGTAATTGTTCCATTTATAAAACAGGTAAGCAATGCTTCTCTTGAGTCATGGGCCACACAGAATTGATCTTTGATCTTAATACAATGCCTCTACCATAACTAGTCCCACTTCCATAAGTTCAACCAACAATGTGCAGCAGGCCATACCTAAGTAAATTTAACAAAAAGATACAAACACTATGCAAACTTCCAATACAAATTATATACAGTATACTCCATTGGATCTTGAAAAAATTAATACAGGTAGTCCTCGACTTACAACAGTTTGTTTAGTGACCATACAAAGTTACAACAGCACTGAAAAATGTGTCTTATGACCGATTTTCACAATTAACGACCATTGCAGCATCCCCATGATCATCTGATCCAAATTCAGATGCTTGGCAACTGGTTCATATTTATGACTGTTGCAGTGTCCCAAGATCCTGTGATCCCTTTTGCGGCCTTCTCACAAGTAAAGTCAATAGGGAAATCAGAGTCACTTAACAATCAGGTTACTAACTAATCAACTGCAGTGATTCATTTAACATCTGTGGCAAGAAATGGGGGCAAAACTCACTTAATAAATGTCTCACTGAACAACAGAAATTTTGGGCTCAATTGTGATTGTAAGTTGAGGACTATGCCTTTCTACATTCAGACATGAAATTTTGCACAAACTGTAGCCCAGATTCCAGAGATATTCCCTCTGCCCAAACACTCCCAGGTACCACACATAGAATTTTATATCCTGTTATACCCTATAGCCCAGGGTGTTTGGGGAAATCTGCCTGTAAAAATAGCACATCAATCCTGCTGAATCCTTGATTCTCAATGGCTGTGTCAGTGTGTCACATGGATTCTCACAAACATGCTGCTAGCAAAATGTACAGAATTTGTCATTAGCTAGATCTGAAGCCAAGAAGACACTCTGATATATACAGTAAAGAGAAATAAAGGTAAAAAGCTCAGGATTGTACTGGATAACACAAATAATTGCCTTCAGCAAGAATTCTGGATTGAACAATGCAAACAGTGCAAATAAATGTATTCTAACAAAGATATTGATATCCCTACCCATATTACCTCTTAGTTTATAAAACAGAAACAGCAACACACTGAATATGGGCATCAACAATGCAAGAACCATGAAGCAGGAGTTACAAACATAATTTACAGAAGAATTGGCTTAACGGCCAGCTTCCTGAACAATCAAACATGCGGGACTCGAGGAAAAACCTGCAGTAATCAATTTACATAAGGCATATTGACTATGCTACTGAAAAGCATGGGGGGGGGAGAGGAATCACAATAGAAAAATACAAAATAAACGGTCACCTGAACCAAGGGAACTTGGTGCCCCATTGTCATGTGCCCCGCTGTGTAACAGAGCACCACAACACTGCAGATAACCACTTGGCATCACAGACCCTGCAACATTTCTTTAGCTGCAAGGATTACAGATCTCTGAAACATGGAGATAAAAACATGGAGATAAGACACTGTTGCAGCCAAGAAATCTGACTGGAAAGGCAAAAACAGAATTTGCAGAATTTGCTTCCTATATTACCTGGGTTATTGACCAAAATAAATATTATCTATCATCCATCCATCCACCAACCTATCTACCTACCTCTACATTACACATGGTCAAGTAAGATGTCATGAATCAGAGAGATGGCACCTTCTGGATATTGGGACTCTCAGTCCTATATAATCCCTGGGGCATCGCCACTGTTGGCTACAGCAGATCTGATTCATAGACCAGAGGGTTACCAGATGGCCTAACCTTACAATAAATTCGTTGCACTCTGAAATTACTGTAAGCAGTGGATTCTCAATTTTTTAGCATATTAAAAAAAACCATGCTAATAAAAGAAGAGAATGGGACAGAAATGGAAACAGTACGGAGATAGCACTGAAGAAATTAAAGACAGACTGAGAGTGATGCCTGTCACAGATAGTACCAAGTATAGTGGTAAATTTAATTTCAAAATACTAAATACTCATGAATTCCTGGTGAATTGCTGTTATTGCAGAACATCTTCTGCTCATTATTCTTCTATGCCACCCATTATAGCATAAGTTGCTCATTAAGAGATGATCACCCTATAATATAGTTCTGATGCCAAATAGCTGGATATAGTTTGATATTTCCTTTTACACAAGAAGAAAGTGCACAATAACATGACTAGGAAGTCAATCACGTGTAATAAATAATATCTGTGTACTCTCCCATAAAAAACAGCATTCTTTAGTAGTTTGTGGTATAGAGAAAAAGTTTTGCATTTTGTTTGTCTGTTTTATGATGCACTACATCTTCTACATCAGATGCTACTAAAATGTAATTCAACAATTTTTGGTAATTATACTCTCAATTGTTGCAATAAGGCTAGTGTAAGTGAAACTTAGCTGGTTTTCCTCAGGCAAAAGAATATTTAGAATAAAATTATTATTTGTTTAATTAGCAAGCTACAGACCTGTAGTCTTATCAGAAATTATTAAACTGGACTAGTCACATCCAAACCTAATTAACCAGTGTTTTAACTACAATCAGTGCTCAAGTTACAATCAATTTAATGCTCCAAGTTACAACAGAGCACCCCCCCACCCAAAACAACCTACTAATGATAATTTTTGGAATTACAACAGCCGCACAACTCTCTCCCCTAGTTACATGATCATATTTTGGGCACTTGACAATTGATTCATCTTTATGGCTGTTTGCAACATCCCATATCCATGATTATGATTAGCAACATTTTTGATGTTTCTGACATTTACTTCCAGTTTTGGCAAAGAACATTCATTGGGAAAACTGTTTCACTTAGCAACATGGTGTTCACTTAACTGCTGCAAAAAAATGATGAAAAATTTCTCCATTCGTGTCATGCCTCAACTTCTGACCGCAACAACTACACCTGTAATTCTGGGCTCAATTATGGTTTTAAATCAAGGACTACCTGTAGGCAATTATGGTTTTAAATCAAGGACTACCTGTAGGCACAAAACCTTATTTCTTTTTCTATACTGTATAACTATACCCAAAAAAGCTAGGGGAAAAAAACAACACTAAAGCTCAAGGTCAAGTTCAATATTACAAATTTAAAGGCTGGAGGAAAGGAAGTTGCCTGAATGCCCACAAACAATTCCAAATATGTGTTTTTGAGTAGGACTGAGATATTAAGGTTTGAATAGAGTGGGGAGAGTGTTCCATTTAGTTCAAATAAAGCAAGATAATTTTGAAAATATTGGTTAGGCTTCATAGCATCTAATACTTAGTTCCACAGAAAGAAACTATTTTTCTTTGTTTGTGACTGCCTTTTTCAGGAAAAGTCCTCAAGATCTAGGTATTGGTAGAAACCTTTCCCTTTAGATGAAGACTCTTGATGCTAAATCCCCAGCATATGGTACAACTATATATCACATATAACTGTAATAGCGTATAATGGATATTTTTCTCGTTCATTGCCAGATTTTAATTTCTAGATGTCATCAGTGACTTGCCAGTATTGGAGACTTTTACCCAATTTCTTCAGAAACCGCTTTCTGTCTCAGGGTTGTTGTGCCACAATTCTCAACATCCTCCATACTTCCCTTCATGCTGGCTGAAGCTTTCACAAACTATGATTCAATCACATCTGGACAGCTAAAAGTTTCAACAATATATATGTTGTAATACAAACGTTAAGCATTATAAAAATGTGTTAGTGAATGTTTTCCAAAACTAAGAAAAGATTCTTTCTAACAAAAAATGATGAATGATGTGATGCTGAAGTACTATTTCTGCAAAAGATATAACATACTTTTTTTTTTAATTAAGTTTAGGAAAAGGACAGCCAATAGACCTATACAGCCTGCTCATTGACTCATAGTTGGCATTCCTCTTACCTCATTTGCTGATGTACTTCTAGGAAGAGATTGTTATTGGCTTCTGGTTTTCAGATTGCTTACTAAAGAAGAACTGTAGCATAACAATTATGAATCAAGATATCCTGGTTTCAGGGTTCCTTCAGAATTCCTCTGGAATTCTCTAGATTTGGTGTTTTTTTTTCAGCCTCGGGTGAAAGCCTTTATTTAAATAGGATGAAGATTTTAAATGTAGGTTTTAATCAAATATTCAAAATAAAGGTACTGGCCAGATTTCATGTTCAGAACAATTGTCTCTGTGTATGCAAACATACAAACAGTCCAAACAGTCAGAAGTCTATCAAATAGAGTTCAAAACTAAATATCTGAATTTTGAAATGGATACCTGATTGAAAATTGAGGACCCGGTTTGTGGGGGCAATAAGCTGACTTTGTATAACTATACAAAAGTATGAAGGCTATTGCTTAACGCACTGTAAGCCGCCCTGAGTCTCCGGAGAAGGGCGGCATATAAATATAAGTTTAAAATATATATATATATATATATATATATATATATATATATATATATATATATATAAAATTTTCCAGCACTTATCTAGGTGAGACCAGGTTGTATTATTTCCAACAATTCAAATGGTGAAGAAAAACAGAACAGTCTAGGAGTAGAAATGGTACGGATTATCATTGCCCTCTCATTATCCTATAGGATTCCTAAATGAATTTAAATAACATTTATTTTAATGACATGATAAATTATAACCACTGGTTATTTTCTTGAAAAGCTCCAAGAAAGGCTTCTAAGTATATTCAATAGGAACATTGCCAATTGTGTTGGCACAACACTAATTTTTCAACTTATAACAACATCTACAGCACACTTTGGCATCTCTTATGGTTTATTTGATTTTGCATTCTGTGATGTTTTTCTTCAATCCTCTGAAGAGATAATCCCCCCCATCCTCATTTAAAATCTATTTGCTTATTTGACATATACCCAAAATATAATTACATTGCATTATCAGTGATAATACTACTTACAGGAATAACGTAATTCATGTTTCTTTTTTAAAAAAAGGTGCTTCTATTTTTTATTTTTTTTTAAATGCTTGCACTTTGCTGTATATAATTCAATTGTTTTCTAAAACCATCCTGGGCCAAAACTAAAAAAAAAGTTTATGCTGGTTTTAATGTCAACATGTGCAAACATACACACAGTGTCGTATTTCACTAGTAGCGCAGCATGATGCTAGAATCAGACATTTGTGCCTTCTGATGTGGTCATGGCAACTGGAATATGGATTGCTAGTCAGAAAGGAAGCATGTTTTTCCTCTTCTAATAAATTCAAAGATTTGCTGGACCTGATCATCGCTTCTTCTTAAATCCCTTGCTCAATTCTTTTTACATCTAAGTTAGCTAGTTCTCAGGGACAGGTCATTAATCTTCACCATACTTTTAAGTTGTCTTGTTTTACTACAGCAGTTTAAGAATAATAGCAGTTTCTCCAAAATCACATGTCTTATCTAGCTTTAACATAATAATACTAGCACTTTACAAGATTGTTAACTCTCCCATATTACAGGGCAGTAGCAGAGAGGCTAGAAAATACCAAGAGTAATGCTATCCAGAGAATTCCAGAGGAATTCTGAAGGAACCCTGAAACCAGGATATCTTGTTTCATAATTGCTATGCTACAGCTCTTCTTTAATAAGCAATATGAAAACCAGAAGCCAAAGGGAATAACAATCACTTCCTAGAAGTACATCAGCAAATGAGGTAAGAGGAATGCCAACTTTGACAAGCTAGTTTAAATTCACAAAAAATATTACTGAATTCCCTGCAACTGCAGAATCTAAACCAAGGACCTTCAAAGATAAATCTCTTCTTTTGGCTTAAGAAAGCAATATGAACAATGTGACTCATGCGCAAACATGCTTTAAAATTTTGTTCTGCTAGAACACCATTCTATTACAGTTAAGTGACCTCAATTTTAAACTTGTGTTTTCAATCAAGTGTAGTGTTTTCACAAGATTACCCTTGGCACTACAGAGTTTCCAAACTGAATGACAAATCAAAATGCTGCTTATTTTAAAGTTTAAATCAGGCAGCACAAAATTTATTCACAGAACTATCATCTGAGAAAATACACATTTCCCGTAATTTGCTCAACTCTTTTTCTATCACTTTTCAAGTAACTCCAACCAGCAATGCTTGACAATGTATATAGACGGGCACACAATCCAAAATGCAGAGCACAATCTTTGCTATTTTCTTTGTCACTATGTGTCCAGAATGTAATGTGATGGATGTTCATCCTTTGGAGAAGGAACAAGTATGGCTGCTGTAAGAAATCACAATCTGAGCAACTAGAAATGTACAGAAATTAACACAAGACCATTTTGTGAAGACTGTCGCACTGGTTCACATGTCAACAGCCTGTATTTTCTTCTGTCCGTAACCCCAGTAAAATAATTTTAAACTTCAATAATCACTGCCATTTCAGAAGAACTTACATTTTGATATATTAGACAATATTTGAAAAATAGTTTTCAAATTTAAAAAAATCCGGAGTTGATAGTTAAGCAATAAAAACTATATTTTTATAAATACCTAATGTGAATATTTTGTTTTGGGTGTGACAGTATTTTAAAGTTAGTATTTTAATATTAATATTAGCAAACATTAGGATCATTATCAATATTAATAGTTATAACTTATATGAGGAGGCATCTAGGCATAATACAAAACACAAAAAAAGTGAACCTGGACAGCTCTAATGTCATGTTGTTCTATAAAGGTGATTAACTCACAACATGTGTTTAACCAACTAATGGTTTTTTTTTAATTTTATCTAGCTAACTTAATTGAGAAAATCATTGTAAAACTACCTTTTGATCCTAGAAAGAAGGAAATGACACAACTCTATCACAGGCACACATGTTATCATATAAGCCGAAATAATGCCAAAAATGTCCCATCTCCAGCTGTTTTCCACTGTGAACTCCCAAAGATCGTACAAAATCATTGAGTCTGTGAAGTTCATAAGCAGTCATCCTATTTTTTTAATAGTGAAAAGGGCTATTAATGTACACTCATAACATCAGAATTTTGCACTTGATTACCAAAGTGCCTTTGACACATTCCACAAAAGCAGCATTATCCAACTGTGTAATAATACCACAAGGGAAATAGCAAAAGACTTTGAACCAGAATAAAGGAATATATGAAGGGATGATAAAACCAAACAAGGTTTAGCTGGAGAGGACACTTTTCTTTTCTTCCTTTCTTTCCTTTCTTTTTTTTTGGGGGGGGGGGGAATTTAAGTCAATCTAGACTCCTGGTGATTGCCTGATAAGTCCCTAAATTTTGGCAAGATTTTGGAAGTGGTTTGCCATTGCCTGCTTCCTGGGGTTTAAGAGAGTGACTAGCCCAAGATCAGATTGCGAGATATAGTTTTGCCTTATGCACTACACTTGCTGGATGATCAGTTAGCGTAGCGCGTAAGGCAAAACTATATCTCGCAATCTCTCAGTTTCTAGCTTGATTCTTTAACCACTATACCAAATTGGCTCTCCTAAGATATCATACTTCTCTTTTCCTTTTATTCAGTGGTGGGATTCAAGTAATTTAACAACCGGTTCTCTGCCCTAATGATTTCTTCCAACAACCAGTTCACCAAACTGCTCAGAAAGTTAACAACCGGTTCTCCCAAAGTGGTCCGAACTGGCTGAATCCCACCACTGCTTTTATTGCACTAAGACAGTAGTGTGCAACAGGACATCTCATAAGCAACAAAAGCTGCACCACATAAACGGGTGGCCCAATTCTTGTCTTTTGAGGATGTCAGAAAAAAATGTTGCAATATATAAGGCACCCACTTATAAAATAAGCCTTAAAACAATGGAACACTGCAATTCTCAATCTCAGTAGCTTTTAATGGTACGATCAAGAAAGGCTCTGGAAGATGCAAAAGAAGTGATCCAACGCAACAGGTTAACTTAATAGAACTGAAGAAGAGTGAAAGAAAAAGTAAACAATCTGGAAAAGCCCAACCAAGTAATTTTAATATGGAAGATTTCAAAGTTTTCATTACTTTTACCAAGAAAAAATAAGTAAAGGCAACCTTAATTAAGTAGCAAAAAAGCATTGAATTGGTATCAATCTACATAGTACAATAAAATGTTTTGCAGAAGAGATGAAAGAGCAGCTAAAAAATAAATTTATAGTGGGTAGATTAGTCTTTTTTCTGCACATATTTCACTATAAAACAATACTGCACTGGCTTGTTTTTTAAAAGAAATATGAGGTTTATGTAATAAAGTAATGAATTGTTCATAGTAATATTGAATCTGCACATATCATATTTCTCATTATATTCACAATTCCTTATAGGTCTCCTTTCCATATATTTGCTTAGCATAGTGGGATTTGGGGGCCTCTTTAAACTATGTTTATTTGTTTATTTATTAATCATACTAATATGGCTGCCAATCTCATAAAAAGCGACTCTCGGCGGCCATATAAATGTGATTAATAAATAAATAATGTTACTGCAAGCAAAGAGCCACAATTATTAGACAGTGCTGCAGCCAAGCTAACATGCATTTGAAGTAATAGAGGTGTTCAGTCTTTTAAAAGGAAAACTTCCCCAATTGTTATTTCAACATCTCCTGAGAAAAATGCCAGATTTAAAAACAACCAAAATCTTTTTTTTTTAAATCTACCAATACCATTAAGAGTCTTAACTTTCTGAGCCCCAGCAAGACTCCTGAATCAAGGCTAGAGATCTCTAATGATAAGAGTTGTAAGGAATTGTTTAGATCATCAAGCCCAACCTCCCACTTAGTGCAGGAATTCAGACTTTAATTCAAACAATTCCAATAAATAGTCAACCTAGGGTCAACTCACAAAATGGATTTTCCTCATCATCATAAACCAACTCTTTACAGATACCTAGAATGAAGGAAGTTTTTTAAGTCAGGTCCACTTTGGTTTGAGCTATAACACTGGCAACATGAATCTAAGATTGGCAAGCAGATGTTGACAAAGACACCATTAAAAAAATCAGCCAAAACTGTGAGCAGCTGATTGACTAGTTATCTATGATAAATAAGAATTTATTCAGAAGATAAAGCAAGAAAAGCATTGACTATTATTGCTTTTCTATGTGGAGCCACAAATTACTAAGATGGTTTATACATGGTAACAAAAGGCAAATATATATATATGTTAGCAATTTATTTGAAAAATTAGTTGTTTTCAGGAAGGGGATGTCCTTAGCCTGGTTGTGTCGATTGAGTTGCTGAGATTTTTAGTTCTCTAGCAACCAGAAGGAGCACTCTGTCAACTTCTGCCTTAGTGCATTAAAAGAAAATTAAAGTCTGAACAGTATGATTCTATTCTATCCCTTTTTTTTTAATTCAAGCAAACCTATCAGTAGTATTCTGAAATATCAGTAACATTTGTCAGAATCAAATCTAATCCATCTTATCTTTTCAATGGCATATGAAGTGAACCCATTGCATTTTTACCAGAAGTTCCATTGTTTCCAATAGCAGTACCTCAGAAATAACACGAATCAAGGTACATCTTAACTAACTAGGTCAGGTATGATTAGATTTGAGGCTGCAAGATAATTTCTGGACATACCACCGATGGTAAGTCTGCCAGACATTTGATATTATCCTGCCTTATGCCATCAGTCAATATATTGAAACCATTTTTTTTAAAAAAAAGGCAACTAAGATGTTTTCAGTGCCCCACCTGACCGAAATTTATCTTCACCTACCTTAACCTGAACAATTATCCATCTACAGCCATATCTTAGTACAAGGCACTTTTAAGATGATGGTTTTTAACAGAAAAAGTTTTAGTACTGGCACTCTAGACATTCTTATGTTATATTAACAAGAGCTCTCTGATGAACTGACAGTATTAAAAATGAGTGCTAGTGGCATCTTTCTACTGTTTCAGAACAGTTCTCTTAATTTTTGTCCCATTTAGGAAACATGCAAGGACAAAAGGTATTACTTGGCTTTCAATAGCAATTCATAGGAGTGAGTGATAACTCCAGAACTCCAGCTACATAAAAAGTCACTTTGCAAAAGTTGTTCAATTGAACCTAAAGAGAAACACCCCATAAAGAAAACTTGCTCAGGTAACGTAAATGATTGGTAAGCCTCCTTGGAATTTGACACATTAAGGAAGAATTCAGCTCTGATAAGAGATCCATTTATGTTCTGTAAGGCTATATACCTAAAGCCACAAAAGGGAAGTCCAAATCAAAAAGTTGATTGCAAAGTTTCTATAAGAATCTAGTTCTCATTTCATCAAAAAAAAAAGCTGATTTACTAAGAATACAAAAGTGACACAGGAATCAGTTAACTGAGCCCACCCAGAATCAATCGCCCCTTAAACCAAACCCATCAACAGTTTTGAATTTCTATTCTTTCTAAAATGTTCATATTTTTGGAGTTTGTCCAGCTATCAGTAGTTTGTTCTCTTCAAGGATCAAGAAACAACAGGCAAATTTCTATATGTATTTCTTAAAGGTGCAGTCTAAAGTATGGTGGAGCAAACTTTTATGATTAATAGTTTTATGAAGAGACATGGAGAAAGAAGCATCTCAGAGAGCTTCCCTTAAACTTATTATAAAGAATCTCTGTGACAGCTAAACTGTTACTGAAACCTTTTCTTTCTAACCTTTAACCCCAAGGTCACCATCCACATAGCTGCTTATTAACAAGAGAAAGTTCCCATGCAGGTTTCCTCTTCCATTTATTTATTTATTTAAAATATATATGCAGAGTTCACCAGATAACCCTAACAGACTTCAGGCAGGCTTGTACTAATCAAAAATAAACTCCAAAGTATTCATGCAATGATTAAGGCTGATTGCCAGCTAAAACTTCATGTGGTGTAGGCACCAGCCCTGCACTAAGGGTGGTAGTTAGGTTAACTAGATTTTAGGATTCAAAAAGCAATCAGCATGATGGAAAGTGACGTGTAAATAATCTTTTCAAAGCAGCTGCAGTACTATAGGATGAATTTAATCCCAATTGGAATTTATATCCAGGTTAACTAGTACTGTATACAGTTGTATTGTTTTCTGAATATAGTACTACATCCTTGGTTTCAAAATCAAAAAATCATTTTTGAAACTACAGCATCCTGTAAATATTTAAATTCCATCATATGAACTAATTATCCGCAACATAACCTGCTCCAAAGTTTTTCCTTCTCTGGATGCTATCAGTCACAAATGATCTGTATCAAAAAGATATGAATTCCAACATAATCATTTACTGTAGCAACAGTGTCCCCTCTATACCGGTAGCCTTTTCAATGAATCTTTGATATGTGTCAAGAAGTAAGTAATTTTCCATGTTTTACTGACTGCACAATCAAACTGCTCTTATTTACAGAACTTTTTGATAAAGTTAGGGATAGAAGTGCCTTATCATTTTCCAGGTTATGTTCCTGGAAACTTTTAAGTTAAGATTTTTTTAATTATGTCACAAATTCTAATCTGCACTATGAACTATTGGTAATACTTTTATTTCATAGGATATTGAGTAAACACTATTCTACCTCAATACAAGAATGACCACAACTCCTACAACATAATTTTTTCTTTAAAAAATGTAATTTGATGCAAAGTCAAAAAATCATTACACCACTGCTTTAAAAGTGTATTTGCACCATTATTGAAGTGTAGATTAGATTCTTTTCTGATTAATGAAGTGGCACTGATCATTGGAAAATCTGCTGCAGCCTATTACAAGATCTGAAAAACATAAAAATAGAAATGTACATATGTACTCCTGAACCACAATCAACTGAAGCTATTTCACACTACTGTGAATCCACATTCTAAATATCACCATAAATTGCCTTATTAAATACAAATTCATAAGTGCAATTTGTAAAAACTGATTTTTAGAAACAGTTTATTGGCACAAATATACCAGGGATACAATCAAGATCTACTGAAATAATCTTTCACTGCTTGGAATCAACAGATCGAACTTCCTGTATCACCAACAATCAATGAAAAACATTTGTTTGATTCTTACATAATAATGTTCATTTCACTTTCTATTTTTCCCAAATGTTTCTCAACAGCAATACCAATTAATCTCTCTTCCCACTGTTTTATAGCCAATTACAAAATATAGAAGAATATATAAGTGTAGTTAATTGGCTAAATCACATCTTACACTTAAATGTCTTATACTTAATCTTATTAGGTTTTCTATCATATCATCCCACAAACTTTCTGAAAAAGTGGGTACTCGGCAAACTCAGTTAACTGTTGCTTTCTTTTATTTTTCCATGTTATACTTTTTTGAGAGTACATAATTAGAGTGCCTTCATTACTGCTATGCATATTTATTGTTTGTCATCAACTTTAAAAGGCAATCACAAGGATATTTTAAAATAATCAATTTTCAAAAATTATCTTCCTTCCTTATGCAATGCAAATTGTAAGACAATGCTGACAAACTGAAATTCTTAACTAAATCCTGAATTCTGTTTTTAAACACTAATACATTTTCCCTGAAAACAAAGCAAGGCTATCGTGGCCACCTGTCAGCCTGGGTCAAAAAAAACCCCCTACACTTCCAGTGAAACTATCACCTTTTTTATTAACACAATTACATGGCCGCTTTCTGGAAAGAGTTAATTTTTAATGTTTTATTTAGATGCTGAATTTTAATCCTTTCAAACCGCGAAAGAGTAAAGAAGAGTCCAATTGGTATCTTTTGCAAAAGGATGCAACTTGGGGTTCTATTTGAATTATTTGGCAACAAAAAGAGTTTTTGTGCAGGGGAACAAAATCTCAGCCCATTTCAAGCAAAAAAAAAAAAGTCAGTCAGTCAGTTAAAGCGTTTGGTTCTTCGAGGAAAATACTCTTCGCCTGACCAATATCAGAGTGATAGAAAAATCCCGGGTCCAGCGGAGTTGCTAAGGAGCTGATTTACTCCGCGATGTTTCTCTTGTTTATCCGTGTAGATGGCAACACCTATTCAAAGACGATCAGCCATTTCATTCCTGAAAAGGCAGCACTTCAATTTTCCATTTACTCCGACTCGGTGGGTTCCAACAGGGGGAAGAAGAGCAAAAGAGGGGGTGAAAAAAAAAGATCGCGGCAAATATAAAGTGCTCGAACCGCCAAGCCCGCTTCCCTTCCCTTCCCCCCCCCCCCCAAATAACTAACGCAGCAATTATTATGAATAGTGTGACGCAAACGTCGTAATCTATCCAGCTCGGAAAGAGGGGGGGGGGGGGTCGTTAAAAAAAAAAGATTCTGGACTAGGAGCAAAACTAAAAAGCAACCCAAGATGGTTATCTATCTATCTATCTATCTATCTATCTCGTGTACCTTTCGGACCGCAAAGCACACCGCTTTTCCAGGCGGAGGAATAAAACAAAAACAACTGCAAGCCCACTTTGCAAACGTCACAATGAAAGCGGCTCTCAAGAACGCGTTCCCGGGGGGCGATGGGGGGGGGGGGGGGCAAGGCTCGAATCGCAGACGGCGGGGCCTGGATCGACCCCCCCCCCCCCCCCGCTTCCCCTTTCCCGGGTCTCCGGATTTCTCCAGCAGCGTTACCCGGATCCCACCTTCACCAGAGGGCTTCGAAACTGCTCCGATGCGGCTCTAGCGCAGCCCCTTCTTCCCCACCAGAGCGAGCAAGCTCCCTCCCCTCAAGCTCCCTTGCAAGTCCGAAGGAGTTTGGGAAGAGCGGGCGAGCTCCAGGGCTCAGACCGATCACACCCACCCGGCCTCGCTTTGCCATCGCTTCTTCGCCTCCTGGCGACTTCCAGCGGCAGGAAGAAAAACTTTCTTCGGCTCGCCTGTAACTACAAGGGGGAATCAGAAGCGCACCAGGCAAAGAAGTAGCTTCCCCGCCGCCTCAGGAAAAAGGCACTTTCCGAGCTTAAAGCTGCGCCGAAGGGTTGCTGTGCAGGTTCCCTCCCTCGATGCCCCCCCACCCTTCCCTCCTCCGTTGTCTTGGCCGAGACTTTGGCAGCGCTGGGTTACTACCCTGCTAATCTGCTGGCAGATGTTGTCCATCACACTCCGTCCTAAGTAAACAATGCGGAGCCCAGCAAAACAAAAGACTTCCACTTCACCTCATTTAACGTCTCTCACTTCTTCTCTCGGCCGGAGCGGGGGAGGGAGGCGAGGGCTTGTGGGGTTGTTGTTGTTTTTTTGGTTTTTTTTTAAACGGGAGGATGGAAAAGAAGAACAGCAACTTATTATCTGCCCCCCGCCCGTTTGTTTCTCCCGAGCCAACAACAAAAACAGGCTCAGATACTCTTTCGGTTTATTTTTTTCCTCCCTCACTCTTGGGGGAGAGGGGTGGTCTGCGAAGGACGGGCGAGGAGCCCCCCAAGAGACTCTCACTCGCTTCCTTTCGCCAAAGCCCGCCCGGCTCTCCTAAAGGCCAGCGCCATCCACGCTAGCCGTGTCAAAATAAATTGGGAGGGGTGGGTGGGCATCGTAACCGAAAAGTGGGAGGGCGGGACGCGCGCACACACACACACAAACCCACACCCCCCCCTCCATACACACACAAGATCAACTGCGCGCGCTGGATCCGAAAGCGTTTTTTCCACAAATCCGCACACCTTTGCACGATCGGCGCCAAGTAGATGGAAGGGGTGTGGGTGGGATTAAAAACACACACACAGAGATACACACACACAAACAAACGATCGCTCCGTAACATCCCAGGGGCTACTTGGAAGGACCGAGAAAGGTCTAACCAGACCGAATTAGAGCTTCCCACAGGAGGTGAGATGTGACCAAAGATGTCCTCGCACTTCCCGCTTCCCCCTCCGTCCTTTCCTCCCCACCCCCCGCCGGCTTCCCTTTTCTGGATGGCGCAGTGAAGCGAAAACACATGGACACTACTAGGACGGGCACACGCGCATTTCCAGGGCAGGGAGGAGAGACATCGAGCCCCGCCGCCCGAGCCAGCCGGGCGAAGAGTCTTGCTTGCCCGCTCGTTCGCCCCGCTCCTTACCTCGTCGTCAGCTCGTGGGGTCCACCGGGAGCAGCAGCCCCCGCCCGGCCTGGGCTCAAGCCGACGCCTGGGCTCTCAGCGTTGTTGCATCTTTCCCCTTTCTTGATCGATCGGTGGCCGCCGCGGGCTCTGGCTGCTTTTTGCTATAGCCACCTTAAAAAAAAAATGACACACACACACACCCGCGCGCGCGCGCGCACACACACACACCACACACAAAAACTTAATCCTCGCCGCCTTGGCCAGAAAGCTTCCGCCGCTACTCCAAGTGAGGATGGATGAGGAGGTGTGTGTGTGTGTGTAACGTAACAGCAACTTGGAATCCCTCGTTCGTTTTCTGAGGTGGGGGGGGGAAAGTCTCTGGCTGGTGCTGATCCAGCAAAAATCAAATAATCAAAATAAGAGAGGGAGGGGGCTGATTTTTCCTCTGGCCTCCGCTTCTTCCTTCTCCGTTGTGTTGAATAGCTAGGAGAGAGAGAGAGGTAGGGTCTCGGTCTCTCTCTCTCTCTCCCCCCCTCTTTTCTTTTTGGGCAATAGGCGGGGTCTCTCTCTTTGCAAACCAATGACACAAACCCACATGGACCAGCCTCGCCCCCTACAGATACTCTTCGCTGCAAATAGGCTTTCTCAGGGGATTAGTGGATCAGCTAAAGTACAAACAGGCGCAGCAAGAAAGAAAGGGAAAGGGGGGGAAGGGAAAAGGGGGGGGGGGAGAGAAGAAGAGGAAGGAGGAGCGTCTCTTGCGCTGCACTCCGATTCTCCCTCCCACTACTTTCGCGGTTCCAAGTTGGCAGGACTTAAGAAGGGAGCGACGTTGACGGAATAGGAAGGGAATCGGCGATGGGGCCGGGAGCCGGCGCGAAAAGTGCAGCCGCCAAACTGCGCGGGCAGGACAAGACAGCGGCTTCTTTCGTACCAGGGGGTGATGCGGGGGTGGGTAGGAAGGGTGAGTGTGGATCCAAATGGGTTCAGCAGTTGGGGCTGCCCCTCTGCCGATGCCTCACACGCACCCGGGTCTTCTCCCCCCCTCTGGTTTCTTGCCTTTCCTTCCCCCCCCCCCCATGTCCTAAACATGTGGAATTGCTGGATCTTTTCCCCTCATCTTCCCCTGCCCGACGGGGGCGGTTTCGTGATGTCTCCTAGGATAGCTAGCTCTTGTCCGGGTTGCCTGAAATTTGTTTTTAAAAAAAGGGGGGGAGGGGAAAAAAGCTCCATTTATTATGACCGGTGCCCATGGAAGAGTTAGCTTCGATAAGATTCAGCATCTTTGAAATTGTAAATTGCAGGGAAGTAAGTCCCACCGAAGTCAGAAGAATGACTTGCAGCTCACTTGAAGTTTAAGTTTTTTCAGTGTCCTGCCTTCAGATGAGTTTTATTGAAACCTCCCTCAAAAAGATCTTATCCTGTGGCCCCGTGATTCCTTGACACTTTTTTTAAACGGTGTGTCCTCAACTGCACAAGAAAACCTTAATTCTCCAGAGATCTGAGGGAAGCACTCCTCACATATTCAGAAAAAAATACAAATGATCCACTCAATGCAGATAGAATACGCACATTTATATTTTCTTAAGAAACATATGGCATCAGTCACACCCCTTTTTAAATAAAGCATTCTAAGGTGTAGGGATTTTGGTGTTTTGGGGGGTTTTTTGGGCTATTTTACATCTATATTACTTTTTAGAAGAGTCCATTTTGAGATAAATGGGTGCAAGAATGAAACCTGGGGTGACTGATTACAGTATTTCAGGGGCTCTTAAATCTAAGGAATAGCATAAATTGGAAACCTTTAGAACACTTGAAAATAGCACTTTTATTTCTTAAAAGGATGATAGGAATTTTGCCTTTGCAAATCACAGCACAATTCACAGTATCCCTCATCCAGTCGGAAATTTTAAGAATGAGGCTTTGTAGCTTTCATTAATTTCAGGGTATTGAGACCATGCTGTAGTGCCCTATGGTTCCAGCTGGATGCAGTAGGAAGTATCGGGGAGTTGGGACATATCCAGTTTGCTTTTCTCATCACCAGAAGCCAGCTTTGCAGACCAATTAAAAGCAAGACGTTTTGCAAATTTGAACTTATTGTGGGTTGAATTATTGGAAAGTAGTCCCTTGAGGGACTACTGAACATTTATGCACTTTGCCTCCCATGCGCCAGTATTTGGGGGAGGGTGGGAGGAACCGTGTTGGCACATCAAGCCCTGCCTTTGCTTTGTCCAACTGAGGGCTTCCTGCAGCAGCTTTGCAGTGTTTCAGCACCACCCTGTCATTTTCTCTGAACCATGTTTATTTTAATGTGTGATTATTAGATCGCACATTCATCATCACCCCATACAGAGCGCAGGCAATTTGAAATGGATGTTGCAGAGCTGCAGCATAAAGGCCACCAGACTGCTGAGCCCTCTTCCGATGACATCTTAAAGACAGTGGAGCTGACATGCACACCCCCACCAAGCACTAAATTTGAACTGCGGTTTTCAGATGTCGAATGTGAGATAGGAAGAACAGTCAGACACATATTCATTTGACGTTTGAGCTTGTATTGCTTTCAGGATGACTGTTAGCCACACCATTCTTAGTTTTATCACAAAGATGTGGGCAGGTGGTGATCTTTTCTTTTCTTTTTTTTCTTTTCTTTTGCAATGTAATCTTCTAGCTTTCTTTGCTGCCTGTATTCCTTACTGTTTTGTCAAGAAAGAAAGAAACGTGTGGCTGAGCAAACTTAAATCCAGATAAATTCCCACTACTATCAGCATTTGAATTTCATTTGCAGAACTATATCAAGAGTTTCATGATCAGGCAACAACACCTAATTTAAATATTAAATATTAAGCATTCAGTTCCAGGGAATCTTCCTTTTTTTATTATAAATCCTGTGTTTGTCTGCCAATACATTTTCAGTACTTTTTCTTTCCAGAGAAATTTGTTAATACGGAAAAGTTCGTGAAAACTCTTCAATGTTTGAAACCGTTAATCCTGAGAAGTTGCTAGATTTGAGTATTTTCAAGTAAGACTGAAGAAACAGCCTTCTGCTTGTATATTCCCATGGAGCTGTGTGTTTAGCTGTGGTTTGTTGAATTCATGTGTTCCCCAAAGAACTTGAAGGCTTTCTTTGAGCTGGTCTCAAGATTTAGGAGAAGAGCTTTTCATGAAGTTTGGATCTCCTTTCAGTAACACAAGTACCCTGCTATCCATTGAAAGAAAAGGAAATGTCACATACTTTAAATATCACACCGAAACAATTAGAAAAAGTTCACTAAAAGACTCATATAACCCTAATATGAACTTCTAAGTGCAAATGATTAAAGGTTTTATTTCATTTTCCTTTGTCATATATAGTAATCGTGAAAATGGATTTTAGCACTCACTAGTCAAGATATCAAATATTGAAATGGGCTGAAGGTTATGCTGACTCTTAAGATTTTCTTTAACAAATTTCTCTCCAGATATAGATGAAATATGCCATCATAGGCTAGCTCATATATCCCACTACAATTTATATTAAATGTATGAGAAAATGAAGCACATTATTATAACATTTTATTTCAACATTTATTTTTTAAAAGAAACAACCTATTTATCTATCTTGTTCCGTGGTCTTAAAAAAATTAAGAAATGTCCTGTCATGTAAAGCAAATACTTTTGGATGTGTACAATATTGCATTGTGCACATTCGTAATTAGATTTTTTAATTGTTTATTCTAATTAATTGACTTAGGCAACAATTATTAATTCTTAGAGGGAAGGGTGGATTTCCACTATCATAAATGGTAGCTTTATGGAAATGCCAAGGACAGGAGGAATTCTGGATAATGTAGTAAGAGAGAGTTGGCATTATGCGCCATTTCATTGAAATCTCGGAAGGAAAGAGACTCGAGACCCTTCGGCTCTCATTTGGGTTCCATTTCTTGTGTGTGTGTGTGTGTGTTTGAGGAAGGTGCATTATTGTATATTGCAAGTGTACTAGTTACACATGTAATATATTATTTAGAATCTCTGAATTCTTGACCTTGGGAGAACTATATAAAGACCTCCTGAAACTGTTTCTTGTCATTCCAGAATTGGACAGTAAGAGTCAGAATCAGCTATAATAATTTAAAATGTAGCTTTACGTCTTACTGAACCCTATAGAATTACTGTTGACTAAACTTGCAGATGACCAACTACAACAGAGTAAATTGGGAAGTCCCAGGCTCAAATCTTCTTTCAGCCATGAGCTAGCCAAGAGGCAGAAAATAATCACTTTTCAGTTGCTTTTTCTCCTCCACCCTAGTTATAAGACGGAGATGCATTGTTTGGTTTGACCAAAAGAAGCATTACTGAAATAATGTTTTGAAGCATTATAATGATGCTGGGGCTACTTATTACTGATTTTTCATCAGTAGTACATTTAAATAATTTTACACTTTGGAGTTAATAGTCTTGCCTTTTTTTTATGCCTGAGAAAGATGAAGGATTTTAGAGATTAGAATGAATTTTTGTAACCACATGCAAATCTGTCTGGCCAATTGCTTATATTTTAACAACAGAAAAAAGGCAGTAGGAAGCCTTATTCACCAGGGAATCCCAACATACCAGTGCAGACCCAACTGCTGATGCTGAGCAGTTACTGTGTTAGTTGTTCTCTAGTTATTTGTTTTCTTGACTGTGGAGCTCTGGACTTCAGCCCTGAGGCTTTCTTATCTGTTGAACTGAATTGTGGTCTCTCTCATATGCACACTTTGGAATAGAAGCTGCTACAGCCTGTTTGTAACAGACAATGTGTATATCATAAATGCAATGGAAAACCATTGTTTAAACATTCTTGATGGGAATTGGGCAGTAGATATACACGCCAAAATAAGCTCTGGTAAACCCAACATAGGAATATTTCATAGTTAATTTTATATTATTGTGGGCAGTAACCAAGGGACTGAATATGGCTACATTACACACCCATTGAGGATTTTCCAAAATAGGCAATTGTTAAACACTATTTACGTACCCTCCTGCTCTTAATTTGCTTATTGAGTACATACAGCATTCATGATGGAAACAGTCTTGAACAAAAAAACAATCACAATTGTTGTACCCCACTTAAATTGTTAAAAAGAGGAAAAGTATAATATTTTACTATAATCTTGATATAATATGCAACATTATACATGTTTATTTAGTTCCAGTTTATCAATATGCACACATTTTACAATGTTCCTTGAATGGTTACATACAATCCCGAGTTTGGTGGGATTTTTGGTGTTGGTGTGACTATTTGGTAATTAATATTAGCTAGTGTGCATTTAGCATACTAAAAAGTAGACACATTACCCTGCCAACAAAAGTGTGTATAGTCAAGGCTATAGTTTTCCCAGTTGCAATGTATGGCTGTGAAAGTTGGACCATAAGGAAGGCTGAGCCCCAAAGAATTAAGGCCTTTGAACTATGGTGCTGGAGAAGGCTCCTGCGATCAAACCAGTCAGTTTGCAAGGCTATCAAACCGGTCAGTCCTAGAGGAGATCAACCCTGACTGCTCTTTAGAAGACCAGATCCTGAAGATGAGACTCAAATACTTTGGCCACCTAATGAGAAGGAAGGACTCACTGGACAAGAGCCTAATGCTGGGAACAATTGAGGGCAAAAGAAGAAGTGGATGACAGAGAATAAGGTGGCTGGATGGAGTCACTGAAGCAGTCAATGTGAGCTTAAATGGACTCCAGGTGATGGTAGAGGACAGGAAGGCCTGGAGGAATGTTGTCCATGGGGTTGCGATGGGTTGGACACAACTTCGCAACTAACAACAACAACAGTGTGCATTTAAAATCATGGCTTATAGGTTAGTGTGCTTTCAAGCCTACTCAGTTGCTGCATATTGAGTAAAGAATGTTAACACTGTGGTCTAGTGGTTAAGGTACCAGACTAGAAAGCTTGCCTTAGCCATGTAGCCACCTGAGTGTCTTTCTGGATCATTCTTTCTCAGCTCAACCCACTTCACAGGGTTGTTTTGAGAAAATAATAAGTGGGAGGTATATTGGATATGTTCACTGCCTTGAGTTATTTGTAAAATAATAAAAATTGGATACAAGTAAATAAAAAAAAAACAGTGTCAGGCACTGCGAGAACCTAATGCAGGTAATCCTCAATTTATGACCACAATTGAATCCAAAATGTCTGTTGCTAAGTGAAGCAACAGAACAGTGAGTTCTGCCTAATTTTAAAACCTTTTGTGCCACAGTCAAGCAAATTACAACAGTTGTTAAGTGAATCGTGGTCATTAAGCAAATCTGGCTTCTCCCATTGACTGTGCTTATCGGTTGGGAAGATTACAAATGATCTCATGACCCTAACGATCATAACTGGTCATAAGCTCCTTTTTTTCAGTGACATTGTCATTTCAGACGGTCACTAAATGATTGTAAGTCGAGGATTATCCGTATTACCTTTTGCTAGGAATTTCACCTTTGCCATTTTTTTTAGGAAATTTCTAACTCCTTGGTCAACAATTGACATCCAAATCGAAATTCAGGCGTGTCAAACTGGCAGCCCACAGGTCATATGTGTCACGCATAGGCCACACCCACCCCAGCTCCGTGAAGGGGGGAGAGTCGTGATACGTCACGTGACAGCAATGTGACATGAATTTGACACCGGAGGTAGATAATCACTTTGCCTTTTGAAACTTGCCTATTTTTCTGTCAACTATCTCTTTCTTCTGCTCAAAGCAAGGTAAAGGAAACATTGAAAGGATGTACAAGCAACTCTATTCCCTCTGGATACTCTTAACTTTTTTCTGCACCGAGATAGATTAGTGTACTTGGAGAAAGGAAGACCATTCATACAGTTGCTCTTGAGCCAATGAGGTAGGGAAAAGCTTTGGCTCAGAATGTGATATCAGAAAAAGGTAGCAATGTAACACTCAGACGCCAAAGTTCTACCTTTGTTCTACTTTGACAATATATTCAATGGGCAACTAATTACAGATTTGTAGTCTAACTTTTCCTAACCAGCTCAGATTAATTAGGCTTTATTATATTTGATTTTATGTACACGTAAGATTAGCAGGGAGGAGGAGAGGGGGAAGGAGATCAGCACAACAATGTTAAGCTGAGATCTTACATTCAGGTTTCATATATAATATGTGTTCATTTATAAAAAGTTGTTTGTGCAAGTTCTGGTACTGGAAAAATGCACCAATTATAATAGTGAGTTGTGTGTCATAAACCGAGAGAGACTGATATTGTGCCCTTAAAAACAAAAAACAGTAAATCTGCAAGTGATTCTGTGCTTGGATGGTTTATAAACCGTATCAGTTAACACATGATAAAGACTGTGAATTTAACATGTGCCAGGTGAACTTTAGCACTTCACACATTTTAAAAACAGTATGCAGCCGTGTAGAAAGTGCCTCTCCTCAAAGCACTGAGGAAACGGTTGTGAGTTATTTAAAGGGATAGATATCACCAGTAGGGAATACAAAGCTAAATTCATACCTTCTATTAGGAGTGTGTTAGGTGAGGAGAGGAGAGAAGTTTGACAGGACCTATTCCTGTGGACAATTGTAAAAACTGCACTTCATAAAGTTGAGTTGATTATAAAGCTATTAGCATCCCATCAGTATCTTCCTGCTAGAGTTCAGCTGTCCTGTCTGTTGCCCTCACTCTTTGCCATAGTAAAACTATTCTGCTCATTTTCTCTTTCTGTATTCTAATGCAATTATAGTTTCCCAAATATATCCTCCTGCCTCTGGGAGATAAGGCTTTTCCTTCGTCTTGTTCAGCAAGCTTGAAAACAAGAAAACCTAGCAGCTGCAGTTGGAAAATTCCAATAAGGCTGCTGATAAATCTTATGAGAAGTTGCATTTTTCAAGAGGGCAGGCAAAATAGGAAGAGGAGGAGGAGGAGGAGGATATGACAACAGAAGACAATCCTTGAGCATCTCAAACAAGAAAATATAACTATTTAATCTCCACCATCACATTAGAGTCCCTTTTAAAAATCAATAGTTTTCAGATTTTAAAAATTTGAACACTTAGAATTAATCTTGACTCCCAATTTGACTTCAACTGGTTTAGAAAACAGTGTGAGATCACACCAGGGAATGTTCTATTTTAAGATTTTTATTATCAGTGTTTTTATATATTCTTGATGCAATTTGGCGTGTTGTTTCAAAGAACATTCATGGTCAAACCCCTACTTGGAAATGGAAATTAATTAAGACATCAATTGGGTAACTTTAGATTAGCTGCTATCTTTCACCCCATATGGAAGAAAAGGATGATACAGGTGGTCCTCGACATACACCCATTTGTTTAGTGACCATCTGAAGTTAAATGGCACTGAAAAAAATGATTTATGGCCAGTTTTCACATTTACAACCTTTGCAGCATTCCCATGGACATGTGATCAAAATTTGGTGCTTGCCAACTAGCATGTATTCATGACAATTTCAGTGCTCTGTGGTCATGTGCTCCCATTTGTAACTTTCCCAAATGGCTTCTGACAACCAAAGTCAATGGGGGAAGCAAGATTCACTTAATGGCCATGTGATTCACTTAACAACTGCCATAATTTGCTTAACAACTGTGGTCAACTCACTTAATATCTGTCTTGTTTAGCAACAGAAATGTTGGGCTCAGTTCAATGGTGGGTTTCTACTGGTTTGCCCTGGTTCGGGTGAACCAGTGGTGGGAGGCTCCACCCAGACGTCATCACGGGCGCTCTGCGCATGCGGTTCTGTGCATGCACAGGAGGTTCTGTGCATGTGCAGAAGCACCCCACACGTGCTCACAGTTCTAAACCAGTAGCAAAGGTAAGTGAAAACCACTACTGGCTCAGTTATGGTCAGAAGCCAGGGATTACCTGTATGTACAGGTAATCCTCAATTTACAACCACAATTGAGCCCAAAATTTCTGTTGTTAAGTGAGGCATTTATTAAGTGAATTTAACCCTTTTAACGACCTTTCTTGCCTCAATTGTTAAGTGAACCACCGCAGTTGATAAATTAGTAATCCAGTTGTTAAGGGAATCTGGCTCCCCCATTGACTTTGCTTGTCAGCAGGTCGCAAAAGAGGCTCACATGACCCCAGGACTCTGCAATGGTCGTAAATATGAACCAGTTGCCAAGCATCTGAATTTTGATCACATGATCATGGGGATGCTGCAAAGGTTATAACTGAAAAACGGTCATAAGTCACTTTTTTCCAGTGCTGTTATAACTTTGAACGGTCACTAAATGAACTGTTGTAAGTTGAGGACTACCTGTACATTACCTTGGACTCCTGGAAAGAAATATAAATCTAATAGTACTAAGTAACAGAGTTTAAATGTTGATTTAAAATATAATGAAAGTGAAGCTGATAACGTATCTTAACAGGAGGTTTCTGAAACCTCAATATACATTTCTTGCAGATACAATGGACTATTGTGCTCCAGAAAGTGTATTCTTCATGCTGCTATTTTTATCTATCTTTTATTATTCTTTTTCCTGTTCTTCTTTAGATTTCTAGATACTATTATTCCATATTGTTTTTGTTTATTTATTTACTAGAGCTGTATAATTCATAAAATAAAATAATAAATACTGTTTCTATGTTGTACAGATTCCACGTTGTACTTCTTGGGTGGTTATACTGCTAAGCACACTCAGGTTGTTGAACAAGTCACAAATAAATAACTGTAAGCAAAGATCTTATTTATTGATTTCTCAGAATGTGTATACAGATTGTTAGTGTCATACATTACACTAAATTTAACTGTGGTGTGTCTTGTTTTAGCTTTATATAATGTCTCAGTCATAATTTATAATGTAGTATTTTGTGGAATCCCAACCCATTATAGATTATTCATCAAATCATGATTAAGGAAACCATGGCTTAGCACAATACACAAGCCACTTCACTGTGGACTCTTTTGGTTGAAGACAATGGATTTGGAAACATTTTTTATATACAGCCAAAAAAAAAAAAAGTGGCTCAAAAACAGGCATCTGGAACTTCAATAGTGAATTTTCCTTTGGAAGGAGTACCCCAAATGGTATTGTAAAACTCAGTAATATAATTGTTTGTTGTTCACTGCAGCAGTGATCTTCTTTTCAGAAAGAAAAGAAAAAAAACAGCTGGGCAAGATTGTAACATGTCCTAGGAAATTGCTGAAAATCACCCCCTTAACTTATGGTATACTCACTGTTCTTCCTGCTCAAAATTGTACTACTAATAATCTCACACGGTTTGGAATACAATGCAGAGGGCTCAAGAAATTGCCAAAGGGATGTTTTTGCTGTCAGTCTCACCAAATACACATGAAAATTGAGGTGTACACGAAAATAGACTAGGAGAGATTGTGCTTCATTGCATTATCCAGTTGCTCCATTGCTAGAACTCTTTCTGGAGGGCAGAAACTGATGTTGCCTTAAATTCACCTCTCATTTAGACATATTTTAAAAAGGAGGAGAAAGCTAAATATTCAATGAAAGAAAAATACATGTATCTCCATATATCTGCATTTTGATACTTTAATTTGGGCGTGTGCCTTATTTATTTATTGAATTTATTTTAATTCAACAGCCACCTCCAATGTGAAGTTCCACGTTAGAGTCCCGAATCATCTGGCAGACCCAGGTCTTCAAGCTCCTGCGGAAGGAAAGAAGAGTGGGAACCAGTCTCACCTCAGGGAGTAAGATGTTCTAAAGGTCCGGAGCCACAGCAGAGAATGTCAGATATTGCCTACGTATGATGCCCCAGGCACCAGAAGGGGTTAAGTCTTCTAAGTCTACAGACATCCCATGTGACTGTATAAACCAATGAACTCCCTTATTGGAGTCATACCCACAAATCAATTGGATATCTTCCCTAATTCTCTCCATCCATCTCAGCAAGACAGCAGTGAACTTCTCTCCCTCTCAACCTCTGAGTCATACAATTAGGGTAATAAATGCAGCAGGACACCCTGTTCATTATTGTATATTTGTAAATAATAAAATAAGTTTTAAACCTGAAGCTGTATGGCCTAAATAACTTCCGCATAGACTGATTGAGCACGACCATCAGTATATATCTGACAAATGGTAGCAGACGATGGAGAATTATTGCTCAGGTCTATGAATTTTTGTAATTTTTTTAAAATCATAGAACGTTTTACCTAATATGGAATCCTTGAACCTGAACGAATTATCTTTACAAGAGATTGATGCATTAACCATATCCTTAACAAAACAGCACCAATCATTAACCAAAAGACTAAAAAAACTTTCTATTGAAGCTACACAGCAAGTACAAACCTCTTTACAAAAGGACCCAACTTTTTTTCCTTCTCTTCACTCGAACACCGAAAGAACAGAACCACGCTTACAACAACCTTGCTTTGATCTCCATTTTACTCCACCTCATGACTCTAATCAAGGACTTCAACCTTCTGAATCCCTTGTATGTTCCAACCCTCCAACTTCAGACCAATTTTTATTTTCTCAAGCTTCTCCAAAACAGCATTTATATCAAGCTTTACATGCGACAGGCCTGCTAAATGCAGGCTGGACTCCTCAAAGAACTCTTGAACTGTTAAACACCCTTTCAACCTCACCAGACCTGGTAAGCGACAATTTTTTGCCTCAACCCACAGATTCCCAGACTGAACTTTTAAACACCCATTTTATTACAAATCCTCCCTCTCCACCTATTGACTTTATTGCTTCCAAAATGGCTTCCACCTTCTCCGAAAGCATGGCTTCAAAAATGGCTGACAAAATGGCCGCCCCCATACCCCACCATGCGGTCCCCAAAATGGCCGACAATTTATATGACCACACTTTAAACAAAATGATGTCTACCACTTCAGACCACAAGGTCTCAACCAACCCCCTTACCCCCATACATCCTCCTACCCACCCCACAACTGGAGATATTCAGACTGATTCCCTATCTTCTTCATCCAGAGCACCGAGTTCGAATCCTCCCAATTTCTTTTCCAATTTTCAGAACTTTTCTATTTTTGCTGCCGCTGCAGACCTCCCCATCTACACCGCTGCAGCTGTAGCAGCTGCAAATATTTCTACTGATACCAATATTGTTTCCAATGTAAAAAGATCTTTCTCAGTTTTTGCAGCTGCTGCCTCGCTCCCCCCCCTCATCGCCGAAGATGCTGCCACCGCTGCTGCTGCTGCCG
>WNWU01000043.1:10284640-10295180 GCA_012654045.1 Ptyas mucosa | reverse complement strand
TATGTATATGTATATGTATATGTATATGTATATGTATATGTATATGTATATGTATATGTATATGTATATGTATATGATACACACACACACACACACACACACACACACACACACACACTGAGAGACAGAAAGAGAGAAAAATCCTTTTCAATAACTTTATCAGCAATCCTAGTTTCATTCCATTGATTTTTTTTTAGGCTGCTGCAGTTTATGCCAAGCCTACTTCATATGCTTTTCTCTAGATATACAAATCAGTTGTTCCTAATAATCATTGTTCCCAACCTATTGTAGGTAATATGTAATCACAAACTAGGACTCAAATATGCATATGATTTTTAGCTTAAAGGAAAGTTTCTGGACTTTTGCTAGCAAGCCTTCAAGGTGAGATTGGGAGAGATTACATTTCTCCAGAAAGGGCAATTTAGGATGTTCATTGACACTGAGTTGTCTCTGGCCCACGAGTTGATGAAAGAAACAAAAGCAAAAAACAAAAACCGACCCACATTGTATAAGTCAGCCAGATCCCATAATAATTATGCATGTCTTAATTACATCATAATTAGTCCATAGAAGGCTGATTTTGAAGAATATCCCAAAGCATCAATAAATACAAAATGCAGTGAGGCTAGTCCCTATGAATAATAGCAGAATAACTACTTCAGGTGGGAAAACAATTAGTACAGTAACAGCATGTTTCAAGTCTTACTGCAAGTGACTGAGAACATAAAACCTGGTAATTGTGGAATAAAATATGTGATATTGGAGGTGTCAAAGCCAAAAGTTCTTTGCATAACACAAAGCAAAACCAACAACCAAGTGTGGGCAACCCATCACTTTGAAGCTTTGTACAGAGCACTGCTGTGTTGGGAGGAAGATGAAGGAGCTAAATATTTTATCGATGTTTGATTAGCAATGTGCTTTATTATACACATCCTTCATACTGAAGAGATCCACATGTGCCTATCATTTGGAATTTTTAAAAATACATATTTGCTTTGCTACGCATATCACAATCCACATGAGGATAGTTTTCATTTTGCATGTATGAAATAACCTCACAGATCAAAAATCAGTGATAGAACATCCTCTCAAGCCCTATTTGAATGTTCATCTGCATGTGTAGATTTCATAAAGGAATCTTCTGCATGAAGTCCACTTACATAATAATATGCAAGAATGACATTATTATACCCAATTCTGCTTGTGCAATTGTTAATACAGGTAGGACACCAGAATAAGCCCAACCCATTCCATTCCAATATTTTTAGTTTAGTCCTCTGACTGCCATGAACCCTCGCAGCAAGTGCAAATACTCAGAAAATAATTGAGAAATAATAAAGATCTCTGAACTCATACCAGCTCTTTCAAGGATTATTTTTAATGCAACATCTTACAATTTTATTATCAGAGAAAAATGAGGAAAAAAATTAATTTGGGATTAGGTTATTGAGGAAGTCGAAGGGTTTTTTCCTCCATGAAAAACATAGAATAGTTACTATTGAGGAGGATTTTTAAAACACATAGGCTTTCATACCACAGCTGGATTATTGTTTCCCAAGAGTCTGCAGTGTAAAACTGATGTATTTTTTTAATAACAGGGTTTGTGAGACAAGATAATAAACAAGTAGTTATTAATACCTTTCTCATAGTAAGTACTTGTTGCTAAGATAAGAAAAAGGTGAGTTTCATAAATGAAGGCTTTAAACTTAAATTTTAAATCCTGGAAATATGATGGGAATAAAATTTCCCATGTCTCCATATGTGAAAGGTCAAGCAAGGTTGCTTCAAGTTAGTCGGACTCAAAATGACAAGTTCCTTATAGTCAGGTATAGATGTAGTTAATTGCTACATCTGAGTAGATCTGTCATTTATCTTGGTTATATGAGGATCAGGAGCTGTCATTTCTCTTCAATTTATATAGCTTTTTTTCTACAGTGAACGTTCTGAGAATCAGTGTGATTGGAATTGAATAGGAAAAAAGCAACAGGTGAAATTCTTCTTGTTGTTGAAACTTGCAACTTGCATCTAGTTAATTCCCAGGATAATTTCTCTTATTTGTGCATTCTACCTGCAGATCAATAGTATTTTGAAATTACAACACTGTTTTTCTGTCTACCATTGTTGATAGTATTATATGACAATCTATATGGGACAACTTCATTTAAAAAAGGATTACATATCTACATGGGGAAAAAAATCCACCAGCTCACTGAGCTTACAAATACATAAACAGATAATTTGGGAAAACTAGCTAAATAACTGTCTTAAAACAGGCATGATGTTCAAGAGGAATACTGCCAGATTAATTCACTCTCATCCTGATTCAGTTCCTCAAGCCAATCAGAACACTGAGTATCCCAACAATATGTTAATTGATGGGACAATCCAGAAACCTTTAAATTTATGTGTATATATAATCACTGCATGTAGCATGTGTATGGGATACCATATGTCCACATACACTCATTCCTACAAATATATCGCATCCATTCGTTCTCTCTGATCAAGGAAATCTCCTTAAGGTAACTAAAGACTCACTACAGTAGTTGAACTTGATTTTTGGTGATTACATAGACATGTGTACACATTGTAGCTTACTTAGTGAAAAAAAAAGAAGTGAAAAGAAAGAAGCTTTTTCTTCTAAGATACTTTTGCAATTTTCCCATGCAATCTATGGCCCTGGTCTTTCTCACAGAATCACATCGAAGTATTAACTGACTCTGACTCTGGAGTCCTTGGTACTCTCTGAACTTGGTTGTTTTCTTGCAGATGTTTCATTATCAAACTAGGTAACATTGTCAGTGCTTATTCTGACTCCTGATACCAGTAGCATTTGAAGCATCACCCAAGAGTGACTAGATTCTGACGAGAAAATAGATTCACTATGCATGTTTTTTACTGAGAAGTTTGAACTAAATAATAGGTGAGGAGGTATTTGTTCTTTTGCAACTATGAGGGTCTATTGTTATATTCTTAAGGTAAGAAAGGAGAGAAATGGACTGTTGCTATTATAGTGGCTAGGCAAGTAGTAACACATTAGGTTTGGATTCCTAATAGAAATCGCAGCTGATTCTCTAAGAAGGCCATTTTAGGTTTTCTTTGTTTTTGAAAAGGTTCTTAAAATTTGAGATAATCCAATAAAGCTGAATGATGAGATATGCAAGAAAGATCAAATAAATTACTTCTTTATGCAGTTAAACTGTGGAATCCCCTCTGTTCGATAGTCATAATCTTCTGTGGCTTTAGAAATGGTAGACAGTTAATGTAGGCTATGAATGTATACTAACTGTGCAGGCTGTACACTACCAACAGTATCCAAGGCTACATGTCTCAGAATATTAGTTGCTAGGATTTAACTGTGGAAGAGAGTTATTTCATCAAAGGCGTACTTGTAGGCTTCTCATAGGCTTGCCATTTTACAAAAAATAGTTTGTGGATCAGCATGGCTGTTAGATTCTTAGATCAAGTTCAATAAATGGTTCCATGAACATTTTTCACTCACCCTAGATTTTTTTCAGGGAGTTATTCTTGCTGAGACAGTTCTCTGCAAACAGTTAAGCATGCATTTATCTAGATATTTTGGCTCAGAGCAGGGCAATAAAAGTAATTATGGGAACTCTATATTTTTACTAGAATGTTATGTGGAAGTTTGTAGCTGTGCTTCAACTATGAAGAATAACATCCCATTTCTGATAATTTATGAGGGTTCTAACTTCCTTGTCTGCAAACTATCCGGTTCTTGTTGTACTAGGCACTCAGCCTAATACAGACAATGTTAATATGGCTGTGATCCAAGCTAGTGACAATATTCTGACTTCCATTGCATTTATAGACCATTATTCATGTCAGTGGCCTGGCTTGTGACTAGGAAGACCTGTTGTTAAGTTGATTCCCTACAAGTAAACTTGTATAACAGATCTTCCAGAAAGCTGGGGACTCTCTGCCCTGAGCACTATCATGTCAGAGCCCAGGCAGTGTTACTGTCTCCTTGCCTTGTTCCATCCTTTCCTTTGAAAGTGTTCTTAGTAACATACACTGTGTCTTAATTAGGGCTGCCAGATATCTCAACTGGCAAAGAAGAACACAGATAATTGGAAAGGAGAACAAATGGGGGCAGGGGCTGAAGGGCATACTAATATTCCTGGCATCCACCACAAAAATTCTAGCAAAAACCAACAAAAATATATATTTAGCGTCCTATATGTACTACATGAAACTACTTTTTCCAGCATCAGACTGTTTCGCTCAATCATAGTTTACATTTACTAACAATAATATAGAATCGACAATAACATGTTTTTCAATATATGAGATGTGTACTCTATCGATCACTGTGAACATAAAGGGCTGGATTAAAAATCTATTTATTTATCAAATTTATATGCTACCCCTCTGACCAATCTCGCCATCCAAAGTGACAATTGCTGGAATCAGACAATAAATGAAATAACATAAATCTAGGTAGTTGAGTTCGTTGAAACAGGGAAAGAAAGAAATCAACAATTTACAGGGTCACAATACACAAACATTTGAATGACTGCTGTTATGAAAATAGTTCAAAGTAAAATAATACTCAAGCTACTCAAAAAGCTGGACAATATTTCATTTTAATGTCTACCAAATGGAGGATATGAGGACAAAAAAGAGGACATTTCCTCTTTTTGTCAGACATTCGATAATCTTACTCTTAGTCAACTTTGTATAACAAGGTCCTTTACTACACTCTTCTCTATCACTATAACATAGCAAGCTTTTCCACAGTTTCTCATCGGCACTTATACTATTACATATTTTTCTTGTCCAGTGCCTTATGTCTCTGTGTTGTCCCTTAAAAATTTATATTGCTGCTCCAATCTTAATTTTTTTCAAAAAATTCAAATTCAAATAATTTTGTGCAATGAGGAGCTTCAACCAAATCATTCAATCAAATATTTAATTGGGTTATACTTTTTTTAAGCGCATAGAAAGTCTACTTCAATTTGAGTCTGACTCTTGTTGATTTTATGATATATTCATATTCATTTTTGGCACTATGGAAATGGTTTTCCCACTGACTTCTTTTGAAGTTTGTTTTTAAATCCCAGCAATTTAGCTTGTCTCTTTCAGTGTGAACTCTCCTCCCAATAACATCTTTATTAATGGGATTTATTTTATTTATTTTATCAGAAAAAAACCATTTAACGTAATTCAATCATCTCTTAAACAAATGTTTAGCATATATTACTTTAAAATATTTCAAGGGAAAGCAAGGTTTGGGGCTTGTCTACTAATTCTCAAGTTGTTACAGATCGAAGGTTATTTTTTTTATGGAAATCAAATATCTTTACAATGCATCATGTTGAAGCAAATAAAAGAAAACATTGCTGCCCACATGGTTGCATTCATAATACCTAGTTGTAAAACTCCAAACAGATGCGCTCAATTGGCAAATAATAGCAAGATTCAGTTACTTCTCAGGAAATTATATTTAATGTATTTCACAGAGATAAGGGAAAAACAGTTTAACCGAGATAGCTGCTATGAACTATATTTAACCTCCACTGTATCAGATGGAATATGTTTTTAATCTAACACAAACCATTATATACATCGGCGCTTATGTTTTTGCCATTTTAATATCTGCCATCTTTTACTTATCCATTTTTAAAATAATCTTTTCTCCGGACAGTGTGCTCCATATAAATTTGGGCAATGTCATTTTATTTTCCTCCCCATTTCATTGCAAGTTTTCTGCTGAATCTTTTTCTTGTTGTTACTGAAGGAGCCTTATTGGATTTGTCTTCCTAGATCTGATATACTCTGTACTGGCCTGCCTGAGGTGCAGTTTAAATGGTTGGTTAGAGTCTTCTCTGGGGGGCTGCAAATGACTGGGTGCTCATATTTTTTATTTGCCTTGGATTTTTTCCAGTGGTCTGCACTTCGCCCTCCACATCCCTGATTAATATTTTACATATATTTTACTAGCACTTTAAATGAAAATTTCTTCCTGAGAAGATTAATTACTGAATGAATGATATGGAACTCTTATTATTCCAATAATTCATCCACACAGAATTTAGCGTGTGTGTGTGAAGTTAATAATATGACATTAATGGATCTAGTTTAAGATGTACATTAACTGCTGCCTTTCTGCCGTCTTGTGTAAGTTGCAAGAAGTTGCTAGATGCTTATAATGGCAATACCAAATTTTATCATACCCTTCCTACGATGCAATATGAATTTTAATCAATTCATTTTTTTTTCTCAAAGCATTCCTAATTGTATGCTTGGATGTTAAGCCCAATTGAACATGCTTAAGAAATTTTTAATGAGAATGTAACACTCTTACATATAAATAGCAGGTCATACGGAAGACAGGGAAAGAATCAAAGCAATGGCTCAGATTAATAAATTGGAAAGCCTGACATGAGATGGAAGGAGTGCTTCAAATGATCATTCCCTTCTACCCTCAATCTTCCAAATGTATGTCTATCCAGAAATACTCTATACAGTATGACAGGGAGAGGGATCAGTGGAGGTAAAAGGAAGATAGCAGTATTGCACCATCACAGTGCGATGTTGTGCCTGTGATGTAATGTTGCACATAGGTATGAAAGAGATGAAACATGAGAAAACAACACCCATCATTTTGACAAAGAAATCCTATGGACTCTTCTGACAAAGGGGATGAATTATGAAACCACCTACTCAGATGTGGGCTTACTCTGCGACCTGTGCATCCACACAATCAAATTAGTAACAAGAAATGAATAGGTTAGTTTGCCTAGGTGGGTAGTTATTCGCCACACACATTTATTTGCTTCTGAAACTACTTAAACAAATTACTGGAGCATAGAGAATATGATTTCAGAGGAAGAGAATGTGGACTGACTGGCACACTTGGATGGGTGGGAGAGCAAGGTAGAAAGGTTAGTTGAAATTTGGGAGAATGCCTAGGTGTGTCTGTTGTGCCTTTTCTACTATATCCTGATGACTTGCCTTGTCTCTCATGTACACTAGCTCCTCTCTGTTTTCATACCGACTTCTGAATCTTACAATTTCCTGGAAAGAATGGTCTACAAGCAGTTCCAGGTTTCTCCTGTTAAGTATATAAATATACTTTAGTAAGTTTAAAGTAACCCTGTAGACATAAAAGAAGGAGAGTAGAAATAAAAGGAGAGTAGACATTGAAGAAGAGTAGACATAAAAGAAGGAGAGTAGACATAAAGGAAGGAGAGGGAGGGAGGGAGAAGGGGAGGGAGGGACAGAGAAAAGAAGAAGATAGTAGAGATAGATAGATAGATAGATAGATAGATAGATAGATAGATAGATAGATAGATAGATAGATGTATGAGAGAAAGAGAGGGAGGTGGAAATTATGCTCACTTTTGAATCTCATCCAGAGTTGTTGCTTCAGACTAGTATTTTTCATGATGTAATTCGTGTAATTCAAAAGGATTTAAGAGCAGTTTTTTTTCTAAGCTGCTTCACTGGCAAATATGATTGCATGCAGTTAATATGTGAGGAAGAAAGAAGAAGCCCCACAGAGGCTCATTAAAAACACAGAGGACCTTCAGTTAAAATATTAAAATAAGAACTATCGTCTATTTTTGGAAATGTTTTCCTTTTGGGGGATATCTCCAAAATGTTAATCAGTGTGACAAGACAAAGAAGAGACTCTTGACAATCAATTGCTCCTTACAGGTGAAGTAGTTCAAAATAATTGCACGTGTTTTGGGGTCTCCACAGTGTAATTGCATGATACCAAAAGAGTCAAGTGTTTTTAAGAGTCAATCTCTCCTGCTCTATAGTATACAAAGTAATAAATGCCTGTTGAGGCTGATTAATCACTGATGTGTCACCAAGGAGTCTAATCCATCTCAAAAGTCTTCTATTATAACCATCCTTCCATGGAGCAGGAATTGTTATGTAATATAAGAAAGGTTTGTAACAAAACAGGAGATATATTCCCATGTCTTAGAAAATATTAAAGTAGCAAGGCGATGCTGTCATCTCAAACATATTTCCAGTGTAGTTTCATTTCATATGGGAAAGCCAGGAAGACAGATTGAGACAATTGAAATTCAGTGGGAAGGTTTGGACAAGGGCGAATGTACTAGGAAGCATGTCTGAACTATGTCATAATTTATTTTATAGCACTATACCAGAAGAGAAACATTTTGCTTCTTATTTTGGCAGTGGCCAGAACTTCACTTTTGGTCATCGGGTAAACACAGAACCTTCAAGAATGCAGGCTGCTGATGTCCCATGGTAACAAGGAGAAACTACTGTAGCTGACTGAAAATGTTGGAAAGAACATGCTGCCTAATGGATGTAGTAGCAAAAGAGCTCTGGTGGCTCAGCAGACTAAAGCAGTGTCATTAACTGTTATTAAGATCAGCTGCCTACAATTACTGCAGGTTCAAATCCCACCAGGCTCAAGATTGACTCAGCCTTCCATCCTTTCTAAGGTAGGTAAAATGAGGACCCAGATTGTGGGGGCAATAAGCTGACTTTGTATAAATATACAAAAGTATGAAGGCTATTGCTTAACGCATTGTAAGCCGCTCTGAGTCTCCAGAGAAGGGTGGCATATAAATGAAATTAAAAAAAAAAGAGGATCTACTACTATTACTCCAAGAATGATCTTGAGGGCATAATTAGAATTCCTAAAGAAACAAAGATCCCAGGACAATTGAGATAGTAAATCTATGATATTCTATATAGTGTGATACTACAATGTCCATCAGCCCCAGGTGGCATGCCAGAAGTGATGGCAATGTATTCTACATGTATCTGGAGAAGCATGATGTATCCATCCCTTTGACAGGAGATCAGTCAAATACTGTATATATAAAAAATTGTTTTAGATATATTTAATATTATGTTGCTATTAATATCTATACTAGCAGTACTTTGTTGTGACTATTTTTTATTACTCTTAACAGAGATTTTAATAGAAATAGGTATTTCAAAGGAATAATTGAATGTGTTCTAAAATATGTATACATGTGTGAGTAGTTAGTAGAGATTAGTTTTTAATTAGATAAAATGTTTTTGATTAATTACAAAATTGTTTCCAATTACTTAGATAATATTTTAGGGGTATTTATTTTATTCCATGTATTTAATAAAATAAGATATAGGCTGTTTATCATTTATTAATACACACATTCATACACAATATCTCTTTCCAACAGTGTCCTCAGAAAAATATACAATTGAAAACAGTAATAGAATTAAGTCACATTAAGAATGAAGGCAAAACATCCTTCATTCTTCAAAACAAAACAAGAAAATAACTCCATTAGCAATCAGAAAACAATATTTCTTGATTGCAACTCAGAAGATGTTGGGCCAACCTGACCTGTTTTGGAAAATGGTCTAGCTGAAATGCTGCTAGAGAATGTCTCATTAAGCCTAGCCTATCTAGATGGAGATTATGGGAAAACATTTTTGAAGGTGATGCTCACCAATGAAATGTTTATTTATAATCTATAAAAGATAAAAAACAAATTCATTTTAACTGTTTTCCTTCAAATGGATAAGACAGGGGTATCAAACTCAATTTCATTGAGGGCTGCATCAGGGTTGTGTTTGACCTCGGGGGGCCGGGATGGGTGTGGCCAGCTCAATGTCACTCATGTCAGGGGCGCCTGTGGCGGTCCAAGAACATTGCCAGGGAAAACAGGCTTGTCAACTCCATTTTCAGCTGTGATAGCCTCTTGCAACCTTCTGCCAGCAAAACCAGAGCTCTGGAGGGCGCACGTGGCCCTACCGAGCTTTGTTTTTGCTGGCAGAGGATTGCAGGAGGCCGTTGCAGCTGAAAACGGAGCTGGTGAACTCGTTTTCCCTGGCAGAAGCACCGCGGGACAGTCCTTCACTGTTTCCAGGGTGGCCCTGCAGACCAGATCTAAGCACCCCACAGGCCAAATCCGGCCCACAGCCCTTGAGTTTTGGTTTCTTATTTTTCCCATCAGGTTTTTATTTTTTTTAAATTTATACATACCATTATGTGGATGGTGTGGTGTTTGAGTATCATACATTTCAATACAGATAAACATATTCATAATTATTACATTTCATTTTCCTTATTCCATATTGTCTACCCCTATCTTTTACACAAAATTTTTATTTTCATATAAATATTAACAAGTATGCAATAACATCTAAATCAATATGCTTTAACGTCCACCATATTATAATTTTAATAGTATAACCCTCAAGTAGAAAAAATACGAAATTGCCCGTCTGTTTTCCTTTCTCCTGTACACCATATTTCACCCAATTTTACAACAACAATCCATCTACTTTCCTCTTCTTTCTCCTCCCTCTCTTCCCTTCTCCCCTCTCTCTCTCCTTCCCTCCTTCCTTCTCTTTTTCCCTCTCCTTCCCTCTCTCCTTCTCCTCTCCCCTCTCTATTTCCCCTCTCTCTTCTTCTCCGCTTCCCTCTCCTTCCCTGTCTTTGGGTGTTAAGTGAATTTCGTTGTATGGGTATACTGTGTTACAATGACTATTTATTTATTTATTTATTTATTTATTTATTTATTTATTTATTTAT
>WNWU01000043.1:10248947-10284630 GCA_012654045.1 Ptyas mucosa | reverse complement strand
TATTTATTTATTTATTTATTTATTTATTTATTTATTTATTTATTTATTTCTACTCTTCTCTTCTCCCCTCCCCTCTCTCCTTTCCCTTCTCTACCCTTACTCTTTCTCCCCTCCCCTCCCCTCCTACTCCCTTCCACTCCAATCCATTTCCCTCTCTCTTTTCGTTGTTGTATATAATATTCCCAATACCTACAGAATATGGTGTATTTTCCAGTTAATATCTCTTTCAATTATAACTATACAACTTTGTAAAGTTACATTCAAAAAATAAAAGAAACAAACTTAATTACTTAAATGTGTTATTGATAATAATAATCATAATTATAATATCATCATAATATCGATTAATCTTCATGTTAATAATTTTACACACATATTCTAATCATATATATATATATATATATATATATATATATATATATATATATGCAACTACAATATTATTCTTTTAATACTAACGTCACTTCATTGATCAAACAGCATACTGTCTGAATTCCAGTTTCTTACATCCTAACATTTCAAGCTTACCACCATTTTCATTCTTTGTGTCTATTTTTCATGTTTCTTTTCCCAACTAGTTTGACTTTGTGATACATTGCTTTACACCCTTCCATTGTAAACTTCCACTAATATTTTTCCCCCTCTACATTATTATATTCAAGGACATGATACTCTGTTTTGTTATTCATATTCCCATTATTTAACTCTTCCTCTCTGTATATTTTAAAGTTTGTTAGTACACATAAATATATCTATTTTCACATTACCTACACAATAGTCATATTTTATACACTTTTAATAATACCATCATTCAACCCAGGGATGAAATCCAGCAGGTTCTAGAGAACCGGTAGTGGAAATTTTGAGCAGTTCAGAGAACTGGTAGTGGAAATTTTGAGTAGTTCAGAGAACTGGCAAATACCACTTCTGCCTGACCTCAGAGTGGGATGGTAAGGGAGATTTTGCAATATCCTTCCCCCAGGAGTGGGGAGGGAATGGGGATTTTGCAGTATCCTTCTCCTGGAGTGGGGTGGAAATGGAGATTTTGCAATATCCTTCCCCTGCCACACCTACCAAGCCGCGCCCACAGAATCGGTAGTAAAAATATTTGGATTTCACCACTGATTCATAATGAATTCTCATTCATAATTTTCCAGTTTCATATCTATTTGTGGTAATGTTTATCCTAATATTTATTTATATTAAATACCAATTAATTGTCCAGCCTATATCATTCTAATATTAATACAATTATTAACATATAATCATGACAGATCTATAACTCTTTTTCTCCCCTTAACCATTATCCACATCCCATCCTGTTTTCCTCTTAAGTCTTTTATTCCATCTACTTCAAAGTTTATATTCTGAATCCATAATTTAATTTTTTCTCCTTGCCCTGTTTTTTCTCACTGTTTAATTTGAAAGCTTTCTGCTCTAAATCCTATTGTTTCCATCCAAACTTCTTCCCATTCCTCCCATTTCTTTTTTAAATCTTTTAAAATGTTTTCCCCATTTTAATTCCTCAATTCTTATTAATTTTAATAGTGTCTCCTCCTTGTTATCTTCTTTTTGCTAGTTTCTCAGTTCTAATTCCCCTTCTGTTCCAGCTGATGATTCCATTCCTTCCTCCTTGCCTTGGTCTTTGAACCTTGCCTCTTGTATACAATTTTCCTGTCTTCTATCTATACAATCAAATATTTCTACCATGTCCTTGTGTAGTTCCAGGATAAGGCCCTTAATGTCCTTAATGTTTTGAATCATTAACTCCATTCCATTTGAGTCTCCACAATCGTCAGTTCAGAAACCAAACCTCCAAGTCAAATTTAAATGTCTCATCAATGTTCAATAAAATCAGTTAGTTATTTCAGGGATCCTCCACTCCTCAAGCTGTTTTTGTATATCCAATAGTATTTAGGGATCCCCAGACACAAATTCTTTTTTAATATTCCAGTCTCCAATGGTTAGAAAGTAAATATGTATAGTTCAACAGTTATTTCCCTTCATTTCAATATTTACTCCCAAGTTGCAAAAACTCACTGTCATCAGCAGATGGCACTCTTTACTTCACTCTGCTGCCTCTCTGCTTTTATTTTGACTCTGCTGCCTCTCTGCTTTTATTTTGACAAGTCCAATTTATTTCCCTTGCTTAGTTTAACTTATAACTCCATTACTTATGGCAAATTATTTGAAGAAAAGATAGGTTTATAGTTCCAGCATCTTAATATGCCTTCTTAATATCACGCCTTTTGTTTTGGGAATTCCATTTCCAACTTAATTTTCTTTTTAAACAAATATTTACTTCTTTAAATTTCCAATATACTTTTTCACAATAGTTACATGCTGCTATAGCAAATTGTTCTAAAAGGTATTCCCCTTAAATTTTTAGGGGGTCTGGCTTCAACTGTAAATCTTTTCTTACCCAGACGACACACCATTCACCGTTTCTCTGCTCCTACACAAACTTATGGTTTCTGGCTGTTCCCTGGATTCATGGCAGACATTTTAACTGCTGCTGCTCCTAGTCTTTGGATGAGGGGATTTTCCGAGTCGAGGGGAGAGATGTGGCTCCCCTCAACCTGCAAGGCAGTCCCACTTTGCTTCACCACCCCTACAGGGTGGCTATGGCTTCAAATGAAGCCCCCGACAGGGAGAGCTCTGAACGGACCCACGGAGGTCACGGATCTCGCTTCCAAAGGTGCCGGAATTTCAACCGGAAGTCCCACAGCCCTTGAGTTTGACACCCCTGGGATAAGAGGATCTTAAGGTTCAATGGCTATTAACTTTGGTGGCAGTGTGACTGCCTCTGAAGACTAACTGCTGGGGAAACTACGGGCTTCTTTATATACAAGAAACTCTTCTTTGCATTTGATTGGCCTCTGTGAGAACAGGATGCTGGACTAGATGTGCCAGGGACCTGATCCAGCAGGACACTTCTTATAGTCTTCTATTGTGAGAAAGATATCTTTGCATAGATGGCATTTTGAAAACTATGAACATATAGAGAGCTGCTTAGGTGACAGGCCACTATGAATTCACTCTGGCTGACAGAAAAAAAGCCCCTCTGTTTTGAAATGAAAATTTCAAAATTTAATCTTCAGTACACAGTGGTGGACTGTACCATCTGGGGGGGGAAGATGTTCCTTCTACCCTGAACTTCTACAGTTCTGAATTTCTAGCCTTTAACATACTTAGCAGTGAGTTTACATTTGAAAAAAAACAGGGGCTACAATTCATTGAGCATAGCTTCCAGAGCTGAAAAGAACCTTTTATTTTTCTTAATTTGATTTCTTCCCTCCAAATAGACAACTACAACATAAAGGCTGTAAAAGGATAACAATTGCTACTTATAAAGTCTCCAAATCATAAATAAAGGATAATGTAGAAGTAGGGCAAGGAAACATAAATGCACTTATTGTTGGCATAGCCATAAAAAAACCCTCCCTCCATGAAAATAACTGTAACGTTTTATTAACACATTTAGTGAAACAGAAATGATGATGTTTTCTTCCCATCTGGCTCTTTCTCCTTTCCAGGATTACATCTTTTCTTTCTTCCAATTTACTAGAGATAAAAATAATTTTCCACGTTTACACATTCCTAAAAGCCACGCTCTTTCATGTACAGACCCAGGGACGGTCTGGCAAAATACATTATTGAAGGTCTGATTTCGCACCATGACATTTTTGCTTCATAAAAAAGAATTATATCTACCAAAGCAAGGAGAGAATATAGAACTTTTTTTTTTGGTTAAAACTGGAGGAAGGAGGGGGGGAAATCTCTGGGAGATAATTATAATAAGACATTTGAGTAATATCTTTGTAGTCAGCTGATAAACTGCTCCAATAGGAACAAGATTAATTTAACATGGATCAACCACACTTCAAGGAATTGGGTTGATTATAGGATTATATTCTGGAACAACATAAAGAGCCTAAAAGATTGTGTAGGTCTACCTGTAGAACAGATATTGGCTGTCAGCATCTCCTGATGCAAGTAAGACCTCACAGTGGTCTCACATGAGCAGAGAAATAGTTTTTTTCCTGATGAGAGAATAATATTTTGTACACTATCTTGTGGCCATGAAGTTTTTAAGATCATTTGTAAAACTAGTCACAAGACAAATACATTTTCAAGTCTTACATAAATTCTTCCAATGTAGGAAGTAAAGCAAACCAGACCTCAGTCATGTAAACCATGATTTCAATCAAGGAGGAAAGAAAAATGGAACTAAAGAATTTACGCTAATGTCAGCCTTTCCAGGTAGAGAAGACAGGAAATATGACCTGATGAGCTAATTCTACTTTATTGTAAGGCTATATTAATAGACTATTGCAAATCTGAAAATATAAATCTTCTACTGTCTCTTTTTATAGCCTGATAAGCTTGGGAGGTCATTTCTAGATAGTGTCTCTTTCCCCATCTACTTCCACTCCTGTCTCCCGTGGTTATCCCCACATAGCAATAGCAATATCATTTAGACTTGCATATCACCCCATAGCGTTTTACATCATTTTCTGGGTGGTTTACAATGTCAGCATTATTTGCATATTTCCCCTAATGATTTGGGTCCTCATTTTACCAACCTCAGAAGGATGGAAGGCTGAGTCAGCCCTGAGTCCTGTCAGGATCCAACTCCAGGCAGTGAGCAGAATTTGCCTGCAATACTGCATTCTAACCACTGCGCCATCAGGCCTCATATACCATTGCATATAGAGTCACATTATGGTCTCATCCCAGTTTCCCTTTTTGAGCATATAGGTCACCAGATACCTCCAGAAGAGTCATCTTTTGCAATTGCATTAGTAACAGGCATCAATGTTTAGCAATTTCAATAATTTTGAAACATTTTAATATAAGCCTTTGCCTATTACTTTCACTATCAACAATGACATTTTTAGTTTGCTGGATCCTTAACTGTAGAATACTTTAACCATCATTTTAAAGCAAGACAGTTTAAAATTATGTTGCAATATAGATGTACCACGCAGCTGACCTAGCTATTATTTAGATGATAAGGATCATGGCAATGACAATGATCGCTTTAAGAACAAATATCTCAATCTGGAAAGAAACCACTAGGCATAGCTTAGGCAAGTTGAGCCTCTTCCTTTCTCATTTTGGAATCCCTCTCCTCGGGAAAAAGTGTCTGCATTGCACTGAAATTAATTTTCTTTTTCTTTTTTTATTTGCAAAGGAAAAGGGAATACAATCCCCAAACAAAACAGATGGAAAGAGGAGACACTACCTTTTGGGAACATTCATTGAACAGCAATAAAATCAAGGTAGGACTCAAATGGTGTTACCAACTGTCTTAAAAGATTGAGGGTATGATAATATTATTGATAAAGAATAACGAACATAAAAGGACAGACATGGAGTGGAGAAACAAGCCTTAAGTATATTCTAATGAGGTGTTTACATATTTGATATAATTCAAACCATGAATAAAACAATCATGAAGCTCTGCAAATGAAACCCTTTCATTGAAAACAAACAATAATCCAAAACAATGTTAAACTGTATTATTTAATGCAAAGGCTTAACTTGCCCAGTTTTACATAAATCTCGAAGTCTATGTTTTATTTTTGAGGTTGCTGCTTTCGTGTTTGTTTTACAGTTATTTTTAAATTGAATTTGCTTTTCACAGCAGAGAAGGCTAACTCTAACCTTAACTGTAACTCTAAGAGTGTTTTGTACATAACTTTCCTTCCTCTTCATGGTTGAGTTGTTCTCAGCATGGAACAGAAAGCATAATGGAAGTAAGACATTTTATTTGCAAAGAGCATATTCTAGTTCTTTTTAATTATCCAAAGATTCAGAAAGGAATAGCGCCTTAACAAGCCAAAACAATCCCGATGCAATAGAAAAATAAACTTCTGTATTGCCCTTCTGGGCTCCTCCCTCCATCCCAGTGTTACTCGCTTCAGTGATGCCATCGATACCTGGCCAGTTTCCCATCACCCTTTGGAATGTGATTCCCATTGATCAAAATATTACCAACTCCTACCCTGAAGTCTAAATGCATAGAATTTGCATAGAAAATATACTGGGTATAAGTACTGTATTGCCATTTAAGTCCTACTGGGTGTAAGGCCTGCTATTAATTTTTATTGATTCATTGGGGAAATTAACCTGTGGTTAGCTTGCAACAGTTTTTTTCCTATCAAGTTCCCCTGGGCAAACTTTTCATTAAGGATGAAAACTCCTTAATTTCATAAGACATGGAGAGACTTGGCCATAGTTTCAATAGGGAAATTGTGAGCACCCTAGGACAAGCCAAATCCAAAAAACACTACAGAATTCCTGGAAGCCTGGCATTCAGACAAATCAGTCATCAACAGGAACATAGACATAAACAACATCTACATGCCAGTCAAAAGAGACAATCCAAAAGCCAAAAAGGGAACAAAAAAGACCAGAAAACTCCTCAATCAATAGCCAAATGAGCAGAGATTAACACCAAGATTAACATTAGACCAACAATTAGAAAGCAAAAAAAAAAAGCCCAATTAAGGAAATACCAATGCAGACAAACAACCTAGCAGTTAACCACAGCCTAATTAAAGAACCAGCAAGATACTCCCAACCCACACTGACAGGAAAACTACTAGTATAATGTGAGCAAACACCACTCTCTAGTTACTAGTAGGTAAGGCCCATGTAGCCAAACTGGTAATCTTCCACAGGAGATTTCCAATGTGGGAGCAGAATGAGATCCTGACGAAAGGGATTGGTTGGATGCAACTGAATATGTCTTCTATACTGCTTCTGTCTTGTGATATCCAAATCGACAGGGTGTCCTCTGCCTGTCTGTAGGAATGGCTAGGAGAAGCTGTTGGAAAGGAAACAATAACAGCTACAATTTTTGGATTGTAAAAATGGTATAACTATGCATTTGATAAACACTTCTTTCATTTACACAAGTTGGCAAGATTTTTCAAGGTTTCACCAGTTAAATTTTATATTTTAAAATTTATATAAAATATTGTTGTTATGATACTGTTAGGGCTGTACCATTAGTTTAATTGCTATATTAATTGACTTAAGTCTTTAATTGATTAATCAATGGGAGCCAATTAAGCCTCATTTAATTAGTCAGTTTATGAATAAGGGCAGGCTTGTTTATATTTGATTTGAATAGAGTAGCGTAAGAGCAAAATAAAAAAAGAAACAATTCTTAAAATTCAAGTGATTGCTTTAAGTTATTAAATGGAACATAATATTACATTTCACTCAGTCTATCAAATATTAATGCATTTTAGTAAAATGCAAGGTGATTTTAAATGCAACTAGAATCCGGTGGGAACCTGAAATATTCTGCATCATACAAGGCAGATGAGAAAAATATAGAAATTCAGATCCTCGTGGAAGGATTGCCCCTCAAAATTAACAGCCAGAGACTTCCAAGAGTGAGAGGTACCCTAAATCAGAGTTTAGATTATTCGTGAATAGTTTTGAGTGGAATATATTTGACTCAGATTCAAAAAACCTTGCTGTAATTGCACCTGGAAGCCACAGCTCTATGTCTACTTTCCTGGGAATAAGCTTCATTGAATTTAATGGAACTTTTGAATAGATGTGTATATTGGATTATGCTGATAATTTTGAAGCGTTCAGTTGGACTATATATTCTACTTAAAAATAAACTATTGAGTGCAATAAGATTTTCCTCTGGATATGTTGTTAGTAACGGTGGGTTTTGCATGCCCCTCCAAATATTGCTGAATGTAACTCCCATCATCCCACATCATTAGTAAGACCTGTTAGGGATTAATAACTTCTGGTAAACCACACATTGCTCATCTTTGAGGCGAGGTGTGTGTATTTGTAGCCAATGCGTATGTAAATCACAGCGAGTAAAACAGAAATTGTTCATGGGTAAATCTTTACAGAAACAAGCTCTTGTAAAAGCCCCAGTAGGGCCTACAATTCAGTCTCAGCTACCAAGAATTTTAATAATCTAATTTATCCTTTCCCCTCCAAATACTACTCATTTGGGCAGCTCCCATGTATAACTTACATTTATGCCAATAGAAGTCAGAGAGTAAATTTGGCTGTCGAACAATATTTTAGTTATAGTGCTCATCATATTGTATTGTGACATTTGCAGTATTTTCCCAATAAGCATCACTTATGCTGAAGATCTTTTCCCTAGGCTAAAGTCAGCTCATTATTTGTACAGTAGATAAGATAGATTTGTGCTTCTGTTACCATCATAAAATATTGCTTTACTCTTCAGAAAATTCCCCTGCATTTCCTTAGGGAACAACATTTGTAGAGTCAGATACAGCTAAAAAAAGGCCAAGATGCTGAACAATTCAACTTTCTGCTTCTCTGAAGAATTTGTTAGCCTTTTTTGTAGTAGAAGGAATAATTTTTATAGATATGCTTGATTTTTTTTAATAGTGTCAAAGATATTTAAAAGCTAATTAAAAAGGCATAACACAATACTTATCTCTTGTACATGTGAATTGCTAACATCTTGGGTAAATCCTGTATGTGTAAATATTTATAGACTTTGGGTGAATAGAGAGGGATACAATACTTAGGGATGGTAATATAACTCTGGCATCTACCTCTGCAATGTATCAGAAACAATGACTCAATAACAATTGATTTGATTCTGCAAATAAAAGTAAGATCTATTAAAATGGCAGAGGTATTTACTTGTGGTATTTACGCTCGGGAGTACACTGCTGTCTGTCGATCAGTAACTTCCCCTTCACAAGACAGAAGCAATTTGTGCTTCCTGATCCCAGTTTTCTCATTAATATGTAAATGAGGCATGCCAGTTGTTAGGTTAGAAGAAAGCTGTCATGTTTATTGTGACAGATTTAATGGATGTGTTTGGATTGTGCATTCAATGTGTTTTCAAGAGCATGTCTTATCTTTGTTTAGGCAGTAAATCAAACATGTAAACAACAGTTCATTAGCATCTGTCAGAAGCTCAAAGCTATACATTGTTAGAGTTGGAAATCTCTCCAGAGATAACAAACAAAAAATAGTATATCTGACTTTCTCCTGATTAAATTGATTTTCTTTTCTCTTTTATTTACTAACTTCTGTCAAATGTTTGGACTATGGCATACTTACATTTCTGATAGTGTGGAGAACAAACTTACTGAATGTTAAACAGTTTCTACTATCTTCTGATTAGGGCCACCTTTACTAATGTGGTGTGGTAATGGACTAAGATTGGAGTGACCTAGCTTCACCTTCAACCTTAGGAACTCCCTGGCTGTCTTGTGATCATTTAGTCTCTCTCAGTTCAGAGTAGGATGGTGGTGTAGGAATTCAAACAAGTTTCTGGAGAAAAGACATGATATCAATCTGATAAACAAACAAAATGTTTTCCAGATGTGCTGGGATTCACCTTCCAAAATAGTGACTTGGATATGAAAATTTAAGGTTATAAAACAAGGTTAGGGCCATAAATAAATATATTTAAGATGTTAAATAAAGTCAGTAATTAATATTCAAGATTTGATTGTCTGGGCCTGCTTTGTACATAACAGTAAACTATTAAAAAAATGTGTGTGATCAGTTATCCCATCCATAGTAGCATCACTTTTTGCATGAACTAGGATACTTGTTCAACAAATTTTGGTTTAAACATCCTGATGTAAGATTTTGTGTGAACACAGCCAGTTTTCCATAGGACAGTAAGCTAAAACCAGATAACCAGTTTATAGTAAATAATTCAGTCATCACATTACTAGAATGTGGGGATACATATATCATGTTATGCCCATCCACCATTCTGAATTAGCACTATATGTTGTGTAGATATTTTAGCTAACCGACTGTTAAAGAAAATTGGAAGGAAGCAAAGGAATTTAATGTATTACAGATTTTCTGTTCTTTTCTGTTCTCTTAGTTATATATCATGAGAAGTCATGACTACTTTTTGTTTTAATTTGGGTCTTAGGTTTTTGTTTGGTATAGTTATAGCAGCCTAGGGAAGCTAAATATTCACTGCCTTTGAATACCAGAGAGCTCAATTAGACCATGTATTGGGAATACAATAGTCCAATCTAATGTTATGAGATAGTAAATTTTAATGCATCTGCTGCATTATAGACTTTACAATGTAGATATTGCTTTTATTTAACCAATTTATATTGGCTTTTACCAATAATTTAATTATAATAGATTGGTTCTTCCACACAAAGTTAGACAAGCAATGCAGAAGAGTACAGAATTATTAGACTCATTAAACATTTCATCATGAAAGATTTTCCCTGTGAATCATTGAATTAGATTCATTTGACTATTACTTTCTGCTATTAATTTCTGTGTAATCTGACACGAAAAGCTCCATGCTTACACTATGCTGAATATTATGAAAGACAGGCACATTGAATTATTATGGCAACAAAGGAATTATATATGGATACATACTTTATATACTACTTTGTGGCTTTCAAAGTTTCCTTTTAGATCATATCATCCAAATTCACTGATATATCAGCCAATAAACAAAGCTCAATTTTGTGTTTATTTCCAGGAGGAAATTAAAGAATGAATGGTTGGCTGCATGTTTAAAATGTTAATTTTTTTTCTCCAAAAGAGTTGAGAGAAGGATTACAAATCCTAGCCTTGTGTCATTGTGGCATTACGTTCTCATCCATTGTAGTCTTTCATCACTACTTAAAGTTAAAAAATGTGGTTCCCAGCTGCAAAAAAATAAATAAATTGCTGCTTGTGGTTTAGTACTATGTAATGATGTAATCTTAATGTTACCATTTGGCATGTTTTAATGGTTGATGTGACATTGAGTAAGATTTCTGAAGCATAATGTTTTGGTAAGTTGCCCTAAGTTTCATTGTAATGTTAATTTTGCAGTGGGTGTGTTCCTATTTTAGTATTAAAAAGTTGTAATTTTAAGATCTCTAGCAAGCTATATCTCTGTAAAGTTTATAACAACGAATATATGTGTGTGTGTATGAAGAGAAGCAATTCAATCTATAACATCAAGATAATTATGTCTCCAATTATTTGTGTCTTAGGTTTCTTAAAGCTCATAGCCCCAATTCCTCTTATGCTACCAGCTGAAATAGTCATAGAATAACTCAGCAGTCTCATTCATCCTAGAAGACAGACAACTTGTATTCTGTCTTGGGTCTGTGAGGGATGTGGGTGATAGTAAGATCATTGAAATGTTCAGACTGATATTTCTGGGTTAATGTATTTCAATTTGGGATAAATTAAAAGAAATAGAATGAGTGCCTAAGACACTGCAGTTTACAGTACTCCTTTTGGAAAAAAAAATCCCTCAAATGAAAAAAAAAGATTTTAGAGACATTGATTTTTAAATGGATAGATTGGATAATTTTTGTCCACATTCTGTTCTTTAGTCTTTCCCAAACATAGAAATGTAGATTGAAAATATTCAGCCTTGCCCGCTCTGGACTAGTGAATGAGATAGATTCTGTCTCTAGTTGTCATGAGTGCTTTGAAAGAAAATTGGAGACCAACAGCTTTGATTACTGATAGAGATAATACTATGAATAGAGCCTCACTTATTTGTAGACTTACAACTCAATATGACAGGGTTGACACTGGCAATGACACTGAGCAAGGAAACTACCTGAACGGCTCTGTACACTTAATTGAATTTTAATATCTTGTTTTGACTTCCACTCCATAAACATTTTGGAGCAAATGCTGGAGGAAATTAAATATTAGCCCTAGTGGGGTACCCCATGATTCTGTCTTAGCCCAGTACTCTTCCACATCTTCGTAAACTATTTAGATGAGGGGATAGAACGAGAACTCATCAGATTTGCAAACACCACCAAGCAGGAGGGAATAGCCAACACTTGAACACAGAAGGATCTTGACAGATTTGAACAATGCCCCCTATCCAACAAAATGCCATTCAGCGGTGAGAAAAATACTGTATATATAGTTGCCCAAAATGAATTCTTCCCTGATTTTCTATAAGCTGATAAGGTCTATATATTCCATCTCATGCAATTATTAAATAATATTATATAATGTGGCTTCTGCTGTTTTTTAAATAGTTCATAACTAGAATTTGCTTTCCGCTTTGATAATGCAAAGGTAGGCATGTTTTTCTATACTTCTATCCTCTGAGTTTTACATGTCAAAGATACACATGCCATTCAAATCTTGCTTCTTGACCCAGGAATAATTTCATAATTGCAACATCTACCAGTGACTAATTCATTTAGTCTGCAGTTTCAAAAAGTAACTGTCAGCTATAGACTTAATTATTGTAATAACTGGCAGAGTTTTTAAATTTATCTGCTTCTTTCTTTTTCTTGCCTTTAGCACCAGCTCACCTGATAAAGAGTTATAGAGAAATCACAAGTTTACACATACTTTTGGAGCATATTGGTTGATCTCAGTTAAGCTATTTGTTAATTATGGAGTTATTATTTTCCATTCCTGAGTTTTATTATGTACTTTGAATTATAGAATTCTTGAGAATGACTTTGTGAACGGATTCTTCCATATAATAACAAGCCCCTCCACTCTTCATAGCCCTCCAACAGAACACACAGACAAATGTGATTACTTCATTCCTCCAGTTTTCTTTATTTGACAATATATTTTGGGTGGGGATGAGGCGCTTCCAGACAAGTGAAATCCAACTCTCTTTTTTAAATCAGCTAGCCATCTATTAGTAAATCCCAGCTTTTTATGCCCTTTGTGTTAGACCACTTCGTATGTTAATAAATGTCAGCAAGGCCCAGTGGATGGCACTGTTGGTCTTTGATGAGCTGGGCCCGAATCCCTGATCAATTGGAAACTCATTGGGCAAGGACAGATATGTCCCTATTGATCAGTTCTAGCTTTCGTTCTGAAAAATGGGAATAATGAAACAAGCAAGGTAATTGTTTGTAAACCATGTTGAGTATCACCAGCAACATTTCAACTTAAAGGTAATCAGACAGTTAACTTACAGAGAGCTTATACAACAATTTTTTTTTTACAGTAGTCTTGAATTCAGAGGAATGTCAAAAAAAAAGTCAATATCATGATAGTACCCATTTTACAGATAGGAAAATTAAGAATTTTTGATTATGACCTATCCCGAGGTAGAGATCAGCATTCTCACAAATATCAATATGCCCATTGACATACAACCACTAGGTTATCCGTTCCAGATAAGGGGGGTGAGGGGACGGAGAGATGCACACATATATAGTTAGAATCTTGTAATAAGAAAAAATGAATAATAACATAACATGTTATAGAGAGTTCAATATGAAATTAAATGTTTTAAGTCACAAAGACACCTTGGTGACCTTCAGGTATTTTGGATTTCATTATCTACAGTATTTGTATACAGCCTGGTCAGAGGCAAGAGATTATAATAACCACCATTTAAAACATCTAGGGGTTACCATGGGGCCTATTCCTATTCTAAGAATCATTTACTAAAGGATGAACTACATATATAGTAGTAATTCTGCAGGGCACTGTTTAATCTCCTGATTTTTTTCTCCATCTCCTGCCCTCTTTCTATAAAGAATTTGAGAAACAATAGCTTTCCAGATATTACTGAGTTACAGCTTCAGCACAATTGGCCTTGCTGGATGCTAGAAGTTATAGTTCAACATCTAAAGAACTCTGTTTTGCATCAAAAAGCAGATACAAACGAGAGTAAATAAATAGTAAACACAAAAGTAACCTGAAAATGTGTATTGTTGATGGGGGCCAGAGTCCTTAGTGTTCAACTAAGAACACACACAAACATATGCGAAATGTGTATGTGTATTTAAAAAAAAACTGTTTCATTTTTTCTAACAAATCATTTGTTTCTATTGTTCAGTCTTAAATAATGTAACAAAGAAAAAAAATTCTTTGTCTTCTTTCATTTTTGAGAGAGATTCCATCAATATTGTTTGGATTTTATCGTACATCTAATTATCTGTCTATTCATTCCAAACTCAGTTATTTTGCAAACCTTTGTTATCACTTCAGATGCCCTGACTTCTTAACAAGGAGTCAAATCTGCAGCAACTTTGTATAAAATGTATTCTGAAAAGTAGGCTCACCAAGGAGCATGATTGTAAATTCCACAGCTAGTAGGCCAAAGGTACAGGATGATCCAGCGATGTTTGAATTGCACAAGTCTTCAAGAGACCCAGCCAAAGTGGAAATGAGTTTTAGCCTCTAAATTGGAGCTGTTTGCTCTAAGGTAGACTTTCCCCAAATTGGTGAACCTCTTGTGGTGTTTGACTTTAATTCTTGTAATCTTCATTAAATTCTGGAATGATGGGAGATAAGTTCAAGACATTGGGAGAATATCAAGTTGGGAAAAATCTTTTCTAAAAGGAAGAGACACTTTAAATATTAGAGGTGTTTTCATTAATATAAACCTCCTTGAGGTTTATGGGACAGTTTTGACTGAAGTACGTTGCGTGATTCTGAGCCCTTTGGTATAGGAGTTATAACCTGGCTTGGCTCTTTTCTGCCTTGTTTGGTAGCATCCTATTTGACTCTCTGACTGAACTCCTTGGAATGTGGGAGGAGTCTCTTTCCAATTTGTAATCAGATGATAATTTCCATTAATGTAAGGAGCAGGACTCATGAGAGAAGAGCAGCAGCAGATGTCAAAATAGGAAGAATATTATTCACAGAAAATATTGCCAATGCTTCACACCTTGAAATTAATTCATGCTCATCTTAGTGTTTACCTTAACCATACTAGGAAAATCAAAAGTGCTTTGGGTATCTATGTAAAGTTAGCATCTCAAGAGACAAGGCAACACAAAACTACAGTACAGTCAAGACCCAACTAGCTTATCATTCCTTTGTTTCCTCTTTTCCCAAGGTCCTTACAATTTAATCAGAACTTCTTAATAGAACATGAATTTTAAATTGCAGTCATTTCTTGCCAAATAGCCACAGGCTTTTTTTGCTTCTGAAAATACATCTATTATTTCCTTTTTTCTTAAAACTTACTAAAATAAAATAAATTCTTTTATGAGCCATATTGTTCTCAACTGAAACACTTTTCAGTAAACCCTTGTTTATCATTCATCTTTTGGAAGCCAATTATCTTCTTTATACAAGTAATTGTGAATGTTTCACAATTAGCAAATGAGAAGAGCATATAATTAAAATTACAATGGATATTCTATAGCTGGTTTTTTTAAAAAGGAACAACACCCCCACACATCACATCTATGTATGGACATCAGATTTCAAGGCAATGTTCTCATTTGTTATTTCAATAATAATTGTAAATAAACAGTAGCAAGGAGTATTGGAAACAAAGATGTTTTATTTGTTCATTAGCCAAAAATTCTCTTGATAGTATAAGGGAAAGACTTGTGCCTTTAACAGAAGAATGACCCAAGCCAAATCAACACAACATCAAACTGTATAGGTTATAATTTATATATTGACTTGATTAGCTCTGTGTAGATTGGCAAAATTATGTAACTCTAAAGTTACCAGAATTCTTATTAGGTCAGAAGCCAATGAATAGCTAAAAGTACACAAGTTAGCTATTGTACCTCAGAATATAAGAAAGAAAATACACATAATTTTCTAAGCCAGTCTGAAACAATTTTATTAATACTTTCAATATTTAAGGTTGAAATCCTATAATTTATGAAAGGATATTTTAGGGATTCTACAATTATTTGGATGTCCCGCTCCAGGATTAGAAAGAGAATGCTGATCTTGGGAGAAATTTAAACTTCAGATATTGCCTCCTTATTTTCAGATGCTTGAAAGAGCAGAATGAATAAATATGGAAGATCAAAATGTTGTAGCTCTTCTACATTTCACCAGGCAAGGCAGGTCTTCTATGCCATGTATAGAACTGACATACATTAATTTCCATAATTGGCCTCTCTTGAAAACAGTTATTTATAAGAAAAAAAAGTTTAGAAGGAAATGATTGGGCTACCAGAACTGGGTTGCAAATGTTCAGATGAGCACTAGATGGCAGAAGTAGAAATACAAAAGCTACCGTTTTTTGCTGCCATCTTGTGGTCATTGTGTTTTTCCCCCCCAGGGGAAAAGATTATTAGATTACTTTCTAGTAATCCCTGTCCAGAAAGGGATCTGGCAAAACACTAAATTTCTTGGACGTTTTACAATTTGAGTTTTCCAAGAAGGAAAAGAGAGATTACTTATATAAGCCTTTAAAAAAAAAATAGAAGCCCATCACATATTTCCTAGGAACAGGTGCAAAGTTGCCATGGGCATACAAGAAAACTGGAGTCTGCCTGAGGCAAGTAAGTCCTAAGCAGGAAAAATAAAAGTAATGCTAAAAAATGAAAGAGCGAATGTAACATAGTTTAAAGAACATGAACTTAGTAACTTGTGTTAAATTTAAACTTAGCTTGCAGGATACCATTAAGCAATATTTCAGAACCAGATTATTTCTCACTTCATATCTATAATATGGTTATATAATTACTGGTCTACTTTCTAGGGCAGGGGTGTAAATGTCAAAGTGGCGGCCCTGTGGGCCGGATATGTCATATGCAGGCCATGCCCACCCCAGCTCCGTGAAGGGAAAAAAATGTCGCGATACATGACGTGCCAATTTTGACACCCGTGTTCTAGGGCTTTTATAAGAACAAATTATCAAAAGAATACTTCCATTATCCAATATTTTCAATCTGTTATTCCCTTGGTTTAGGGAAAAAACCCATTATTAAGAAGAATAAATTGGGTTTGGCATACTGTTTCACCATTTGTTGTATCTGAAAATGTCTGAGATTGTTTTAGTCCCTGAATGCCAAATTGATCCCTGTGATGGTCAGTGTTGTTGATGGCATTCTCTGCATGCCAGCCCCGGTCCTTATCCAACAGATTGCTGTAGAATCCTGTAAGAATCTTTTTTTCTTAATAGGAAGCTAATCTGGTATAAAGCAAAGCCTCAATTTGAGTATAAACTTAATTCCCACATAGATCTTCATTAGAAAAGAGAATGATGCATGCTTACAGCCATTGTTGAGAAGTGAGCCCTTCTAAGAGGATAGAAATTTATTTTATGATTAGCCACATCTGCAAAGGCAACCATTTTGTAAGAGCATCCACAATCATTCTCTCAATAACCGCTGTAACTGTTTTCTAACAGTTTCTGGGGACTAGAAATCACACAGGACCAATTTGCATAAGCACATTTGAAGATTTGTGAACATAATTTTTGTGAATAAAACACGTCATGGATTAACTTTTTATCTTACATATACAATATTCCAGATTGCCTATGCAAAGTGTAGTGTTCAAATAGTAGTAGAATTTTCCCACTAGGCTACAAGCCAGGCAGATGACTATCTAAAACAATGGACATGGGACATTCCTGCCAGAGGCTGTCTATTCAACAATTCCATCAGCAGCTGCAATCAATAATAGAAACAGTTCATCATATCTTCAATACGGAAAACAATGATTTCATATGGCCATCGCTGAGTTAAGGACGACGCTGATGTTTGTTTGTTAAATCATAAGAAGATCCACAACGGTGCCCATATCAACACCTGCAAATTAATCCCTTAAAACAGAAATAAATCAGGCATGCAAATCTTGAATCCAAATTATAAAATGGGCTTTAACATCACTCATAAAACTGCAGAGAAACTTTCCATAAATGTGTGTGCGTGAAAAAACGTAGAAGTGGACAAGGAGCTGTTACACCATAGCAAGCTCTGGAACAGTGCCGCTAGGAAGTGCTGTCACATTTCCCAGGCAGTTTCCGTTTAATGTCTATAAACACTTACTTCTTTTACATCTGGGGATCAACATCACCTTATAATTCTGTTCGGTTAAGTGGCACAACACTGCACCAAACATAAAAAGCAATCTACATTTCATTTTAATGATTAGTAGTTTTGCAGCAATATTTGGTGTCAGTATGCTCCATTCTTAACCATTTGGGGGCCATTACAGGCAGTAACAGACATGTATAATTAGTGCATTTTTAAGACATAAATTGCTGCCTTTGGGGCCACTAGATACAACAGCTACAATCTGTCATGCCACATCTCATTCTCTTCTCTGCATTTGATTGTTTAAGAAAATTAACTAATAAAAATCATGCTTATAATAATTGCAACATTAGGATTGTTTCCTTAACCAACAAAGAGAAAAATATCAGCACCAGATGGCTTGCTTCATATTAATGATCATAGAGCAATTTTTGTCTTCAGAGATTCAAATGAACACATAAAAGACAGAACTATGTCCTGTAGCTTTGGAACAGAAGAAATTAATTGGATGAAAATTTGATCTCATTGAAGACATTTGGAATGTTATTATTGATTTGAATATGTAAGAACTGCCATCATTAAATTCTAAGTAAAACCCAAACACCATGTATCTTCTAGATTATCATGATAATCACTATATAGCATCAGGTCCTCTCACATTCCCTCAATACTTGTCTGCCATTTTGATATAGACATGTCATATTGGTGAATATACATGACAGGATATAAACAGTAAACAAGAAATAAAAAGGAATGCTATTTTTTCCCAATTTACACTAAGCACTGCTATACCAATCTTTCCTCTTTCTTTCCTTTAAATTCCCATCTCTTTAGTGTTTATCTGTCTTTGTATCTTTCCTTGTGTGTGTGTGTCTACCTACCTACCAACCAACCTACCAGATTAATTACAGGTAGTCCTGTAATTCATTTAGTGACCATTCAAAGTTACAAGCAGCACCAAAAAAAGTGACTTATAACCATTTTTCACAGTTATAACTTTTGCAGCATCCCCATAATCATGTGATCAAAATTTAGATGATTGGCAACTGGTTCCTACTTATGACCGTTGTAGCTTCCCAGGGGGTCAGGTGATCACTTTTTGCAACCTTCTGACAGGCAAAGTCAATGGGGAAGCCAGATTCACTTAACAACGTATCTAACTTATCTTATACTAACTTGTCAACTGCTTATTTATTTATTTATTTGTTCAACTTGTATGCCACCTTTCTCTGAAGGCTCAAGACTCAAGGTTGCTTATCAACAACCAGGTTACTAACTTATCAATCACTTAACAACTGTAGCAAAAAATGCTGTAAAATGGAGCAAAACTCACTTAGCAAATTCTCAACTACATAAATTTTGGGCTCAGTTGTGGTCGTACGTCATGGACTACATGTATTGTTTTTCCAAAACAAAGGAACAGATTCTAGATAAATCCAAGCCTTAGATATCAGGAACTATCACCTCTCCAAGGTGCTGATCAGAACTCATCAGTTAGAACAGAGTTGCTGCTTCTTTCTATCCAACCAACCAACCTTATAGATCAGTGGGTCTCAATCTTCCTAATGCCGCGACCCTTTAATACAGTTCTTCATGTTGGGTGACCCCCAACCATAAAATTATTCCTAAGACCATTGAAAATATATGTTTTCGGATGGTCTTAGGCGACCCCTGTGAAAGGGTCGTTCGACCCCCAAAGGGGTCCCGACCCACAGGTTAAGAACCACTGATATAGATGGAAGAGTCTAAATTCCAATTGCCTATCTGGCACAGGTAGATAAGGAATCATTTGGCAGATTTTCTCCTCCTCATCCTCGTCCTCGTCCTCGTCCTCCTCCTCTTCCTCTCCTCCTCCCTATATATTATACCAGTAATGAGGAATAGCATCACAAGTTTTAAAGCAAATTTATATAACAATACTCACAACTGTGTAATTTTCATGCCCAGAGAATCCCCTTGTTACAGAAAATACCCAGGTTCCCAAATAACGTATTTAAAAAGTATCTTTATGAAATTGGCAGAGAAATATCATCCCATGCAGATTGTACTGTCAAAAATTAACTTTAGGATTGTTTCTATATTAATATTAACCAAAGAAATGACATCTGAAATATCAAAAGATGATAATACCCTGATTCAAACTTTACTGGAAGTTAATAATTAGAAAGGGGCAGTGGCAAAATCCAATTTTTTTTACTACCGGTTCTGTGGGCGTGGCTTAGTGGGTGTGGTGTGGCTTGGTGGACATGACTTGGTGGGAGTAGCAGAGGAAGGATACTGCAAAATCTCCATTCCCACCCCACTCTGGGGCCAGCAAGAGGTGGTATTTGCCAGTTCTCCAAACTACTTAAAATTTCCGCTACTGGTTCTCCAGAACCTGTCAGAACCTGCTGGATTTCACCCCTGGAAAGGGGTCTGTGTGGCTGGATAAATAAATATGTTGGAAAATATAGCTAGTTGTCATCATGCACTAATATGCTATTACAGACTGAGAATTCTAGGGCTTGTAGTACCAAGATTTTCATTACAATGAAGGAGGAAACATTACACAGTTGTGCAGTGTGAATTTCCCACTTATTGTTTTACCATTGTGAATACTGTGATATGAGACATTTATATCTATATATTTAAGATTATAGATTGAAGTTCATTTTTCCTCTACTCTCATCTAGATTCATCCAGTGTCATAGAATAATAATAATAAATATGGGCTTTGTATTACCTGAATGATGGTTGATGATACTAATAGTAATTAGTAGGAAATAGCTTAATCACACTTTCTAGGCTCTTCACATATTCTCAGGGAACACAAAGAGATCCATTATATTATTTTTTTAGAAAGCTGCATAAGTTTGTTATATAAGAAGCTAATAATGTTTGGATGCTTCATTTGAAGCAAATTTGTAAACAAGATAATTAGATATTGAGCAGAAAATTATAACCTTGATGTACACAGTGAAAGATATAAAATTCCAAATTCCAAATAAAATGATCTTTGGGTTTAATCATTGGAAGGACAGAGTAAAAAGAAAGATTTTAAAAGTAATATCGACTCAGATCATAAATTAATCTCCCACATAGGAAAAAATGAAAGTCATTAAATGTCATTGTCTTATTTTAAAATGCAGCAATATCCTGTCCGATTGTAGATATTTAAAGTTAAACAGAAATCCTATCTTCAGTCTTCTGTAAGGAAAATTGAAAGAAGTTATCTAATGGAGAGAGAAAAATCCAAGAATAAAAAAAAATCAGGTGAGTTATAGAGGAGTGATTTGTAATCAGTCACTCAAGACGTTACATGATACACTAAACACAAATGGAAATGAAATATATGCAGACACTTGGAGTAGGTTAATTGTGTATATATATTCTTTCGCACAGTAGGCAATATATGAGCTATCTCTGTGCACAAAATTTTCTGGATTGATCTCTGTGGGTGGAAACAAGCAAAAGGCAATGCCAATTATTGAATGAAGTTCAGATCCAGCAATGCATAGTACTCTGGCAATTCAGGGAAGATTGAAATTTTTTGTCGGTTCGTTTTAAAGTTTGGTTTAAAGCTGGAATCCAATCCTGGCTTGTTTTCAAGCTTTCTCAGCTTATTTTGTTGCTTATGTGAAAGGAAAAAATGAAGCAGCAGAACAAAAGGGCACTTGATTTCATTCTTCTGAAATTGGAGAAAAGGGGCGTTGGTCCTACCTGAGACACTCCTTCTCGTTGGGTGGAGACAGCAGCCAGCATGGGTTGTCCCAGCCCATTCAGATTGGAGGACTGAGTCTGTCATAGGTCTTAAATCCCGCCTATGTTGCCGGGCAGACCCAGCTTTGGCAAAGGACTAAAGGACAGACTCGGCGTGTGGGAGAAGGAGAAGAGTTAAGTAAGAAGGTAAGGTAAGGCAATAGCAAAACACCAGACTGGAGAAGGGAGGGTCTGGCTGCTGTCTCCACCCAACGAGAAGGAGCGTCTCAGGTAGGACCAACGCCCCTTCTCCATTGTGGGTGGAGACAGCAGCCAGCATGGGACATACCCAAGTTCACTGTCCCTAAACCCGGGGGGGACCAATCTGGTCCGTAGAACCCTCTCCTGAGAGAACCCTCTGCAACACTCGACGACCAAATGCGGCTTCCGCCAAAGCGAACTTGTCCAGTTTGTAATGATGGATAAAAGGGGATGGAGTAGCCGCCCTGCAGATCTCGAGCAAGGATGCCTGAGTAGCCCAAGCCACTGACGTCGCCGTGCTGCGAGTCGAATGAGCCGTCACACGAGACAGGAGAGGCAGGCGCTTCCGGAGCCCGGGCTTCCTCAGGGCAGGAGACGAAACGAACAACGGATTCCTGATGATACAGAAGCTGCCCTGCTTGATGGGCGAAACTGAGCTGCCAGTGACTGCTGCACAGCCGCAGAGATGAATTGCTGTATCTGCTCTGGGGACAAGAGGGCAGCAGGCTGAGTGACTCCAGCTGCAGGTGTTGTGGACGGCTGAGAGAGAGCCGGCTCAGTGGAAGGTGACAAAACATCAGGAGGAGGTGGCAAAACAATGGAAGCTGAGTCTTCAGGAGGAGGCCCAGGGGTAAGCGATGTGCCCCACAGAGCATCAGGCTGGATTACCACAGAGCAATCCTTCAGGGAAGCCTGGTCAGAATGTGCCACAGCTGACGATGAAGTGGCCTCACGGCCCGAAACAGGCTCTACGTTCTTGGCCGGTTTTTGCCCACTAGCTTTGGCGCAGATTTTTAGCAAAACTTTATCACGGTGATGTTCTGCCTTGGAGGAGCCAGAGTGACCAGCTGATCTGTGCCGAGGGCGCGGTGCTGTGACAGAAGAAGACATAGTCGAAGACGTGGCTGTGGTAGATGCCACCTCCCTTGTAGAACTGGAGGCTCTCCGCCCATGAGCAGATTTATGCAGGCTTTTGGGCATAATTAGCTGACAGTAAAAAACCCAAAAAGATTCCAAAGGGGGGGAGCGCCAAGCTCCACAGCAGAGGCAGCCAGGAAGGGCCAATAGGGAGAGCCTAGTAGACCCTATCCCTGGGGACAGAGGAGCACCAGAAAAAATTGGGCAAACCTCACACACACACTAGCGTGGGAGCGCAAAGCTCCATTAAGGCCCACAGTGAGGATGAAGGTAAGGCTGAAAAACCTCGTAGCAACGGGAGCGCTAGACTCCGCCAATGGTCGCCGCGGATTGCAAAGGCGCCAAAATCAGACCACAGCTGAGTTCGTCAGAAAGGGCGGGGCCTAATCAACTGTCTAGTGGGATCGCTAGACTCCGCAAATGGCGGCTGCCTGAAACTCAAAAAGCAGTGAGAGCGAGCCAAGCCGACAAAGGGAGCGCAAAAAACTCCGCTAGGAATCAAATCGCCGCTCCCTAGGCTTAACAAAGTCGGCCGTGTCAATCAAGCCCCCACGCCGCTCCGGCTTCAATCAGTCAGCTGTTAGTCAGCTTTATATAAAGGAGCTGCGGCGGAGTCGGCGGCGGCGAAAAAAAACGCCCAAAGCAATCCGGCGCCAAAAATGACAGAAAAGGGCACGCAGGGGAGCGCGAAGCTCTGCAATAGCTGTGCCGACTAGGAAGGGCAAATAACAGTCTTGAAAGGGAGTGCGAAGCTCTGCAAGCCCCCAGCAACAAATAAAGAGCAGGGAAAAAGCCCCTCAGAAGCAGAGAGCCCGCTCTTGAGGCAAAGGTCTTACTGTAATATCCAGAATCCAGAAGCAACGTCCAAGTAAACAGTCCAATTCAAACCAGGAAATCCAACAAAGGGTAAAGGGTAGAAGAGAGCTGAAAGCTCAGAAAAAAAGAAATTCTCACAAAAAAAGGCCAGAGAAACAGTCCCACATGCCTGTCCAGACTGAAGGACTGAGTCAAAGCTGGGTCTGCCCGGCAACATAGGCGGGATTTAAGACCTATGACAGACTCAGTCCTCCAATCTGAATTGGCTGGGACAACCCATGCTAGCTGCTGTCTCCACCCACAATGGAGAATGGCTTTAACAAAAAAATAATTTTGGATAGCCTCTCTACTCTCCCAGTATTGTCCATGGCCAGCACATTTCAAGCAGTGGTGGGTTCCTCCCGGTTCGGTCCAGTTCTCCCGAGCTGGTAGCGGTGGCAATATGATGTCACCGAACTGGTTCTGCCCCCTTGCCCCCGCCCAACCCCCGTGTTATTCTTACCTTTTATTTGGCCCCACCCCCAATCTATTGCTGCCTCCTGAGTCCCAGCTGATGGCTAGAGGGAAAAAACCTGTTTAAACTCTTGCCGTGGGGCTTCAAAGGACCGCCCTGCAGCTGATCAATGTTAAAAGAAAACAAATGAGTAGACCAGTGCCTGCAAAAATACATGAGTAGATCAGTGCCTGCAAAAATAAATAGGTAGACCAGTGCCTGCAAAAATACATGAGTAGATCAGTGCCTGCAAAAAATAAATGGGTAGATTGGTACAGCTCTGCAAGCAGTTAAAAGCCTGGTAGACTAGTACCTCTGATAAATCCTAAATAATTGTCACATGACCATCAAGCCATGCCCACAGAACCGGTAGTAAAAATTTTTAGAACCCACCCCTGATTTCAAGGCTAGGAAACCTTGATCTTAAGAACAAACCAACAAAACCACTGGGGCAGAGGAGGGATGAGGAGAGCTGAAAGGGAAGTTTAGATCAGCTATTTGGACATCTAGAACAATTTCCATCCTCCTGCTTGCTGAATTTTGGAATCCTCATCAATAAATAGAAGGATTGCCTTTTCATACTCAGAAATGGGATGATCAGTCTGCAAAATGTAATTATATTCAATGGAATAATATGGAATTACTGTTTCTGATGGTGGTTAAATAATAATGATTATAATTAATATAACAGGCAGAGAAGTGACAGATTTCAGCTAGCTTACTAAAATAGGCTAGGACAGAGAAGGAAGGGAGATAATGAAACAAAGATAACATTTTAGCTTTTGCCTTGCTGAGAACACTGAAGAGTAATGCTATCATTTGAGAGAGAAAGAGAGCACCGAGGTGAAAGTGGTTTAGGGGACAATACAATAAATTCTGCTTTCTGCATACTGAGTTTGCGATTATGACAAATCATTGAAGCAGAAATAGCTGTAAGGCAGTTAGAAATATTAGTAAGGGTAGAGGAAGATATGAGGAAACAGAAAGGCAGCCCTGGATATCATCGGTGCAACAAAGCTACTGCATGCCAAAACAGGAGATCAGATTGTCAAAAGAAAAAACATACAGGAGACAGCAAAGACCTATGCCTAAAATCACAAAAACCAAAACACACACACACATGCCTAGGATCACCAAAGAATTACTCCTAGGAAAAGAAAACTCACAGAAGCAAAAATATGATTTATAAAACTAAGAACAATCCATCGAATAAACAAAAAAACATTGAAGATGTTTTGGGAAGACATATTTATAGAAAAATAGGCTATGATGATAATTTCCGTATTGGTTACCATCCCAATTCTATCATGTCATTCTCTTTTTCAAAATGTAACACCATTCTCCAGTTGTGTGTTTTTTTAGGGTTTTTTTGCAGGTTATATTACTGTTCTGTATATAATTGATCAGTGCCTCACTGGGGGAAAAATAGGAACTCCATTATTAGAGAGAAGACATAAAGATCACTATGCTTTTAATGTTTGCATCATAGCTCTTTAAATCTGAAATACTTGCAAATATGACATTTAAATAGACATTTACAAAACAATTATACATCCTATGTACTTGGAAGTGAATCTCCTTGAGTTTAGGAGGACTCACACCTAGATAAGGGATGTGAAATTCAACTTTATATTCTACACATTTTGAATAGTCCTATTGAGTGCAGTGGAACTTTCTTTCACATAAGTATATACTCTACAGCAGGGGTATCAAACTCGATTTCATTGAGGGCTGTATCAGGGTTGTGTTTGACCTCGAGGGGCCAGGATGGGCGTGGCCAGGGTGGCTATGGCCAGCTCAACATCATTTGTGTCGGGGGGGGGGGGGCTATGGTGGCCCAAGTGCTCTGCCAGAGAAAACAGGCTCCTGAGCTCCATTTTGGCTGCGACGGCCTCCTGCAATCCTCTGCCAGAGAAAACGGAGCTCAGGGGGATGCGCATCCTAAGCTCCATTTCCGCTGGCAGAGGCACTATAGGCCAGTCCTTTGCTGTTTCCAGCGTGGAGCCTATGAGCCAGATTTAAGCACCCCGTTGGCCAGATGTGGCCCGCAGGCCTTGAGTTTGACACCCCTGCTCTACAGAATTATAGTCTTAAAAACTTTTTAAACAGATCGTCTTTCATTATCACAGTCCACCTTTTAAGCATTTGGTATTTTAATATACCTTTTAAATCTGCATAACCCAATGAAGATACACATTAGAGTGATTTTGAGATCATAGTTTGCTTCTGGTCGTTGAGATAAATATCCATTCTAAAACTAAAAAGGTTCATTTGGGAAACTCCTACTACTTGTTATTTAGCAGCAGTCATCAGCATGCAAATTGAAAGGCACAACTTCTACCTGAAGTATTGCTTTTGAATCTAAAGTCATTATTTCCACATACAATTAAGGACAGAAGAGTCTCTGACCCATTCTCTGCCTTAAACAAACAAACAAAAAAGTAATAACATTATGTGTGATACTGTGTATACCCAAAGCTAAATATGTTGATTTTCTCAAAATCTAATTTAAAGCTTAATGATCCTTTTTATTTTGCACAATCTCTTTGTGAAAAGATACAAACAAAACAATTCTAGAGCTAGACTTTTTCTTTAACAATCGTATCTCTAACAATCGGATCTCTGAAAAGAAGTTCACAATAAATTCTAGTGATCTACATTACACGACATTATTCTGGTGATCTATATCTCATATACTCTGATTTGTCATCTGGTTACTTCAACTTTCAAAATTAAATTTCTTTCTAATTTTGCAATTGAATCAACATTTTCAGTGAAGAATGTCCTTTCTGACATACATAATGATATATTTTCAAGTTTCAGTATTTTCTAATCATTTCCAATCTTTTGGACACTATGATACTGAAATGTGAAACTATATCATTGGTTGTTCAAACAGATTGATTGTGGAACAGATGAAACATTTCTTTTATCAAACACACCTTGATTATTTTATCTATTTCTTCGCCTGAAAAAAAAGAAGAATAAAAGATGGCTAAATAACACAAACTATTACATATCAAAATTGCCAAGAAAACGACATGTTCCTATTTTTTTTAGTCAAGGTTTCTTACTGAAGGCTCTTGACTAAATTTTGTAGGCAGAGATTAGAGGAATTGTCCTTATAAGGATTACTAATAGTTAAAAAGAAACAATAAACTAAAAGTAGGTTTAAATGTGCAATTCTTTTTCTGTGGAAGGAAATTAAAAAATAGAATCTCTAGAGATCTTGAGATAAGCTATGAGATAAGCAGGGTAAGCTGTGAGCTGGCCAAATTCTCAGGCAATATTAAATTATTCAGAGTAGTAAAATCCAAAGATGATTTGAAGAAGTCCAGAAGGAGCTCATCCTCCAAACAGAAAAGGTTACTCAATTTAAATACAAACTATGACAAGTCTAACTGCCCTAATCCTTTGATGTAATCTGAATTCTCTGTACTTAACCAGGAAGAGGGCCTTGGAGTCAGACCGGAGAACCCAATGAAGATTTTGACTCAGTGTATGGCAACTATAATGGGATGCGGTGGCTCAGTGGCTAAGATGCTGAGCTTGTTGATTGAAAGGTCGGCAGTTCAGCGGTTTGAATTCCTAGTGCCGCGTAACGGGGTGAGCTCTCGTTACTTGTCCCAGCTTCTGCCAACCTAGCAGTTTGAAAGCATGTACAAAATGCAAGTAGAAAAAATAGGGACCACCTTTGGTGGGAAGGTAACAGCATTCCGTGCGCCTTTGGCATTTAGTCATGCTGGCTACATGGCCACTGAGACGTCTTCGGACAGCGCTGGCTCTTTGGCTTTGAAATGGAGATAAGCACTGCCCCCTAGAGGCGGGAACAACTAGGACATATGTGCGAGTGGAACTTTTACCTTTACCTTTACCTTATGGCAACTATGAAAAAGAAAGTAGCATGCTAGAGATAATTAGAAAAAAAAATGAAAATAAACTGCCCATCATTGTAACGTTATTATACAAATGTATATCTAGAATACCATATGTAATTCAACCTACTATGTTTGACAATTCTGGAGAAGGACCAATAAAGCTGGAACAGTTCAGAAAGTTCTATAAATATTATCTCTTTTGAATATAAATATATTTTTTGTTTTAGATACATTTTTTAAAAAAAATAAAATAGTTCAAAAGTTAATCAAAATGATCAGAAGGCTCAGAGACTTTTCTTGTAAGAAAAAGTTAGAACATTTGGAACTTTTCAACTTGTGAAAAGAGAACTGAGGGTGAACATGGTCAAAATATATATCAGGCCTTAAGAAAGTGGCCAGGGAGAAATTTCTTTCTCTTTCAAAACATGGGGACTAGATATTTTCTAATGAATCTTATTGGAAAAACAGAGAAAAGAAAGTACTTCTACATAGATCTCATAATTAACCTTGCCATTCATTATGACAAGATGTGCTAATGACTATTAGCCTGGATGGCATTAAAACAGGATTGGATAAATTTATGGGGAACATATCTCTGCAGTTATTGGTCTTGAAGACCAATTATTTCTGAGTTGAAGGGATAATATGCTTCCAAGTTAATTGCAGGGGAACTGGCAGGAAAGGGACATGCCACCAATTCTGTGAGCATTCCCAGAGGCATATGATTGCCCACTATGAGAAACAAAGGGCTGAACTAAGCTGGCAGCTGGCCAGATCCAGCATGGCTATGTTCTTATGATCAATCCTAAAGGAATAATGATGCCTCTCCCATTTCTTACATTTTGTTCCAGCTAACACAAACGTTATGGGGATATTGATCAAAAAAAGGGAACCTGATAATCCAAGATTGCATGAACTTGCTGTGTCAATGTCTTAATTGTTATGCAATGCTTACAACACCATGCAATTATGGCCAGAGATGATTTAATTTAGGGGGTGTTTCTGAAGTACTTTAGATATATTCCCTGGAATCTGTAGTTTGAATAGATCGTATTTATTCATTTTAATTTGATACTTTAAGCTTTATACCCAGATTCCTTATAAAAGGGTATTTTACTAGTTTGTATTATACTAAGCACTGACTAGAAATGATGTTCTAAGTACCTCCTACACCAAAGATAATAGCACTTGAAATATGTTAGGCATTCTATTTGCATAGATAAGCATTCTTGCCTGAAATGCTTGCCCTATCCTTGAACTTTACCAAACGTGTTAGTCTCTCTAGCCTCCTTCAGGTGTTCAGTAATTGTAAATATGGTCACTGCTAGTGTAGGCAGCACATACATCAGCTTGGCTTCTTTACATACACATACCCCTTTCCCTGTTGATAGTGAAGATCTGACAAGTGGCTTAAAATCATAAAGTTAGGGAACTCTGCTTGTGCAAGCAAGAAAACAAGCATACACAGAGAGCTTTCCCATTCTCCAATGAATAATGATTAACAGATTCAGAAAGGTCACATCTATTCTTCTTTTGAAAAAAGTCTCCGTTTAGGAAAAATCAGTCTGACACCTGCATACATGCTGCAGTATGACCTGCCCTCACTTAAATTTTTGGTGTAGATGGAGAAAATAAAAGTATTAGTTTTGTATAATGGATTCTCTCTGAAGCAAGAAAGGCAATGTCTAGGATTTGTGTCAGAATTTAGATTGTGCACATGCACATGTGTATGTCAGGATAGAAGTTATTAAAATTGTGAAAGTGCCATTATTCCCAAAAGAGAAGAGAAAAAACTAGCATTTCAGGAGGAAGATTCAAATTGTTGTGTTTCAGTCTTTTCATAATGACCCAAAACAGGGCTTTTTCCTAGTTTAGACTGTTCACCCTATATGTTATTTAGATTACCTATCCACTTGAATTGTGCAGATATTACCAGTTCCTGCCTTTCACTCCTTCATTCACCTTAGTCTAGTTGAAAATTACAGACCAATCTCTTTATGTTGCGTCACCTGCAAAGTCATGGAATCAATCATTAACCAATCTATCACCCTCCACCTAGAGACAAACAGCCTACTTTCTAACAAACAATTTGGTTTCAGAAAAAATTTATCCTGTAATCTACAACTACTACATTGCAAAAACATGGACTACACATCTCGATCAAGGCAAAGCAATAGACGCAGTTTACATAGACTTCTATAAAGCTTTTGATTCAGTGGTACACGACAAATTACTTCTAAAACTAAAATCCTATGGGGATTTCTGGACTCCTACATAATGGATAGCTGCTTTCCTGTCAAACAGACAACAAGTGGTCAAAATAGGAAGCGCTCTATCAAATTCTACACATGTTAATAGCGGTGTTCTTCAAGGCAGTGTTTTCGGTCCAACACTCTTCATACTTTACATAAATGACAACTACCCTTCAAAAAGACCTTGACTATGTTTCAGATTGGTCTAACAAGTGGCAACTTCAAATCTCAACCAACAAATGCTCTGTCCTGCACATTGGCAAAAAAAAAAATCAAAACATAAAATACAAATTAGATGAACATGACCTTGTAGATGACCCTCACTCTGTCAAGGATCTTGGAGTACTCATTTCTAAAGATCTAAGTGCCAGAGCCCACTGTAACAACATTGCCAAAAAGGCATTTAGACTTGTTAACCTAATCTTGTGTAACTTCTTCTCTGGTAATATTGTACTACTAACTAGAGCCGTGATGGCGAACCTATGGCACGGGTGCCACAGGTGGCACACAGAGCCATTTTGGTGGGCATGCAAGTGTTGCCCTAGCACAGCTCAGTGCGCATGCACGCACCGGCCAACTGATTTTCAGGCTTTCCGGTCCCACCGGAGGTCGGGAAACTGGCTGTTTTTGGCCTCCGGAAGGCCTCTGGGAGGATGGGGAAGGCTACTTTTGCCCTCCCCAGGCTCCTAGAAAGCCTCTGGAGCCTGGGGGAGGGGAAAAACGGGGTACCGGGCCCACCATGCCATCACGTGCAAAAGCAGGGGGAAATGTGGGGGTCACATGCGCATGTACAGGAGGGCGGGGCACATTGAATTATGGATGTGGGCACATGCACCCGCGACCCCCCAAGCTCCCCCCGCTTTTGGCACACGATGGCAAAAAGGTTAGCCATCACTGAACTAGAGCATACAAAACATTTGCTAGACCAATTCTTGAATACAGCTCATCTGTCTGGAACCCGCACTGCATATTGGACATAAATACAATCGAGAGAGTCCAGAGATATTTTATGAGAAGAGTCCTCCATTCCGCAATAAAATACCTTATGCCACCAGACTTCAAATTTTGGGCTTAGACAACTTAGAACTACGCCGGCTTCAGACTGACCTAAGCATAGTACATAAAATTATCTGCCACAATGTCCTTCCTGTCAATGACTACTTCAGCTTAAACCACAACAATACACGAGCAGATAATAGATACAAACTCAAGGTAACCGCTCCAAACTCAATTGCAGAAAATATGACTTCAGTAACAGAGTGGTCAATGCCTGGAATGCACTACCTGACTCTGTAGTTTCTTCCCCAAACCCCCAAAATTTTAACCTTAAACTGTCTACTGTTGACCTCACCCCCTTCCTAAGTGCACCAGAGTGCCTACTGTCCCTGTCCTAATATTCCTTTTTACTTACTCTTTCCATGTACTCAAATTATGTTTATACTTTTACCTGTTATCGTATATATGCTTAACAAATAAACTTATGATTATGATTATATTTACTGCATAGTGAAAGGCAATAGTGCCACAGAAGTCTAACATTAGATCTTCAATTATATTTTTTAAATTTTCTTTTTTTAAAAGTATGGATACAAATTTTGCTGTTTTCAAAACCATAATTGATTGTTTATGTGGAAATAACATATCGTACATTATACAGCAGTGTTTTCGTGAATTTGATAATCAGGAATTCATATAGAGTTCATACTAATATGAACTAGGATTTCTGTTGACCTTCATCAGAAAAGCAAGCTTTAATTCAGAGTTTGGTACACTTAGAAGTGGTCAGTCAGAAACAGAATTCAAATGTAACAAGCCAGGATTCAGATGTAGCATGTCAAGCTAGATTTTCCATAATGTAGCTTATTGTTATACGCAAATTGGCCATTTTTCAACAATTCAGTTGCTATTAACATTCTTAGCTTCTCATCTCTGTTTCTCTCCCTTTGAATTTTGATTACCTTGTTTTTCTTTTTCTTCATTCCACTATCTCTGATTCTTGATATATGTTAGTTTCCCTATCATTTTTCTTATTTCAGTTACTATTTTCCACTAATCTTCTTTACTTATTATGGCACAACTCTCAACGGGTTCTATTATGTGACATTTTTACAGCTGCAAAGGACTTGTAAATGTAGCTGGTGAGCTTATTTATTTATTTAAAAGCATTTATATAACTGCCCATTTTATAACCAACTTTGGTTGGCTCCCAGTCAAAAGTTGAAACAGCATTAAAACCATGGTAAAATTATAAAACTAACACATTACAAACAACAAAACTCTTGTGCCACGTCAAATTTCTAATTGCAGTCATAATCTTATCTAGTGCTTGGGAGAAAAGCCAGATCTTCAGAGTTTTATGGAAGACTAGGAGAATAATGTTGGATAAGATTTTTGAGAGTTCATTGGATTGCAAAGAGATCAGATCAGTCAATCCTAACTAAATCAATCCTGACTGTTCTTTGGAAGGATGGATACTGAAGCTGAAGCTCAAATCCTTTGCCCACCAAAAGAGAAGAAAGGACTCATTAGAAAAGACTCTAATGTTGGGAAAGATTGAAGGCAAAAGGAGAAGGGATCGGCAGAGGATGAGATGGTTTGATAGTGTCATCAACACAATGATCTTGAATTTGTGCAAACTCTGGCAGACAGGGGAGGACAGGGGAGCCTGATTGCCATGATCCATGGGGTCTCAAAGAGTTGGACATGACTTAGTGACTTAACAAGGAGGATGAAGACCTGCTGAACTTCACAGGGCAGAATACTCCATAGGCAGGAGCTGCTTCAGAAAAGACACACTTCCTAGCTCCCATCACATAGTAATATTTAGAGGAAGGAACTAGTGGCCTGCCTATCCTATTTGATGGTAAGATGGATAGATGTCCTTCAAGAAAGATAGTCCCATAGAGAGCCTGGCCCTGTGTTATTTGGGCTTTAAAGGTGATGAGTAGCACCTTGAACAGCACCTGGAAAGAAACTGGAAGTGTTTCTGTGCTGGACAAACTGTTAAAAACTCTAATTCTTTAGTGATGGTATTCCGAATTCCAGAATGAATAATATGTGTGAATTGTATATATGAATCAATTAGATTATATGTTTTATGAAATATAAGCTTAGTCTAGTTTCACTAGCATGAATCCACACACTTAATTTTGCTAAGGATCATTATGAAATCTGAAATATATAATTAAATACAGTACAGCAGGTTCACTGAGGCCCATCTAATTGGAAGTTTAGTACGGAAAGTGGCAAGTTATATTCTGCACACATCAGTACATGGTTGGTAACATTTTATTCTCAAAATTCACAAATGCGCAAGACAGGTATTGCCTCTATAAATCTGCCAGCTGCTTCTTCTGCCTCAGGACAGTGTGCTCTTGAGGATGAGCTCAGACAAATGCAAACATATACTGACCATATGGGGCTTCCTGGTTCCAAGGATCTTGGGACTTGTATCAAGCTTGGGGCAGATTGGGACTCAGGCCCAGAAGCAAACTGGTGTAAACATAGATGTAAAATACTGTTGACCAAAGATTGACATTTGATATTATTGGTTATATCCAGGCTCTAAGAATATAAACCATTGGTGAAGTAAGAGTGATCGTGATGAGGATTTTAATTCTGAATAGATGACTCAAAATTTTAAGCTGTTTTAATTCTTGGAATATTTGAACTCAATGGAGAAAGAGGTTTATTTCAGTTGGAGTACATCTCCTTATTTTTGCAAGCATTCAAAAAGGTGTTTTTTTGAAAAGGAATTGGATTTTTACTCCAGTTGCCTTTTGGGGGTGGGGAAGGGGGACATCTTTTGGCCAACCATGACCAGGATGATTGACAATCTCCATAGACATTCATGGAGATATGTTGAATAGCTAATCTATGCTGTATGTTTTCAGCACCTGAGAATGAAGCTACCTGTTCATTAACCATACTTTAAAATCTGTGATTTAATAATATGAAGAATACTTTTAGTCTGCCTTTATTGATATAAATGGATTTTTTTCTCAATGTATTTGGGAGATCGGTTAATTTAAACCTTTATCTCTAGAAGGAAAGACACGACAGTTTTGGAAAAATCTTCACAAAAATATAGTTTGATATTATTCCAGCACTCTTTTTGGTAATATTACTTCTAATTCTTTACATCTTTGGAGGAAAAAAAACCCTTCATGTTATTTACAACTTTCTGGTTTTAATTTAGGAACCACTGTGAGCTTTGCTTCTTGACATAAGATACGTTGCACTTGATTTTATAATTATCATATGTTCTATTTTTATGATAATTGTTTTTAATACAAGTTTCCCAGAGATATTTATGACATGGGGTGATATAGAAATGGCTTGTTAATTAATTAATAACAATGATTTCTTTTTACATAAATAGATGCTCTGTAAAGTTTGAGAAACATTTTTAAATATTAATTTTATTTCTCAGTTGCCAGGTACCTGTGGAAAAATCAAACTGGGTGCTGATCAACGGTAGAGGGGCAGAGAATGGGGAAATCCTAACTAAGGCCTCTCTCACCGCATGCATAAACTTAGCTCCCTACTTGCGGGACAAACCCACATTCAGCTTTCAGCAAAGGAGCACTTTGATGGGATATGAAATAGGCCAACTGCATATAATTTGGAGAGAGTGTTCCAGCTTCTCCTGAAAAGGAGATCTTTTGGGGGGACTGTATTAGAGAAATATATCTTTAACCATTGAAAGGGTGGGCTTTAATTTGATGAGAGTGATATGGGAAGGTGAGGCTGTCCTATGGGACATAAAGGATGGAGACTCCTAGTGTGACTTCCACCGTGGGGGTAGAGCTTGTGCACTGAAGTCCACTGGGAGACTCTGAGGAGGACATTGTCCTCTCTCCACCCTTTTCAGGGACAAATTAAAGAATGTATATAGAAAAGAGGAACTTCACACCTATAAGGGAGGGAAGAGATGGTGAAACATATATCACACTGCTATCCAGCAGCATAGAACTGCAAGTCCTGTACTGGAGACAGTGGTGGGTTTCTACCAGTTCACCCCAGTTCGGGTGAACTGGTAGTGGCGGCGGCGGGAGGCTCCGCCCACCCACCCGGATGTTATAATGGATGCTCTGCACGTGCACACGCTCCTGGTTCCAAACCGGTAGCGAAGGTAAGAGGAACCCACTACTGACTGGAGATGAACGAGAAAGTATGAGAACTTAATATTTATTTATAAAATATCAGTGATGTTTACCACAGTATATCTAGAAGGACTGAGATTTCTTCAGAAGCTGCTCATGGCATTTCTCCTCCTTGTTCTTTCTTTTTGAGGGTGCAGAGGGCTGTTTTGGGAGGGAAATGCCCTTGTTCTTCATTTTGCTGATAGAAACCGTTCCATCAGCAAGAGGGGTTAATTGGATGCAACTCTCTGGTGGCAGCAAGTTCCATTAGTCAACTGTCTGCGCTTTGTAGGAAAATAAGCTTAGCCCACTGCATGTTAATTTCTTTAAGTGGTCTTGCAATTGTGAAAGTCCCTCTTGTTTTTATCTCCACCTTTAGTGTGTTAAATCAGTTTGTCAGTATACATCTTCCTCACTTCATTGTAAAGCCTTAGCATTTAAGTGGAACGTTCTTTGTTGATTCTGAAACATTTCAATTTTCAGTCAGTTTGAATGAATGAATGAATGAATGAATGAATGAATGAATGAATGA
>WNWU01000043.1:10229472-10248937 GCA_012654045.1 Ptyas mucosa | reverse complement strand
CCCCCCCACCTGCCACCCCTCTCGATAAAGAGACGGTGGGGAAGGGATGCAGCCAGGTTGCTGTTGCCATTGGGGTGGGGTGGGACGTGTTGGGCTGCTCAGCTGGCACAAAGAACAGGGAGGGGAGGGCATGTCTTTCACCCCTTTCAGCCTCATCTCCTCAACTCATTTTGGTTGCGCAGCAAGCAACCAGAGAAAATGGCGGGACTGGCTGCGCATGCATGTAAGTAGTTGGTGGGGGAATTTATTTTGTGGGGGTGGCTTATAATATCGCATGCGCTGAAAAGCCCAGTTGGGCTTATTATCTGGACATGTCTTATTTTCAGGGAACACAGTAGGTTTAGGAATAAACAAAAGAATGTCAAATGAAACCAATTTGTGTTCAGCTGAATTATTTACTACTCCTACTCCAGTAAAGTATATTATAAACTTCATTTAGTATAGTATTTACTTAATTTTGGTCTCACGGGGAAGGCAAAGGCAGTAGCAGAAAGCTGTAGCAGAAACTTCCATAAACAAAACAGAAAGCAATAATCTATTTCTGATTCTTTGGGACTGATAAGACATGAGAAAAGGAAAGAAACACCAAGGTACCAGCCCATGATCTGTCCTACCCTTGAACTCAGCAAAACAACCAAAAATTGAGGAGCATTTTGCCGGAAAGAGAACCGTAAGTAAAACTAACCCCCCCCTCCACCTGTAACAAATCTGAGATGTTAGAATGGGACCTGCAAAGAGGCTTGACAAAACAACAGCTATTAGACTTTCTCATACTTGTTGTGGGGAAGGGGGGGGGGAGGCAAAATGACAGTCAATTATTTTCACAAACAGCTAGCTCAGTTATGTCCGGTGTGGAATCAGAGATAAAGGCTAAGAACAAGCTAATTCAGAGTATGGAGAGATTACCATGGGAAAATACAACTGAGTTTATGGCAAAACAATGCCTTCTTACACCGCAAACTGTTGTTTCAATATTTACTTTATTTTTGATTGTATACTGTAGTATATACTATAAAACTACTATTCAACTGAATTATTTATGTATTATGTACTACTCAGTAGGTCTCTCTGTTGTGCAATAGCACAAAACGAGGGTCCACACAGATATTAAAAATTAAAGGTGAAAGTGTACATCCTTGTCTAGTTCCTCTGAATAGTGGAAAAGTAGGAGAAAAAATACCATTAATTTTTACTTTAGATTGGCAGAGTCATATAATATATTAATTCATTGTATGAATTCCAAAGGAAACCCAAATCAATTTAATACTGCAAACATGTACTGTTTATATATTTTGTCAAAGACTTTTTCAGGCCTAATGATAAAATTACAAATTGATCTTTATTTTTATTCAAGTCTATTAATTCTATGACTAACCTAATGTTATCTGCTGCTTGATGATTCTTAATAACGAACAATATCACCTGCTGTAATTTATTTCCTAACACTGCTGTTAAACACTTGTATCAACATTAATCAATGAAATTGGACAATAATTAGCACATTGAATGTGACCTTTACCTGCTTTTGGTATAACTATAATATAAGCCTGATTAAAGACCGATGATGTTAAATATCTCTTCATATTCATGACAAAGATTTGGCATCCAAAGATCTATAAATGTTTTATACTTCTCAGTAGAGAACCTATTTAATCCTGGGATTTTATTACTTGCCATTTTTTAAATTATATGTTTAATCTCTACTTCAGATAGTGGAACAAATAAAAGTTGTTTTTGTGTTTCATCTAAATTATTTTTATTTTAAAAAGCCTCTATGTTTTCATTTGTAACACCCTGTCTCATGAATGGGTATTCAATTTTCTGTTATATCGTTCTGTTGCATTCTTAGTGTCCAGTAAATATTAGGGTTACAGGTTTATTAATATTCTTAGTTATCAGTTTCTGTTACTACTAATCTCATCTTCATCTGTTTGAATTTAAAATTATAAACAACGTTAAAAAATATTTTCATAGAACTTAAATGAGGCTGCAAGAAGAAGAGATGTAATCTTGACCTGCCGCACTGTGATTAATGGAAATAAAGCATTAATTTTAATGGAAATTGTTAAACAACAATGACTTCTGTGTTAAAGTGATTTCTGACTGCTAAAAAGTCTGTTTAATTGCTTTCCTCGTTTTTAAAGCACACTTTACAATCTCATGGTTATAAAAAAAGAGTATAATTTTTTAAACTCAATTTCTATTGCAGCCCCATAACATTGAAAGAATCCAGTTAATTCTGAGAAAAGATAATAAATACTTTTTTTGTTCTTGGGGATTCTCAGTCATCCAGGTTCTGGTTGTCCCAAAGGTATTTTTTCGAAAGGCAACTGGACTTTCTGGTTTTTCTTTGTAGACATTTCACTTCTCATCCAAGAAGCTGAAGAAGCTTCTTGGATGAGAAGTGAAACGTCTTTGAAAAAACACCTTTGGGATGATGCTTTTCTCTTCTCAGATCTGATTAGAACAAAGTGTTTTCTATACCTCTATCTAAAGCGTGTAACAAATTTTGGACAGGTAGAGTCAGTACCTCATGAAATCACAGGATTCTGTAAAATGGTAGGGAAAGGTGAAACAGGCAAACTACCTGAGAGGCTCACTTACAAACATACCTTAGCTACTGAAACATGCAGATATAAGGACATTTGCTTGCTTGTTCATGTCATGGTTCCTTTATGCTTTTCTTCTCCTTAATTAACTTCACTTATACCATATTGAGCAGACTCTGAATTTTATATTGGGAAAAAAATCAGACCAATAGTACAGATTTATGCAAAATAAACAAATTTGATTTCATTATTTTAATTTCCAGGCTTTTGAAAGCACATAGCTTCCTTTTTTCCTGCTCTTACATATTTATTTTCTCTCACCTTATATAATATTATGTCCTTAATAAGATTTGTCAATGAACTATTGACCTTATTTAGGAAACTGATTGATTTTAAATGGATGCTGAAATTGGAAAGTTAAAAAAAAGCAGCTATTGGGACACTAAGATTTTGTTCTTTGAGGTAAGGACTGGAAGACTGCAGGGAATTCCATGTAGCAAAAGGTAACATGAATTTCTAATCTACATTTTAATGCCAATACAAGTACCTTATTATAATATTACATTAGAAATGTGTGATACCCCCAAGGGATAGTGCTTTTCTTATTAGAGAATATCTTCCTCACTGTTGGAGCTAGATAGTTCTTGTGCTAAACTGTTCACAGTCTTAACTTATTATACAAAATGAGATGCCCTCTGGGTATATTTGAGATGTATATGGAAGGAACGATCAAGTGCCAAAAATACCAGATAAAACTAGGTAGGCGGCAGAAGACAGAAAACCAGAAAAAGTGGTTTAAGTGAAAGATAGTTTACCTTGCAGTCTGTTTCATTTGGAAAAAAGATGGCCACAGCTATACAGTATCTGGAAGCCATTCTTGCCTACCATTTGCATAATTATCATCACCATCTTCAAACTAAGATCTTTCTCTCTCTCCCTCCCTCCCCTGCCTCTCCTCTTTCCACAAATGTAGAAAGAAAAAAATAGAAAATGTGAAAAAATTATAACTCCCTTGTTTTTGACATATAGTTTATATCTGGATTGTTGAAAACATAAATTTTCCATTATTCCATATTTTTTTTGGCCAATCTTTTTCTTATTCCTGAGCAGTAACCTTGAGAACCTCATTCATGTATTTTGTATTTGGATGTCAAATACATTGGTTTATGTATTTGTTACTTAATTACTATGAAACTCAAGGCAGCATTCTTTGGAGGACAGGCTGCTTAAAATACAGTTTATACCAAAGAATACTAATATGTTTATTTTAAAATATATGCCTTGATTAATATGGTCCACAGGAAGATACAGGCAAATAAGGCAAATATGACAGCCAGTTTTAAAAACTCTATATGGGTTATATTCACATACTGAGGAAGTGTCCCAAAGATGCTTTTTCAAGAGGCAACTGGACTTTCTGGTTTTTCTTTGAAGAAGTTTCCCCTCTCATCCAAGAAGCTTCTTCAGCTCTGGGGAAGTCTGAAAACATTATCAAAATGTGCCATTGTCTCAGATCCTCCATTGAGCACTGAGATCTAAGCATCAAAGCCTATTTGTGATCAGCTGCTTGCATGTTGGGCATACAAGTAATACTTGGTGTCCAAAACACATGGCAACTGTTCTCCAACAGGATTTTCTACTTTAATTTGTGCACTTAGCATGTTTAGTTAAGGGACTAATCTAATGCAAGAGCATAACTCTTTGACAGGCAAGTTTTGGAGCTGATCTCATTTCTCCTGGTACACATGAGAGCTCTATATATGTATATAGCATATAAATAATGCTTCAAATAAAAATATGAGAAAAACTTTATTTAGCTACCCATGAATGAATCTAGAATTTAAATGTTTGCACAAAAGGACATTTTAGCTTGGAGCTATTTAGAGCAGCGGTCCCCAATCCATGGTTCATGGACCAGCACCGGTCAGTGGCATGCCAGCAATCAGTCTACACAAACAAGTAAAGCCCCATCTGTGGGATGCAGGCAGCATGTAAAACCACATGCCCTCCGGTCCACAGAAAACCTGATGCTCAAAATGTTGGGGGCCGCTGATTTAGAATATTCATTTTAGATATTAGATTTAGTATTTTCTAGATTCTTCCTCCTTGGATTACAATGTGTATTAGCATGTGATTGTTTTGTTGTTGTATTAGAGTAAGTAAAATAGTTTACTTTAAAGAAATTATTGGAATAATTGACCTATAATAGCAATAGCACTTAGACTTATACACCGCTTTACAGTGCTTTACAGCCCTCTCTAAGCAGTTTACAGAGTCAGCATATTGCCCCAATAATTTGGGTCCTCATTTTACCTACCTCGGAAGGATGGAAGGCTGAGTCAACCTTGAGCCTGGTGAAATTTGAACTGCCAAATTGCAGGCAGCCAGCAGTCAGCAGAAGTAGCCACTGTGGCTCATAATATAAAATATAATCTCTTAATTACTATTTATCCATTATGGATAGCTTCCCCTGTAAGCTTCCCCTAATTGTTAAGAATAACCCCTACCTATCAAAAGGTTGTCCACCCCAGTTTCAATTTTTTTCCAGTGATAATACCTCTATTCTGAACTTGTCTCTTGATCTGTTCAAAGTTTCTTAACATCTGTATCACCCCTATGGTTAAGAATAACACCAGTACAAATTATATCCTCCTCAGGTTTGGCATTCTGCACTCAGGACAGCTTTAAAGAGAAGACCCTGTGTTTGATAACAACATAATCTATTACTTATGTTTATGGTAAGTTGAGAAAGGCTTCTTTAAAGTCCTTCATGCAAGATGAAATGGAAGTTCTATTCTGGATAGTAATTGTCTCTTTTCTACTCTAAATGTTACCAAAATGAGGGTTGTGCAAGTACGTTTTGTCAAGAGCACTGACAAACCAAATGTCAAAGGGAGAGCGTGCATCATACATGATGACAGCTTCCTTATCTTAAATGGATTTGAAGCATCAGAGTACCATTTATTGTGAATGCAACTCATCTCCAAAGATTTTTAAAGCATGCTGACTTACAAACCTTGATAAGAGCCTTGCAACATATGAGCAAAAAGGCATTAAAAGATGTTTCCGTTAACTCTAACTTTGCCCTATCTTTCCTCCACTACTGTTTGATCCTTCTTTGGGTGTATAAGATTTTCGACAGAAACAATCACCCCCAGACTTGGTATGGAAAGCATACGGCTGGTCAAAATTAGTTTTTGAAAACCATATGTGCTCATGTATCAGTCAGTTGTGGTATTGCCACAAAGCTCCATTGGCTGCAGCGATGTTTGCAGTGGAGATGTGTTTGATATTTTGTCTCTTAAACATTAAGGAATTTGTTGACAGGTAAGGTGACATTTTTATGTCATAATCAACTCTAGATGGAATGCAGGGAGATTGCTAAAAATATGCCAGGAAAGGGAAGAAAACTCACAGATAGAAAAAAAAATTAACATTTTGATAGAAAACAGTTCGTCTCAGCATAGGAGAGGGCATGGAATGTGATGGAGAGGCAAGATGGGAGCATCAGGAAAATTAACAAATAGGGAGCACAGTTGATATAGCCATAATGAATTATTATGAAAGACAATAAAATATCCTATTAGAAATCCAGTAAAAGACTGTAGTCCAGAGCATTAATTGACAACACTGGAGCCATGTATCAAGAGGTTAAAATTCATTACTGCAAGAAAAGCATAACTAAAATTTGTTCAGTCATATCAATTGCTGTGAATTTAGGCCAAAGCAAGCAATCAAAAGCAAACTAATAAAAAGATACATATGATTCGGTAGTCGAAAAACAATAGAGAATACATTGCCAGGCATTTATCGCTTCTATACTGAATTCATTAATTGTACTATACTAAGCACACGGTCCTGATGAGAGTAGCAGTATATCTTAAGGAAAGTTGATTTAACCAACCTTAGCAGAAATAATAATCTCATTTAGGGACATTATGAAAACATCCTCATGCTGATGTGATGCCAGCCCCACTCTTTTTGTATGACTTACAAAAGAGGCAAAAGTTTGCATTGCAACAGCACAGCACTTTTGACAAAAATGATGGATCCTGCAGATGCTTTAAGCTTTATGCTAAAACACAAAGAATGCAGGAATTCCTTGAGTTATGACCGTAATGGAGCTTGCCTATTAAGGCTGAATGTCGAGATAATGTTAAATGAAATGCCTTAAGTAACGACCAGCCATTTCTGCTCTCCCCAGCATATTCGTTAAATGAATGCAATGATCGTTACGTGGAGATCAGGGATGTGGGACATCCAGAGAGGCCTAGTTTCTGGCATAAGCCTATCTGCTTCAAGCCTCTCAAGGCCTTCCCCACTCCAAGATAGCCCATATTCTCCTTCTTGCCCTTTGGGTGCCTCACATGCCAGCCCACTGCACAGTTGACTGTCTTGCCACCAAGAAACAGTGGGGAAGGAAAACTCTGGCTGTGCCAGCCTTTCCCAGTTCTGCCCTTGTCCTCCTCTTGCCAAGATGCCCTGGCTTTCTGGAGCAAAAAGAAGGATCAATTTCCTAACCTTTCAGAGCTTTCTCTGGCTGCTGATCAGCTAGCCATTGGGAGGGTGCAAAGCACTGCTGCCTCCTGCCAGACTTTGGGATTTTGTATAGAAGGCAACAGCTTCAAGACAAGTTTCCCAAAACTTTTCCCTTGCTTACCTCCCTCCCTTGACAGATTTATTCAAGTTTGGCCTTATCATTAGGCAACATGATAGGAGGCATTAGTTCCATCCAGCAAATGAAGTGGCGCCAAAATCTTACACTTTATACAGTAAAAGATGAATCGGTGTTCCCCTAAGAATTACCTGGGAATCAGAAAGGTTGATTTACACTCATTGAGAAGAGTAACAAATATTATGTAAAACAAAGAAATGGGCAGAAGTCAACCAGTGACAAGTCTTTTTTCTGAAAATCAAGAAGGCCTCTGAAGATTAGCTATTGCTTCAGAGCGGCCACTTGCCTAGTGAAATTGACTCTTTTGATAACAGAGCTTCTCTGTTTTTTTCCCCCCTTTATGTTTGTGATTTGAGATTCAAGATTTTATGACAAGCCAATTCAGTTCAAGGCACTTGGAAAACTGACCTTGTATTATAATGCGAAAACTTTAAACAAAATATGAAAGGCTTCGCTATTTGGCATAATGTGTTAAAATCGCAGTGATAGTAGACCATTAACCCTATCAAGATTCAGCTACATGTCTTCAGGAGCTTCAGTGAGATAAATTGTAGAACTATTTCCCCTAATCTCTTTCAGACAGAGAAGGACTGAGAAATGTCACCAAATTGTCTAATTTGTACCAAAGAACCTTACAGAAATGAAACTTCACTCCCCAGATAATTCCTGCTCCTGTTCTTTTTTGTCATATTGGTTCTGCATGCTGCTTTTCACTGATTAGGATCACTTTTCATTACCCATCTTATCAATGGAGGATTTATCTTCTTCCTCTTGTTGAAATCATGTTTGTTTTGCAGATTATTAAGGGTAAAGGTAACCTGACCATGGTAAATTAATGAAGTTATTTCTTATTTGTAGTTTAAACCTGGCTAATTTCTTTGCATTCAGGACCTTGGGAATTTATTATTTGCTTGAGTAGAGATTTGAATCTTGATCTATCTTTAATAAACTTGTGATGAGAATGCTATTAACATAAGCCATAATTATATATTTTTTCAGGATATTTATCTTGCTTTGAACCAAATAATGGTTGATGCTTTCTTTGAAGCAAAAACAAAAACAAAAAAACCCAAACAAACACACTTTGGGCAGATGGATGTGACGTGAGTACTGAAGATGATGGATTAGAAAAAACAATTAACTTTAGAAAAGATGAGGAAAGTAGAAGAGGAAAGAGAACATTCAAGGTGATGGTTAAGATCAAAAAGATGTTTGGTATGCCTCTGGAAGAGTCAATACTTGTTACTAAGGTTAGGTCAAGATGAGAAGCGCTTGCCATGCACTCTCCAGGGGTTGAGTTTAATGTGGTATTGCCACCAATTTTTATTTTTATTTTTATTTTTACAAAGGAAAGAGGTAGAAATGAAAGAATGGTCGTTTTTCAAGAAGCTGCAATGCAGTTGCAAATATCATCAGCATTATCTGATTTGTCTTTTAATTCCTGGGAAATTAGCCTGATTGAACTCAATTGGACTCGCATCAGAATAGATTTATGTAGGCTTATTTTACAAATAATAGTTTATTCAAATATTTGATTGAGAAAAGTGTTTCCTTCTGAAGATTGGCCAGATAAAAAAGGTGGAATGGGATATGGAAAACCTTCTGCTGCTGTGTTTATTTTTCATTTCTCTGTAAAGAAACTGCAATCTTTTACATATGTAGAAATAAACTGTAATGAATCGAGAAATATTGACTTCTAAGTAAGCATGTAGATGAGCCACTTTTTCAGATGAAGTTCTTGTTTACTTGTGAGAATGCATGCAGGCAACTGCCATTTTTGTTTATTTGGAAAATCAATAAATCAATCTTTCTCACTTTGTTTTCTGCTTTTGCTTTGGCCCCATTAACATTGGAATGTGAGCCTCACAACCATAGTGAAGGAAACATACAGAATTCATAATCTGGATGTCAACTGGGCCTTGTATGAAAACTGTCCTTTGGCTTAGGAATTAGGATTCACAGGGAAGAAGGAGCATAATATTCTGATTCTGAAACTTTGACAGGTATTTCTTTGTTCCTTTACTGTGGGCTGGTCTTTTATTTCTACTTTGCTTTCCAAGAAGTTGAAATACAAACACTTCAGTTTCTGGGTTGTTTATTTTTTTTCTAGCGTACTAGTTCTATAAACTGTTCCTTTTAATAGTCCATTTATAAGACAGGCTCTTGTAGGCAAAGTCCAGCCCTTTTAGATGTTTCAGTCAATTTACGGTGCTATTTCTGCTGTTTTTGAACATCAATACATTTTTTTTCCGTAAATAATACTTTCCATCCTGTTTTCCTTACATGTATTATTCAGAAGCTTTATTTGCTGTAAAGGTGAAGATTGCTTTTTCCAGACTTCCTGTTCCTTTTCAAGTTCAGATCCCCTAAGTCCTACTATTCCTATCTGGAGTCCTCAGCATGTTATTCAGGAGATTCACCAATCTCCTTGCTCCACCTGATAACTTTAAATTCAGGAAAAAAAGGGAAGCTCTCATAGGACAAAGCAAAGACCAGCCTCCAACACAAGTATTTCCAAGAATGATTTTGGGCTCCACAGTTATGGGAAAAACAGATGAGAGGCTGCATCTCAGGACTTAATTAGAAAAAGGACAACATTAAGCAGAGAAAACAAAGGAAGCTGCTTGCCACTCCAAACAAATCAGGGATTTGTGACTAATTTAGTAATCATTTTATCAGTCAGCGACAGATACACATCTACCAAGCCATTTTATGAAAGCAGTCACAATTTCAAAATTCTCAGATATGCCCACCAACCGTCATAAGTAGAAAACTCTTGGGTCATTAAGTCTCCTTCCTTTTTTCTGGAGACCTGTAACATCTCAGTTAATGGTAGCTCTATTATCTAAAGAAAATAATGTAATTGGGAAGAAGCCAAGAAAATCTAAGGCAACTATACATAATGCTAATGATTCCATTTCTCAAGTATATAAGATAAGGAAGATTTAAAAAAAACATGTTAAGGAGCCAGATGGAACAGTCTTAAACTCTTCTCAGATGTAACTTTCACTAAGTTTAGTTAGGCTTATTTCCAAGTATGCAGGTTACAATGACATCGTGAAGATTATTTTTTTTAAAAAAAAGGGAAACTCAATTAAAATGTATAATACAGATTTTAGGAAATACAAAAGGATCCTGACTTGATTAAACAAAAGGAAAGAAAATGTAGTAGGCAAAATACAGTGTTTCTTCACAGATTAACTGAGTGGTGGCGCAGTGGACTAAGTGCTGTTAAAAGTAGCACTTAAGTTTCCAGCTGCCTGCAATTACTGTAAGTTCAAATCCCACCAGGCTCAAGGTTGACTCAGCCTTCCATCCTTTCTAAGGTAGGTAAAATGAGGACCCAGATTGTGGGGGCAATAAGATGACTTTGTATAAATATACAAAAGTATGAAGGCTATTGCTTAACGCATTGTAAGCCGCCCTGAGTCTCTAGAGAAGGGCGGCATATAAATCAATTTTTTTAAAAAAAACTGGTACGGGAAAACTGTATGATTTCTCATATTTCCACTAGTCACTGGTTTATGACCAAGACCAAATGTGGTTCTTGGGCCATGACTAGCCCATGTATGTGTCCAAAGATTTAAAATGTAAATGAATAAATATATTTCAAGATATATCTTCTAAACATATGTGCCTTCATCAATGACAATTATTTATATATGAAAGCATAGAGGACAAGATTCTATTTTGGAATAGCACTTTGTCCTGGTTCTTGAAATAGGAATTGGGGTCTAAGAGTAATATGCAATCATGTGGGTTGTTGCGTTTTAATTTAATTTTTTAACCTTAAAATTTTTAATCTCTGATTTTAAGTTGGTTTTAACTTAAAACCAACTGCTTTTAATTATGTTTCTAATTACATTTTTACATTGTTATATGTTTTTTGTCTGTAAACCACCCAGAATCACTTAGGTGGGCACAGTAGAAATTTTATAAATAAAATAAATAAAAATACTCTATGCAGGTGTGAAAAGTATGTTGTTGGGGGAATATTATTACACAGTTTCATTTGTGTAGCTTTCCTTAGGATATTTGAGTGGACATTGCTTGAAATACAGCATATATGCAATGAGATCAATGCTTGGGTGTCTGCTGGAGGGTAAAATTGCAAGCACCTGGCATGGCATTGTGATTGAATCCTATTAATTTTGTACATGTAACATTACACTCATATACAAGGAGTGACCATGATGCTGTAATTGCAAATCTTGCAAATCTTGAACAGTTTCCCTGTGGATGCTATTGGCAATAGTAATAAGAATTGTGAATCTCTATGTAACCTATATGACAGCTGTAAGAGATGAACTACAACAGCATTCCCTAATTTGGATATATTGCTGTATAATTCCCAACATTTCAGCCATTATAACCAATCATAGTCTTTCTAGAAGGATGAATAAAGTACAGTAGATTGGAGAAGGTTAACCCATACTGCATATTGACTTTTCTATGGTCATCATTTGGACCTAGTTTCTTTTAACCTTATTTACAAAGTTATACAAGACACTATATGAATTTTAGTATTCTGTTTCTATGTGATTAAAATTTGAAGTACACCCTTCAGTAGTGCAAACTTGTAGTAGTGTAAATAATGAAGTAAAAATTAAAGAGGACATTGCTGCATGTGAATAAAGTATTATCCTCATCATTTTTGAAGATGCATATATAATTATAAAGAGGGGAAAAATGACTGAGGAATAGCAGGGGGAAAGGTTCATCCCTTTACTATTAAAATGACATGAATGAATGAAAGATTTGTGCTATCCCTTATTCATCAAATTGGAAACTGCCACCCCTTTAATGAGCAGCCCAAGGATGGCCAAGTGCCTTGAATAAGCTTTGGAATATAAAAAACTTGGCATCCTGAGTGAAACATAATGTGGGTTTGCAATTGTGGGATTTTTCCAATGAATAGGAAGTGATCAAAGATAAAATAAAATTGTGCAACATTGCATCAAGTTACTGCCAATGCCAATCATTACACCCATGAATGCACAAGAGCCTTGAAATAATGTTATAGATATGGTGCGGCATTCAAAATATTCATTGAATTTCAAATTAAAATGCAGAACCATGCCCTCCACTCATCTGGGCAGAATAGTGAACTTAAAGCGCACATCATTCCAAGTATATCTGCAATGTCAAATTCTTTATTTACAATCAGCTCAGCCAACACAGTTCCAGCAGGCTAGAAGATAGGAAACCACAATGCTAAATACATTCAGAAAGGTGACATTAAAGTATTGACCTCTACCACACAAAATGCCAAGTTCAAGGGAGGTCAGGAGAATTTGAAGTACAGTCAGAAAAGATAATGTTTTTTTTAAAAAAAGAAGAGTTGTGTGTGGGGGGAAACTAATTAGAATGTAATCACCTTTCCCACTGTGAAAGGAGAAAGATACACAATGGCCACATTAAATTCAATATTGTGGAAACAAAAAGTTCTTGGCTTATAATGTGAGACTCAGCTATTTACTGAAGAAAGAAAAATATTGCTTTATTTTCATGCTAAACAGCACCAACAAATGAAAAAGAGAAAAAAGGAACAACCGCCAATACCAGGGGAGGAAAGTAGCATAGAAAAATATAAGAAAGCCACAGAGATACAGACATTAAATTTCATTTTTGAAATGTAACATGCCATATCTTCTTCTGGCAGATGAAACTCAATTCCCCCCACCCAGTTTTAAGATAAACAACTAGCTAATGAAGAAATAGCAAGAAAATGTTTTCATTCAGAATCAAGAAATAGAAAAAGGGAAAGAAGATAATTTAATTTATGAAAAGAGAATTCAATCAAATCTTAAACAGAAGCACAAGAATTAACACCTGATACCACTGGCAGTAAACCTAATAAAAGTATATGGCCTGTTTTATTCCAAAATATCCTGATAGAAAAGGGGCAAATGTGTTTAGCAGCAAGAAATGCAGGAGCAAGTAAATGCCTTTATCCAAAGAAATAATTTTGTTCCCTAATATCATTTTCGAATATATTAGCCACTATTGCAAATTAAAATTGTTTAATTGGAATTCAGCATATTTTAGCGAGCAGAATTTAGAAAAATGTCTATTTGGAAAAATATTTTCAATAATTCATCTCCAACTTAATAAATATTTATGAAAATGGTCATGTAACACTGTTTTCATATTCCATCTTCATCCTAGCACCATCATACTACAACTGGAATAAATCTCAAAGGAAGACCATTCTGTTACTTGTCCTAGGTCACAGGTGTCAAACTCGCCACGTCACATTGCCATCACGTGACTTTTTGCGATGTTCTCCCCATTTGCGGAGCTGTGGTGGGCGTGGCCCGCACATGATGCATCCGGCCGATGGGCCGCCAGTGTGACACCCCTGTCCTAAGTGAACGGGATCATGGAGAATCAGAGGATGCTGAGGCCCTTGTTTTAGATCCAATAAGATAATTTCCTACACCTAGGAACAATATATTCCGCTAAAGGCCCAGGGCAGGTAGGTGTAATATGGGAATATCTAAAATCCTACTTCCAAAAAGGAAATTTGTTCTAAATCACGGCCTTAACAAATAGCCAGAAAAATATTCAGCAGGATCTTTGTATATAATGCTGTTTAGTTAGAGCCTAATTTGATGTAATAACTTTTTTCTTCCTGTCCAATAGCCAAACTGTTGCCTACTTTATTCTTGACATGCAGTTCTAGTTTTAGTAAAGATAATTTTGACCTGTGTGTTAGAGCTGGTTAAAACAGAACAATTGTATGCATGTAGTTTTTCATCTTGTCCACTAAGAATTTTTTGGGAGAGCCAACTAGAAAAATCAATGGATTTTGGTTCTGAACTAAGGAATAGCAATTATGTAAATACACTAATTATAGGAAGGAGGAAATTTTATAGCAAACTGTGCTAGATGTGACATCAAGAAAGAATATATCACTACTTAAGGAATAGAAATATTGGAAAAATGGAGGAATGTTGAATCACAGGAAGGTTTCGATTGAATAAATACAATCATGCAAGGGGTGAATTAACACACTCTTTTCAAACAATTCAAATACATTCTATACATGGAACACGTAAAGGGCCATGAAGTTCAATCCTATGTTCTTCACTTCATACCAAAATCACTGTGCCAACAGACCTATAATTTACAAATTACAGCATATAATTGTTCCACTCTACTCTGTGACCAATTCTAATTACCATACTTTAAGAAGGGAGAAAGTGAAACAAGTTCATTGCAAGACAGAGAATTTGATCAGGGGACTAGAAACTAAGCCCCATGAAAAGAAACTGAAAAAGTCTTTTTAGTTTTGAGAAAAATGACTAAGGACATGATAGCATGCTTCAAATACTTGAAAGGATGTCAGAGAGAAGAAAGTCAAGACCTATTCTCTCTCAAGTATAAGATATGAAATAATGGATTTAAATTAAAGAGAGGCTAATTCTGCCGGGGGGGGGGGATCATAACAGTATGAAGAGTTAGTGGAATCAATTATTTATTGAAGTTGATTCACTCCCCTTCATTAGAAGTATTGAAGCTGAGGCTAGCCAATTATCTACAATCCCTTAATTGGGATTCTTGCATTGGACAGGCAGTGGGACTTGGTGACCTAAATGGTATCTTCCATCTCTATAATGTTATGATCATTGTATGAACACCACTGAATCAAATAGACTATGTAGTATGAAACAGAAAATGGAGAAGGTCAAACCTATCACCTGGATACTTCCAGGTGTGGATGGAAGGCGTTGAAACAGGCGTTGAATTATTTCTGTTAAATATACGAGTTAAACTTAGAACATTAAAGAGCATTAGTATGCCTACGGGCTCAATATAAAGACTGGAATCACCATGCTTAACTTTTGTGAAACATACTTGAAAAATTATAGAAGAGAAAAGATATACAAAATGATGATGTCCCTCCCACTGGAAAGATAGGATGCTACCAGTAGGGGTTTTTTTTTTCTGATAGGGTACCAAATTGTCAGAAGAATTTATTTTATCTCTGACATCAGGACTATATGACACATTCTTATACTACCTATCTTTTAGGAAACAATGACATGAAAAAGATTATGTATGAAGCAATGTCAAATAATATGAATGCTATACAATTGATTGTTAATCTTCAGCAGCAATTCTGCAGTCCCCAAGTACTAAATATGCATGTTCAAATCAGAGTTTTGAGTGCATATTTACCATTTTAACTATTGTGTTTATGTATCAGTGCTTACTCATAGTGTACCTGTAGCAATATTTGCTCACAGTGCTACTCAAGCATTATTATATTCATACCCCAAAGCAACTTCAATGACTACATTTGTTGGGTTGAGTCCTAAACAATTGTTAATTACAGTAAGCCCTGCTTCCGGCTAGGGCTAATTTATGTGTATTAGTCTTCCTTTCTAAAATCCAGTGATAAAGCAAAGCACTTCAACAGAATCTGCTCAGTAATTATGATCTGACATGGCCCTCTGTTTTGGTACTGTTGAATTAGTTGGCTGGAAGTATAAAAGATTATATCTCAGAAACAATGCTATTATAGCTCAATTTCAGGGTTGTAATTCACTCAGGTTCCTTTAATAATATTTGCAGAATTTATCTCAATCCCTTTCATGAACACTAAATAAAATATCAGTCTTATGAATAATATATAGAAGAAAAGAAATAGCTTAGAGGATAGTTGTGCTGAATGAACTAGAATTATTGGATCATACGTGACCCTATAATACAAGGAATCCAGAATCTGATCTATATATTGCAACCACATTTATGTAACTTTTAGTTGTTTCACTTACCAATTTCAGCATCTCATTATTTGGTTGGAAGCACTGGTAAAAATATTTGGGAAAAAAGTGGATCATCCTAGTGTAAAGAAAAGAATTATAATAATAATGGAAAGCAAATAGCGCATTTTATATATGGATGAATAAACAGAATAAGAAGCTGATATGTATAGTAAGTCATACCATGCAAACAATTTGTTGCATAGTAACAGCTGTCATATAGAGACATTTAAATAATTGTATCTAATTATAGGCTGGCCTAAAAATTTATTTGTGAAGGTATTCATTCCTATTAGCTTAGGGTTCATTCACTTAAGGAAGTTGATAAAAGCTGTTACCAACAAACAAACCTCTGGAGCTACTGAGAGATGGTACACTTAGCATGTACTCCAATATTTTTGAATTGCGATGCAGTGTGCAAGAGACAAGATGATCATTGCCAGTGTGGCACAATATGTGGTAGCTACAATACACAATCATTACCAAAATAAACTTATTTTTTAAAATTACCGTAAATGCAAAGTATCTTCTTCTTAACACAAATACAAAACTATTTTATTGTCTTTTCAATTCCTTTAACAGTTGTATAGTTACATACATTTTTTCTTGTTATTTCTTTCAAACTACATATTATTGATGGACTGATTGATGAATTTTAACTATTTGTTTAACATTATTTCTTCCAGATATAGCTTTCCAATTTCCACCAAGCTTGATCGGAAAGCATTTGCTTTTCTTGGAAAACATCCTTTTTATGATCACTAGTTCTAAATTATTTAGTATCTGATCTACTATCATCTGTATTGGAACTGATAGCTCACAGCCCGCTAGTATTTATTTTAATTAAAATAAAATTTAATTAATTAAATTAAGTGCTTAATTGCAAGATTAATATCACATTATTTTCTCCAATACAGTTAATGGGAGCAGAGCCAAGCTTTAGAAAATGAACATGGTAAGATTTTGCTCTGTATCTGAGTTGAAACCAATTCTATCTTCATACTTATCCACTGTTCCAAATCTGATCGTGTACTGGATATTTCCATTTACAACACTAAAGCAATTTCATTATGAATCTGGAGGCAAGCTGCATTGTTTTGAGCTCATCATATAAGAGTGTCAGAAGCAGCAATTGCTGTATTGTGCTTTTATGAAACAAATTAAGCAAAGGCTGTTTTCATTCCCAAAGGTATCTGGATTAATATGAGTCTAGAGATTCTCCAAAGAACTATGAGAGTGGGTGTGCTGGAGTTCTGATTTGTAATGAGTCCAGCTACTATTTAAATGTTTCTTTTATTTTTGACACCACAGATGCTTTGGTCTTAGGACTGTTTGTATAATATGGCGACCTGTTATTGATGCCATAGTTACTGGACCAGTGCTACATAAGAAAGAATAAGGCAAAATCGTGGGGAAAAGACCAGGACAGAATAAATGGCTACCTCTTGATATTTTTACAGAGTTTTCAAGAGGAAATTTGGTACTCAGCCTGTCTGAAACGCCTGTAAAAAGTTGAAAAAAAGAAAGCAGAAAGTATTTTTTTTCTCCTCCTGCCACCTAAAAAACAGGAAGAAAGAATATAATAAAGTAAGACAGCGAAGCAATATGGTAGAGGAATCCCAGAGTTAGCTTACCTAGAGTGTCATGACTATTAAATAGCATCATATATTATCTCTGGACATAACTAGTGTTGATTAAAATGTCTTGTAGCAAAGAGATAGAGCGCTTCTCGCCCCTTTAAAAAATGAATTCAAAATAGATTTAAATTTAATTTCAATAGTTTTTTTTACATTGGGCTTGATAACAATAGATTTAGAACAGAAACCAGCATTTTCAAGTAATCCCCAAAAGAAGCATATTGTGACACATTGTTCTCTTCAGCTGGTGCTGACAAGTTGGTGACCAGTTTGTCCTTAAAAGTGATCTTCAAACTTCGGTTCTAGGAAGCACCAATGATATGGATGGTACTAATTTTACTAATGTATCTCATTATCATAGGAAGCAGCCAGTACAGGCCCTTAATTTTATTCTGTGCAAATAATGACTTTATATTTCAGTGCCTAGTGAGTCTTTTCTGCACCTCAGGTCACAATTTAATCTCTCTTTAACCTTAATTTAATGCCCAATTTAATCTCAATATGACAGGTAATAATTAATAGTACTCATGTGTTGCTGCTTAATGTTTAATGGAGTTAGTGTGTATTTTATATATACATGTCATGACCAAAAGTGCACTGTTTTATATTCAGCATATAATTTAGGACAGATTTCAGGAGTTTAAGAAAGCATTTAAGAACTGTTCTGGAACACCAACACTCTCCCACCCCACCCCCATCTTTAAAAAAAATATTGTACTATGGCAATATTTTCACATTTTATTATACTTATCTGGTGTCCCACTTTCTTATATTCTGGGGTAGCCAGTGATTGGATAATTTTGATGATTCTTCAGTTTAGCTCAGTTTTGAGAGGGGAGGGGAGGGAGAAAGGGAGAGAGAGAATATATATATATAAAATGACAACAGCTTACAACATGCAACATAAAGTACAAATGATAATTACTATCAGTGTCATAATTGGACAGCAGAAATTTAAATTTTATATCGGCTGATGCACAGAATTAAAGAGGACTGTTTTGTTCAGGATACAGACAAAAAGAAGGCTGTTCTGGGCAGATGGGAATTAGAGAAGAGAGTGGAAAATGAGAGCAGGGAAAAACCCACAGACATTGGCAGTGACTCCTAAGAGGAGGAAGGAATGAAAATGCACTACCGTCTTCCAACAACAACACATTATTCAATTGCTATGGAAATAGACTGTAGATAAACTAGCTCCATCAGACCATTCCTCTCTCCAGGATCATTTATTGAAGATCTCGATCTCCTCATGGATTATTTCCATTCAAGTTGATCATTACAAAGAATTCAAGTTGATCATTACAAAGAATCAGAGGGGAAAGTGATTGCTCTGAGCCCTCCTGTTTTCTACGCCACCAGCAAGTTACCAGTTACTCATAAAATGGCATGAGAAGTGCTATTATTTTTAGCCTAAGGAAACCTTTATCTTTGTTATGTTTATCTTTGCTGGATTTCAAATTTGTTTTGAGGCCATGTTCAATGCCTGCAAGAATGTACAGAAAGTACATTTGGGTACACAGCTTCAAAAGAAATTTGGAATCCAGTTGGTGATGAACGGCATCATTACACACCATTCCTTCACTACTATGACTGTATGCCAGTCGGTAGTTGATCAGGGCAGCAGCTCTTTAAGATAACAAAATGATAGAGTTCAGAGACATCCATAATAGCATTGCCATGCCTACTCAGTATCTTTTCAATGGTGAATTATGAAAATTCTCTTAGCATGTTATCTTGGCTTCCTTCCAAGAATGGAAGAAAATGAAAAGTTGCAGGACATATACATATACATATACATATACATATACATATACATATACATATACATATACA
>WNWU01000043.1:10180438-10228422 GCA_012654045.1 Ptyas mucosa | reverse complement strand
TAGCCCCAACAGGGGGCGTCACCCGGAACCTGCTCAGTACACAACACAAACCTCTGGTCCTAGTGAATGACCCAGATTGGATCCTGCAACATCATCCTAGGACACTTATATTTGCCTTCATTCAGGAAATTCTATTGTGAATCAACTTCACAAAACAGCCACAACAATTTTTATAGAAAAAGCCTATACTCTCTAATTAAAATAAGCTGATACAGAGTTAAGAGGGGGGAAAAAATCAGTTCCCACACCAACCAAGTCATGTGATCAGACTGGTCGGATGTTGATTCTCAACTGGTTTAAAGCCTTCATGTAATAATATCCTGTGAACTTTTATCAGGCTTAAGAATATGCTTTTTCTCCCCCCCCCCCCCAATCTTCTCATTTATTTAAGTTGGAAGCTAGCACTAAGGGACTGTTGTTTTTACTTATTGTATGTAAGTACACTCTGGGAGACTGTTGAACCAAAGACTGGGGTAAACATTCTTAAAATGATTTATTGAATGCAACCCATCCACAAATAAACAATGTTGTGAGACTCAAGCCATAGTGAGATTTTGCTCTTATTTATTCAGACTGAAAGGACAAGTTCAACTTTAAATTTTAATGTGCATAATAAATTATTGGTGGTTGTTTGTTTTTAAGAAACAAGATAAGGAGAGGTGATGTCAAACAGAGAAGCTTAACTTCTTTCCCATCTATTTCTTTACTGCTCCATTTCTCCCAGTAACTTCTCTGCATGTAGGGCTCCAAATTTATATTTTCTCTCATATCAAAATAACAGATGAATCCATCTGAACAGATAACCCAAGATGTATGCATTTTAGTTAGCAGCCAGTTTGAAATGAAAGCTTTAGCTTTCAACTTTATTAGCAACATTTTCCAATTTCAGTTGACTTAAGCGTTCCGCGTGTTTCTGTTTGTATTCTTAAAATTTGCAGCCTTTGCTAGAGCAGCAGTCTTATTTGAATGTCTACATTTTGGGTTACTTGAAATCAAACTGAGAAACATTGTCAAGTGAAAATGAAATAAAAATTGTGTTAAATTTAACAATTGTACTCTGAGTGATTCATATATTAAACTATTTAATATAAAACAAGATTAAAAATATTTGCAGCTCACTGCAGTATTTCCTCCTAGCAGAAAGCAGTCAGGTGGAAAATTTCATACATTTCAAACAGATTTTTCAGCTGAATGGTTTTCACATATTTTTCAAAACCCTAGTTGTGTGTCAAATGATTTATCATCCTTTAACAATGCAGTATAAGTGGCCAAAAAGGTGTGCAAGTGTTGAAATGGTTGATGGCAGTTGGCCAATTAAGTATCTTACTATAGACTATCTATTTTTTTTGTCCTTACACATGTTTAACATACTGATCCCTTTGCCCAGCAGGAAAATATTGTTTAGCAAGTATGCTAAAATAAGAATATATTTAATGCATAAGTGCAAATATTTAACGAAGACTTAATCAAATAAACTTCTTCAAGGTTGTTAAAGGACACAATGCTATTTTTTAAACATTTATCCAAGCCAGATTATTCCATGATACTTTAGTTTGTAGGATACTGCTCATACTCCAGTATTAAGAGATTAATTTATGGTATCTTATTGGTAATGTCTATTAATATACAAACAATATAGCAGTGGTTTTATAACTGCAAGGTAGATTTCTTTGTTATGTAAAGCATTAGAAGAAATGCATGCATTTCATAGAGAATAAGAATCTTTTCATCTAAATCAACCAAGATCTGGATAAATTTTTCACCCATTGATGTCCTATCTGCATTGGACTACCGCATTTCCACTGGCTAGATTCTCCCAGCACACTTCATTATGTGGTTAGGTTTGTTGTACAGTATGAACTTAAGAATCAGGTTAATTTAACAAATTGTGGTTGAGTAAACAGTAGTTAAGTAAACTACTAATTCATTTTCCCAATTCAGTTTAAGAAAGACATTCAGGATAGCTGTATGTATAATCTTAGTAGTGCAGGTGGGTTGCTTCTTACTAGTATAATTATTTGATTAAAAACAACCACGACCTTTGGAGCAGACTAAAACCCAGCAGAACCAATAAGAGATTTCCTCCCAGTACAAATATCTGCCATGAATAAGATTTCTTCAGAACCCTTCTATGCTTCTTTTAATCCATTTGCTGTCAGCTTCCAACAGCCCCCCTCCTAGTTTATGCAATTTGTATTGTAAAGCAGTTGCCTGTTAAAGGTGAAGACATTTTAATGTCATGTCTCCTTTACTCATAGTCTGAAGAATCTTGGCAGCTCCAATAGAAAACAATTTATTCCAAAAATGACAGATCCAAATGGAGTCCTCGCATAATAAAAGACCCTTATTAAATACAGTGGTAGTACTATTAACTACATAAGTGAATCAATTTGCAATCTGGACAATGGGAAAGGAAAAATGAATGCAAACAGAGAGTGATCACACCGCAATCAATTATTCTGTGTGTACAAAATATAGCTAAGTAGTTATGATGAAAGAATTAGGAACAGTTCCTGAGATAGAAAAGATGTGTCAGGCAACTTCTTATGAAGGACTATATGAAAGGCTGTATTTTATTTCTGAGAAAATTCAGATTTAGCTTCTGCAACATCATTCTGTTCTATCTGCCCCAATAACCAAAATTACCATGCAGTATTGCAAAATGCTCTTCCTTTGTACAAGGACCATATGTTATTACAGTAGATCAAGATATGATCATTCAGCTATATTTGCAGATATATTTCTAGGTTTATACCTGGTAATTCTTGTTTAGTGGTTCTTCAATCACATATACTTAATCTCATGTTTTGAATGCTATATTAAGACAGTGCACAGTTCAAATAAGTGCTTAATATTCCTCATGCAACAGCACTTCTCATTAAAACTTTTTTTTCAGGCTGTAAGAAACTGGAGCATATGTAATATGAAAGCAGCTATATCTTCGCTTTTTCAGGATAAGGTAGAAGCCTGAAAAACATTCAACTGCTTTAAGAGGTGCTGTGCTAATACTGTGCTAATACTGTGCTCTCAAATACTTCTGAAATTATTTTTGAAGCAAGCATAGCCTTACCTAAGTACACAAATAGCAAATAAATCCAAAATGAGAATAAAAATTTGGGTAACAGTTATTTCTTTACAAATATATTGATGCATCTGCAAAGTATACATCAATATATACTAGGAGACTCTAGTATAGGTCTCCTGCATGAGCAGGGGGTTGGACTAGATGCCCCCCAAGGTCCCTTTCAACTCTGTTACTGTTAACTAAGTAAATTTCTCTGTAGAGAAAAGGGCATTTAAAGCCTTTGTCTAGGATGGGAAACTCCACCTTAGATAAATACAGCCTTGAAGCTTTCCCCCCTTTTCATTTTGTGAAGACTAAGTGGAAACAATTAAGAAATGAAATGGCAACCTGATTTAAAACATGTATTATTATTTCTAGTTCACATCACTATCATCTGTAGAACTGATTTGACTGATTTTGTATTTTTTGTTCTCCACTAGTAATCAATTGTTAGTTTATTATTTAAATCAACCCTGATCCCTACAGGCAACAACAGAAGTAAATTAGCTCTGCCATTCACTGCCAGATGATCAGGAAGGATTTTAACCTTGACATGAATTACATGTTGTCCACAACTAAATAAAGAAGATGTAGGAAATAAAGGCTTTGTATATAAATTATAATGTAGAAAATAATCTACATTAGCTTAATGATATCCTTGCCCTTCGTAAAATTCTATGAACATAATTCAGTTCAATTACATATTTGAGAAATATATATCCATATGAGAAGATGAAGATGATTTATTAATTACTCACATAATGCCTGTAGGCAGAATCAGAATGAAACTCAGATGGCTGCACTGAGAAAACAATAATACTGAAAATAATTATGTGAACTATAGCTATTTTAAAAGTTACAATTGCTACCAGCCTATGAATTTTCCTCTCCTGCCCCCAAATGAGTGAAGTGATGGGAGAAATGGTCTGCTCACCTCACAAGCACTTTGGAACAGTTCTTATTGGTGAACTGATAAATATTTGTATTTAGCCAAAGCTTTTCACACAATTTTAACTGAGTCCATTTCTATTTCCTTCCCTAGGCCTTCAGAAGTTGACAAACCAGTTCAATGGCACTGAGCCTAAAATGTAGAGAATTGAATGAGCCAATTAATTCTCTCTTCCTACTGTCCAGGTGTGGAAAATGGCACTCACTAAATACTCCATCATGCATCCCTTGTTATGCCCTTAGTTCATATTATGTGCATTTGATCACAACTCCCAAAAGCAGAGGATTGCTACCAAGGTGGGAAAGGGATGAAGAGATTAAAAAAACAAAACACATATTGCTAAGGAGGGTTGAGCTGCAAAGCTACCAAGGCATTATAGCACTTGCAGATCTGCAAGGAATGAGGAAAATGTAACTTGAGCCCAAAAGCTACAGTAGGAGGCTGGGTAAAACGAGTTCCTGACAATGGAAAAATAGCCCACCCACAAGCATTCCAAAGCTCCAAAACTTCAAATAAAAGATGATTTAAAAGGAAGGAAGGATATACCACAGCTGAGACTAAAAATAAATCAGCTGCCAAACATAAATGACACTGTGGGAGTTCACAATAGATTGCATGTGAACATATCTTAAGAATATTGTCCTTTTGCAGTTGATTTAATGGGATTTACCTACTACTTACATAGTTGGGGGCTTATTTTTATTATGAGGAAGTAAGGAAAAGAAGATATTGTGAGTTCGGCCTTTGGAAGCCATGGGATAAGCAAAGGAAATATTGTAATATAGAAGTTCTACTTTAAAATCATTTCAGGACAATTCTGATCATAATTTATAAAGCTATGGTATAGATTTTTTTGTTACTGAATACTCTGTTAAATAATATATTAAGATTAGATCTTACTTCAGATCTTAAAATCTTTCTTACAACTTATTGAAGGTAAGAAATCAGTGGTAGCTCAGACTGAAATGAATAATATCACATTGAAGAGAAATGTGTGCATTACAGAATAATGATTGGCAATCATTTATTTTAATACAATGCCAAATTAATCCATATTGAAAAAGTAAGGAAACAGACTCTTTTAAGGTATCTTGAGTCTTGAACAAAGCAGTTTGGATTCAGATTCATTCATGTACAGCTGAACAGGGAGAATCAAACTTCTTTATTTCTTCCTCCTTCAAACAATATCTGCTACCTAAAGAATAGTATAACAAGAGTTGGGAGATGCTCTTGAGATAGGCTGACTGCAAAGGATCTCTCTCTCTCTCTCTCTCTCTCTCTCTCTCCTCTCTCATGTAGGCATCCTTCCTGTGCACTTCATAGGTTATTCAGTTTAGCAGACTTCAGTAATTGCATGGGTACCGTTGAATTATGAGAAGAGAGCAGAGAAATTCATTTAGGTGTTCAGCTACAGGGATATCAAACTGGCGGCCCATGGGCCGACTGTGTCATGTGCAGGCCACACCTATCCCAGCTCCGTGAAGGGAAAAACATCATGATACATCACGTGAGGGCAACGTGATGTGGCAAGTTTGACATCCGTAAACTATTACTTATTATTAACGCCTGTATCTGGATCCATCCTAAATTTAACTAATCATGAAAGATAATTTCAACATATAATGTTTAATAGCATTAGATGTATAAAGGTAAAGAGACCCTCATATCAAGCTCAACTCTTAGTAATTATATCTATTACCCCTGATGATTACACCTATCAGTTTTGCAGTTTACTTTAGTGATATAAAAAAACAGTTTCTCATTTTCTTTACTGTCCTTATTTTCTTTTCTTTTACTTATTAACACAGACAATAGCCCTGGAATTCTCTGGCTATCTCAAGAATCACACAATTATAGCTATACTTTGTTTCCAAGGCCAGAAAAATTTGGACAATGGTTCTACCCACATATACAGTGTTACAATGATGTTGTGCCGATTTTATTATTTATACAAAAGTTTTCCACTTATATAAGCTTTTGTGTCATTTTAATAGGGACAGATATCCTAAAGAGCAGTACAGCTGGTTGAAGAGGATTTCATTCAATATTTTTCCATAATGTAGATTATTTTTATGATTTACATAGTCAGCTATAAAGTCTAACCCAGATTGGCATTTACCATATCATTTTACTAATATTAAAAGTGCTAATATTAATATAATATTCTCTTCACATCCTTCATAGATATGCATAAGGATTTGTTTAGTTAAATAAAATGTGGCTGTCTGGATTACAGCAACTCTCTACATTCTGGAAATCTTTTTTTTTAAAAACTGCATGGGATAAATAATGAAATACTTTAAATTCACAGTTAGGCCTACGGAAAAGCTCTTCCCTCTTTGATTATCAGATATACACATCTGAACTGTATATTGGTAATTAAGTCATCCTGGGAGTCAAGGATGGAATAAAGATTATGGACTGGTTTATAGGCTTACATATCAGAAAAATCTCACTTAACTTTCAAGGTTGCATTTTTAGTATCTAAACCCTCTGTTATGTGGAAATTTGTTAGATCTCATGTAAAAATTATAACAGTCAATGGCTAAGGAAATATGCAAGTTGTTGTCTTATCTTGTGTGGTCTAAACATTTGCAGGTTTCACGCAGGAGGATTTTTTTTTGTCTTTTACTACTATATTTGCTTAACTAGAAAAGTGTGTGGGCTGAATTTTTCTCTTCATGTAGCACAAAATGTATGCCAACTCCATCATGTAAGATAAAATGAACATCAGACTTTGTGACTTAAAACAAAACTCCAGTTTCCTAGCTGTTATTACATGACAGCTATCTAGCATCATAATATTCCACAATTCCCTTCATACCCTCATGCTTCCCAGTGAATTAGCATGCATCTACTTTTCTTCCTCTCCACCTTTAATATTTAATGCTATCTCTCAGACTTGAAATTAATATGCAGTAATTTAATAGATTCATCACAACTGTTTGAAGTAGCTTAAATTACCATGAAAAAGTTAAATACTTAGTATTACAGAAATTAATAAGAGACACAATTGATTTTGATCTAAAATAATAAATAATATTTTTTAAAAAAATATATAATATAGAGTCCAGAATGGGATTCTTCTTTTATCTCAATTTCCACATCCCTTTATATCCCAGCTTATTGTTGAAAAAAAATCAATATTTGGCACTTCCAGTTGGATCCAGTTCTATTGTACATTCTCTGTCAATAATGCTGAAGCTGGTTATATAATTGTCATCACCACTACAGATTTTAGGACACCATGAGACAAGTAAGACCTACCTCCATTTTACTAAGGGCGAAGTAGAAAAACGTCATGCATTCAGTATCCCTAACAAACCTAGAACAATAAAAGTCCCCTCATCTCTCTCTTACCCAAAAAGGCAGCAAGATAAATGGCAATCTCTCCTCTTCATTTCCAGAACATATTACGCTTATTGGCCTGGCTGTTCATAAAAATAATAATAATCTGAGAAGTTGCTACAAAGGCATAACTGTAAAGCCACCCAGTCAATATTCTTTTACTGCATTTAAAAGATGTGAAGTGAAAGTATCGAATGCAGCTAATTTTGCAAACACATGCTTTCCTCAGCACCTTATTTATCACTGCATGTTACTACAGTGGCTGGAGCTGACGACAAGGGGAGAATAATTTCTAAGAAAAGCACCAAAAATAAGTCAGTGAAACCTCAACCTAACTTCTGAAAAGAAAAGCAAGAAATTGTTACCAAACACACACCTATCCTGCCCATTCATGGGCAGTATATCCAAAATCACATCCTGGAATTTTGAATTCACCAATCTTTCGCTAATGATAAGAGGAAAACAAGCAGAATTCCTGCCAATTTCATCCTATCCTCTTTTGCGAGGCTAGTCCGAGTATATGAAGTATTGCAAGGATCTACCAATTCAAAAGATCGAAAATCAGTCTATTTTTTAAAATTAAACATGGAGGACAAGTCATATAGAGCAATAAAAAATCTGAGAAATTGCAATTGACCTGTTAAACTATCAAGGCCTCTTTTTCCTTTCAGATTCTATAACAAAATAAACTACCAGCTGAAGCTTACCAATGCCTATTCCTGCCAACAGGGATACTGTACCGGGGTGAAATCCAAACTTTTTCCCTACTGGTTCTGTGGGCATGGCTTGGTGGGTGTGGCAGGGGAAGAATATTGCAAAATCTCCATTCCCTCCCCACTCCAGGGGAAGTATACTGCAAAATCTCCATTCCCACCCCACTCTGGGGTCAGCCAGAGGTGGTATTTGCAGGTTCTCCGAACTACTCAAAATTTCCGCTACTGGTTCTCCAGAACCTGTTAGAACCTGCTGGATTTCACCCCTTTACTGTACAGATGCAAAGGTTTACTTTTGCAAAACAAAAAGTAGCTTTGTGTGTGTGTGTGCTTTCAGATTCACAGCAGCTAAACAGAAACTAATCTACTTGATTACAGAACATAGATACTGGAAATGGAACAGAGTGCTCTAGACCTGATTCTGGAGTTGTGAAAAGACTCTTAAGTGAAAGTATTCTATGCAGGAATAAATAACACCTTTTGACAATGGGATATTAATGTTCTGACATAAAGACTCTAATGGGGGTTCTCATTCAGGATATTTTAATGGAAGACAGGTTTTAAAACCTTTTGTGTTTATACAATATTGTTTTTTTTCTTCTTTTCCCAGGTTAGAGAACAAAAAAATGTAAGAGAAACGCTTTGCATTGGGTCTTCTGACTGGTAATGCAAAAAGCCATTCCTTATAGATCAGGGCCACAATCTGGTCTAACAAATGTGCTAGCAGGTCACTGAATAGAGATTATTTGAGAAACTATTAAAAAAAAGTCAGATACCATTCTGAACCCATGCTTTGTTGAAAAGTTTTATGAGTTGTAATAAAGAAATGAAATTGGTTTGCATCACTGAGGGCTTATACTCATGATTAAACTGTCACATATCCCTGAGGGTACCATTCACAATTAAACATTTTTATATAGATAGTCCTTGACTTACAACAGTTCATTTAGTGACCATTCAAAGTTACAATGGCACTGAAAAAAGTCACTTATGACCAGTTTTCACACTAGAGGAAAAAGGGAGTTGAAATTCAGGACAGGCAAGAAAGAAATAAAAGAACACTTATGTAAAAGTTCCCCTCACACATATGTGCTAGTCATTCCTAACTCTAGGAGGCAGTGCTCATCTCCGTTTCAAAGCCGAAGAGCTAGCGTTGTCTGAAGACGTCTCCATGGTCATGTGGCGGCATAACTAAACACCAAAGGCACACGGAACACTGTTATCTTCCCACCAAAGGTGAGCCCTATTTTTTTCTACTTGTATTTTTTATGTGCTTTTGAACTGCTAGGTTGGCAGAAGCTGGGACAAGTAACAGGAGCTCACCCCGTTATGCAGCAGTAGGGATTCGAACCGCTGAACTGCCGACCTTTCGATCGACAAGCTCAATGTCTTAGCCCCTGAGCCACTGCGCCCCTTAAAGAATACTTAACTAATTTAAATAAATGTACTCGTCCACTGCTTGGTGGATTTACATCCAAGACACTGAAATACAAGTTATCACAGTATCCCTAATCACAATTTTTGAAAACTCCTGAAGAACTGGCAAGGTTCTGGAAGAATGGAATAAAGCACTGAAAATTTGAAGAATCGTGAGTATTTAACACTTACTTACATCTTGATAAAAGATCAACAGAAATCTAACAAGTTGGTTTGATTGACGTGAATTTGGGATTAACAGTTTAATGCCAAATCCCCTTTGGTTTCATGCAATTCTATAGCAATATAGTGGTCCTTTACATACTCCACCTCCTCTTTTATGGGGTCTGGTTTTTTTGAAGAGTTTGTATCCTTCTATCAGTATGTTCCAGTCATAGGTTTCGTCCTATCAAGTTTCTGTTATTCCTACTATGTCATATCTACCTTCGTGTATTAATAGTTCAAGTTCACCCTGTTTGTTCCCCAGACTTTGTGCATTTGTATATAGGCACTTGAGGTCTTTATGCCTGACTCTGGGTATGGTTCCTATGTCTCCTATTTGGTATTTGAGTTTGTCTTTCTTCCCATCCCTCCTTACTTCATTATTTGCCTTGCTTTCTAGGAGTTTTTGCTTGGAATTAGGTTCTGGAGATCCTAAAGACTGGTCACCCTCCACCTTCAATTTTAGTTTAAAGCCCCCCTGATAAATTGAGCCAGTCAATTCTTCCCAATCTTTGTGAGGTGCAACCCATCCCTTGCCAAAAGCCCATCTTGGAGGTAGTACAGACTATGGTACATGTATCAAAGAATCCAGCAGGTTCTGACAGGTTCTGGAGAACCGGTAGTGGAAATTTTAAGTAGTTCAGAGAACTGGCAAATACCACCTCTGGCTGGTCCCAGAGTGGGATGGGAATGGAATTTTTGCAATATCTTTCCCTCAGGAGTGGGGAGGGAATGAGGATTTTGCAGTATCCTTTCCCTGGAGAGGGTGGGAAATGGAGATTTTGCAGTTTCCTTCCCCTGCCACACCCACCAAGCCACGCCCACCAAGCCATACCATGCCCACCAAGCCACGCCCACAGAACCGGGAGTAAAAAAAATTGAATTTCACCACTGGGATACAGCTTTAAAATTTGGTGTTATGGCTTTTCTGGAAATCTGTGGCAAGTGTGCTGGGTACATTTTTATTTATTATTAGTTTTTTATCCCACCTTTATTAATTTATAAATAATTCAAGGCAGTAAATAAACCTAGTACTCCTTCTTCGTGCTGTTTTCCCCACAACAACAACCCTGAGAGGGAGTGACTGCCCCAAATTTACCCAATCAGCTTTCATGCCTAAGGCAGGATTACAATTCACAATCCCCTGCTTTCTTTGCCAGCAATTTAAACACTGCACAAACATATAGGATAGCTTACTTGTCTTTGCTCAGCTAAGATATTTCTCAACAGAACGTGTAGTATAAAGAGACAATTAAACCTCTGGTGATATATTATACAAAGTAAACTAGCTCTAGAAGCGCTGACTGTACAACCTCTTGCAGTTTGGTAAGCAGTGAATACATGACAATATTCACCACGGTAAAGTCTTCAAGGAACACTTTTTATTAATACTAACACCTTGGCTGTTTGTGGGTGGCTATTTCTTTGTGTATTGATGCAGAAAGGGAAGGTAGAAAGCCCAAATTGATCATTGTGAAATGAGGTTGCCAGGAGAACTGCTTTACAAGTGGGTAATTTAAGGCTTCCCTGGGCCCCTTCCAATCACAATATAATTGTGATAATTATGAATAACTATATTATGATCCAAGAAACACAGTTCTTATTATAAGCTGTGCTACTGTGGATGGCAAAAAAGAGGGTGATGAATTGAAAAGATAAAGTAATGAAACCAGTGAATTCCAAAGTAGGAAATATGTATTAGGGCCATCCATATCCTTGAAAAGAAGTCCTTTGGAATGCTCAGGCACATGTACAAGGCATCTCTTTTGGAAATGTTAACAGACTATTTTTTTCAGACTCACCCAGCTGCTTTAGAAGCTGCTCCTGGCTAGCTGTGCATACATGCAGAGCAAAATAGCCGTGGTGCACATATGTGGCGGCAGCTGGAAGCAGTTTCTGAAGCTTCCTGATTTAAAAAAAAAAGTGTCTGCGTGAACAATTTCAGAAGGGGTGCTTCATATGTGCTTTCACACATTCTAAACTTTTTTTTTTTAAAAAAAGGATTTACACAGATTTACTATGTGCTTACTAGGGATGAAGAAGATCCCAAACCTGGAAACTTTTGTGGCAGAAGAAAGAGAACACACACAAGAAACTCTGGGAATTTGTCTTAAATCAGACAAAATTCTGTCCACTGAGTTTATCTTATCTTAAGCTGGTTGCTTGATCTAACTATGAGAATGTGGATATTCAGGTAGATAATTTCTTGATATCACTAATAAAGCTGATAATAAATACTTTTAAAAAAAATTTAAAAACTACATTTAGCAAATTCAAGGATAGGATAGAGGTTAAAAGTCTGCTACTGTGGTCTTGAAATATTCAGAATTGAAGACATTTTATGCATCTTTAAATATCTGTCACTTGGGAGAGGACTATCTATATATGTCCTATCAGCCCTGTCCCACATACGAACTTTTTTGATGCCTTTTCTTTGCCATTGGGTGGAAATGCTGGATTAGATGCATTCTAGGTCTGACCGAACACGGCTGCTAAGTGTTTACTAATTCAGTTCCCTTGCCATTCTTACTGCTGTACTCTTCATTCCTCTTTTTCAGAATTCTTACTAAAAAAGTCCCCAAATCAAAATTTCTAGTCGTTGGGATTTTTAAAAAATGTTACGTCCTATTTCCTCAGACCTTACATCTTACTCCTTTTCTTTTCCCAACTGAGTTAATAGTTTCTAGAAAGCACATGTGACTGACTGACTGAATACAATATATGCTTCTATGTGATTCATTTGTCCATCTAGATATTTATCTCATTTAAATCTTGCCCAAAATTATCCACAGAGTTTTATGGTCGAGTCTCCCTGATGCCCATCTGACACTTTAACCACCATACTGCACTGAGTTATCATAGTATGTTTTTCATAGACTTTTGCAAAAAGATCCAGATGATTATCCTGTTTTCTACTACAGGTAATCCTCGATTTATGACCACAATTGAGCCCAAATTTTCTGTTGTTAAGGGAGACATTTGTTAAGTGAGTTTTGCCCCATTTTACGACCTTTCTTGCCACCGTTGTTAAGTGAGTCACTGCAGTTGTTAAATTAGTAGCACGATTGTTAAGTGAACCTGACTTCCCCACTGATTTTGCTGGTCAGAAGGTTGCAAAAAGTGATCACATGACTTGGGACACAGCAACAGTAATAAACATGAGGTAATTGCCAAGTATCTGAATTTTGATCACATGATCATGGGGATACTGCAAAGGTCATAACTATGAAAAAAAAGAATATTTCCCAACACTTCTCCATCTTGTTGGAAATGTAAATTGCATAAAGGAACCTATTACCACATGTGGTGGACCTGTCCAAAAACAAAACAATACTGGCAAATGATCAGAACTCAAGTAGAAGAAATCACACAACGAAGATTAGAAATGAGACCGGAAACCTTTCTACTAGGTATAATAAATGGACAATATGAAAAGGAAATAAAATACTTAATCATCCATATAATAACAGCAGCACGAATAATTTTTGCACAAAATTGGAAGAGTAGTGACACACCGACAGAAGATAGAGTAATTAATAAGATTATGGAATGTGCAGAAATGGACAGACTCACAAAAGAATTACAAGATAAAGAGGAACATGACTATTATTTAGTATGGGAAAAGTGGTATACTTGGTTGAAAAATAGAAAAAGGAAAAAAGAATAAAGAACAATTGGAGTTACAGAAACAGGAACATAAATCACTAGCATAAGTTAATAGTAATTAAAGTAAATAATAAAAATAGATGTATGAATAAGATCAAACAAACAAGAGTCAAAACACAAATAAGAACATACATTACTGTTGTGATATACTTGACAAAATGTATATTTGAACTCTTTGTTTTCATGTTTGGTTTGTATGTTTTATTATCACTAGTTTTGTTTTGTGTGTACTTTTAAACAAATAAAAATTTATTTAAAATTAAAAAAAAAGAAAAATGCTCATAAGTCACATTGTTTCAATGTTGTTGTAAATTTGAATGGTCACTGTTTTAAGTCAAGGACTACATGTACTTCTTTTCTACATACACACATGCACACACACACACACACTGTCAGAAATGAAAGACAAAAATTGCATAATGTCTTGTTTTTAGTACTGCTAGGAGTGGTTGTCCTTCTGGCAACATCTGAACACATTATTTCTTCTTATAAGCAGTTAAATAGATCAATATATTGCCTCTGCTTGCTAAATGCTGGAAGAGGCAAATTAAAGAACTTTTGTCCAGTGATACTTGTGTAAGAAGTTAGCACCCACCCCTTTCCTAGAGGAATGAAATATTTTGGGAAATATTAAAAAGGCAGAATATTATGTTTCCGTGGATGAGAAATGGAGAAGCATGTTTTAAGGACGAAGCAGCTCCCATCTTCCTGCCCCCACCCTTTGTCAAGGGGCCAGAGGCAGAAACTCAATCTTTGTCAAAGGACCATCATCTGCAACACAATAGGACCCATTTAGCAACAGAAACTCACCACACGGCACCTGGGAAAATTACATCAGCCAGCAAGACTAGCTAAGACCCCCACCCCATGGGAATCTGACAACCAATCAGGATACTCTTTCTGGGCCCCAGAAAATTCAAAGCCAGAGAGGGCATAAAACCTGGGGACTCACTGCGTCTCGCCCCTTTTCTGTTTAGGAACTCAAACCATGTGATCCTGTCCACCATTAAACCATCTTTCCAAGCAGTCTCCATGTTTCCAGTGTCTTTTTCCCCACTTGGAGCTGAACCCAGAAGGATATTTCTTCCTACAACACTTGCAAAGATAATATTCAGTACAGTTATTTCAGCAGAAAGCAAAAATAACAAATGTTTACCATATACAATAGAGCATATCATTTCAGTAATATCAAAAGGCTTGCAAAGTCTACAGAAAACAAACATGTTAACGCTTATTCAATTGCACCCCCCCAATTTATTGTTGCAGCAAAAAAAAATCATAGCTATTACTGAAGGAAAAAGAAGAAAACAACTGCAATTTATGATCGAAAAATTGAAGGAGACCCTCTACAAGCATATTCAAAACAGAAAGGGTGTCAGAAAAATTAAATTATTAAAAAACTAGAAATTCAAAATCCAAAACCTAGAAATTAGTTGTGATGCATAAACTGCTAACAGTCTCCTGCTAAAATGTGAAATCTTGGCAATCAAGATTACCTAATAATTATCCTTCTTGATGCATTATGTTCATCCAGCTTCACCTTCAGGCATTTAATGTAGAAAATTATGTCATATTTGCTCATGTTTAATGTTTAATGATTACATTCTAAGAAATCCATGACATTTCATAAAAGCTAACACCCCAAACAATAAAGAATCGTTAACAGAAGCACAGAGATAATGGAAAGCTATTTAGAAGCAGAGATTCTTTGTAAGCAGTTTTGACCTGTAGTTTTTGTAAAGGTGATTCTGTTTTTGCTAACTACATTTCCAATCCCCAATTTTGATGTATGAATATCAGTTAATAATGAAAGCATTAGTCAGCTTTATCTTTTTTTCCCCTTGCAATCTCCAGTGCTCAGACATTAATTTGGGTTTATAAATAACTTTTGTAAATGACAAAAGGTATTTACGAACCAAATTGCAAATGACCTTTCCAGGAAATGGTGGGCTATTTTTTTGCCAATGTGAGGTTTGTTTTTCCGGGCAATACTGAAAGCTACAAGAAATATTGTTCTCTGAGTGACATCTTTGGCATATGAGTTTCACTCAGTTTGAAATTAAAATGGAACTTTCTCATTGATGTTAAAACCATGAAATGTTCTCTTCATTAAGCTGCTCTCTTACTGCAATGACCCTGCATATCATTTTAGAGCCTGTATAAAGCTGGTCCACAACATCTTAAGAGACCTCCTTCTTGCTTATAAAGCTCTCCTGCCTTCCCTTGTTATGTGCCTTAATGTAACACAATAGTTAAACCATTAAAGAGTGGAGTAACAGGTTTCTGGTTATTTATTTACCTCTGCATTAAGAGTAAGCAATCTATGTCTTAAGGGTTAAATGCAACTCCTGGGTCCTTTTTAGTAGAAATTCTCCAAGTTCGTCATGCAGAAATTTGGCTTTTCAGATTTCTTTAAAATGGGATTATAAAAAAGAAACAAAATATATACAATCAACCTATAATATGCGTACGTTATTATCTTTAAAAAAAATCAGACAAGAAAAGAAGAGTCTATTATTTTAAGCTATGTTCACTGTTTCTGGCAATGTTGCTGCATCATCAGTGTTATCTCTTCAGCCCTTAGAGTCTGAAAAACATGAGGAGAAAAGTAGAATATCTGTCTGGGGGAAAAATACCTACTTCTGATTTTTAGGAAGCCACTGAGTAAGATGATTAGAAATTTAGAAGAGGATTTCCACTGTTTTAGAGCCATGGTAATGCATTGGCTAGAATGCAGTACTGCAGATTACTTCTGCTGACTGCCTGTTGCCTGCAATTCGGCAGTTCGATCTTCAATGGCTTAAGGTTGACTCAGCTTTCCATCCTTCCGAGGTCAGTAAAATGAGGACCCGTATTGTTGGCGTCAATATGCTCTGTAAACCGCTTAGAGACAGCTATAAAGCACTGTGAAGCAGTATACAAGTCTAAGTGCTATTGCTATTTTCCTTGCTCTCTTTTGCCCTGTTAACTGGGTTAATATTGGCACCTGCACAGACACCTGAACGCTATCTGGAAGCAGTATATGAAATCTGAACCCTGGTGGTGGTGGACCTGGATTGATTATTCTCATTTCTAAAAAAATGTGTAAATAATTAACTCTATGTGGGTTGTACTATTGAAGAAAAGGGCGCAGAAAGGCTCAAACCACCTTGGTGGCATCAAGTATTTTTGTGTAGCAATGATTGGTTCATCAATCATATGTCTTTCTAAAATAGCCTGACTAAATAGTGGTGGGAATTCTTAGGAAATCAGCTCCTCCACCATTCAACCTTTCTCCAAACCTCTTTCTTTGACCTTTCAACCAAATACCAGGCAAAAGGTTAGAGATTCCATTTAGAGATGGATTTAACACCAAGGTTGAAATTAGCAAGCCACATTAAACATCATCAGCCTTCTCAAATAAAGGGAATCTCTTCAGGATTTGAAGGCTTCCCTTTTCACCAGAGATTTCCTTAATAACAAACAAAAGATTCTGCAACTTTCCTAGGCCATCATCCTGATTTGTAATAAAAAAAAGACCACAAGCTCAGCAGGGTGCCTAATCACAAAGATGCCCCCTTTTGGCTGGCCAGCTAATTGCACTCAAATTCCTAGAGGGAGGGCTCTATTTGCAGGCTTTCAAGGAACAATAGAGGGATTTTCATTTTAAAGAAACTACCCCAGGAAATTGACCTCAGGTAACGGCCAGGCCACCTCAGTTTGCTGACCTGATACTCTGCTTGTATTCTGCTCTCAGAAATAAACCTCCCCTCTGCTTCAAGCAACTGCCTATGTTCTGCATTCTTTTTCTTGTGCCAGCTTAGAACAAAACCATGATTTTCTTCTAACACTTCATTCTTCTTTCAGCCTGCTTAGCTTCTCAGTTCTTAGTTATGATACCCTTGGGATTTTTTTTTTCAGTTTGGAGCAATCATCTGTATAAAACAACATTACTCCTGCATTTGTAAATTATAATGTTCCGAGAGAGCAGCTAGGCCAGCCCCTCCAACCAAGCATTTTCCAGATTAGTTGCATTACAAAATGGCATGGGATGATAAGAGGGAGGGGAACTTGACAGGATTAAAAATCAAGCTTTTGGAAAATATTTTTAAAAAATAAAATTCTCCCTTTTTATGACACTATAGTAATTTATTTATTTATTGGTTCGATTTATATCCTGTCCTTCTCTGGAGGCTCAGGGCGGCTTACAATGCGTTAAGCAATAGCCTGCATACTTTTGTATATACCTGCTTAGTACGGCTTTCGCCCCCCCCTCCAAAGCGGTGTTCTTTTTTATACAAAGTCAGCTTATTGCCCCCACAATCTGGGTCCTCATTTTACCTACCTCGGAAGGATGGAAGGCTGAGTCAACCTTGAGCCTGGTGAGATTTGAACTCGGAGTAATTGCAGGCAGCTGGCAGCTAAATGCTACTTAACAGCACTTTAGTCCGCTGCGCCACCAAGGCTCTTATATTAATCATAATAATCATAATAATAATCATAATCAAAGGAATATTTATTTTCTTATTTCTTATTTTTTTCTCTCTCTTTGTGCTTTTTCTTTACTTTTATATGTTTCCTACTTTGTATTAGTCTTTTAACTTTGATTTGTAAACTTTAATAATATTACAAATAAAAAATAAATGTCTGGAAATATTGCATCTTAAAGTTGAATTAGTTTTGTCTGCACTAATGGCTAACAGTAAACTTGTCTTCTCATATCATATAGGATACAACAAAACAAATTAATCACGTTTCCCAAAAGAGTGTACCTGAGATATGTTGGGTATCTTCTATCTCCTTTTTCTAACTCAAAGATGGTGAAATAATCAAATGCCTTGAGAAGCTATTAAAGCTGAAAGGACTAAGCAAATGTGAACTAGAGATGTTAGATTAACTCAGCTATGTCCAGGAGAAGAGAATTTACATCTTGCAAGGAACATACAATTATTTTCTATAAGGAACCATCTTTTAAGAGGCCAATAAAGAAGAGATACTAATTTAGCATCTATTATATAATAATTACAGATGAGTGTGTGTGTGTGTGTGAATGAGTTATCCAATTATTTGGAATTATTACTTATCCCAAAAATTAGAATTGAAGCTAATCAGTAAATAAGAAGTATTAAGCTACTAGCTGGATGCCCATGCTTCACTATGAAACTGTCTGCTCAGGCTTGATAAACTAACACTTGCAGCCTGAAACTTAATGTAGAATGTGTAACTCCGTAACATCAGAGTGTATTAATAATAATGCAACTGGCAGTTGGAAGAGAGGGGGTGGGGGAGTAGAATGTCCCAGCCCACAGCATCTATTGATATTCATCCTGTCAGTGTGTGAGAGAGTTGAGGGGTGTTTGGAAACTCAAACAGTATTTGCTGTGTGAGCAAGAAGGAGACAGGAAGGAGGCTGGGCATGGCTCAACTGTTCTGTAGTAAAGCTGCTTGCTGCTGTGAAAGTAAAACTGAAAGTGAAACTCCTCTGCTTGTGTTTTGCATTTGGAACAGATTTCTTTTGAAGTGGGGAGGGGAAGTACAACTTCTTAGCATCAGAGCATGGAACAGATTTCTTTTGACGTGGGGAGGGGAAGTACAACTCCATAGTATCAGAGCGTGTTAATAATAATATAGGAAATACTAATGCTCTGAAGGTCATTTCAAAAAATCCTTTCATAGTGAGCACCTAGAAGCCAAGAGGAACATAGGTGGCAAATTTCAAGTTTGTAGGCTTTATGGTTCTGGAGATTTCGTGATTAATGCATGAGAGGTTTTTGCTTTTTATATATATATATATATATATATATATATATATATATATATATATATAAAACTGTTACTCTTACTAAAAATGTATTTGGATTAAACTTGCTTCATAAATGCTAAAGATGTTTCACTAAAACAGAAATTCATTTCAATTTAAATGCCACCTTAAAGCTGAGATATGAAAAAAGACAATTGCCTTATGTTTAATTGGTTTTACTAAAGAACTGTGTTCATTTCAAACAGCTTTTAGGAATTATTTCACTTTATAATGCAATATAAATATTTAGATATATTGCAAATACCTCTAAAGTAAGTCAATTATTTAAGAAATTAATATTTAATATTGCTGTCAGTTCTTAACCATTAAAACAAATAGTGTGGGAAACACAGATATTTTCCTCTCAGTTGGAAAAAGTTAATTCAGGCAACTGTAAGTAAATACAGTACCTGTAAATAAGAGCTACCCAAGTGGTTTACAAAGCTTCATCACAATCTGCTGGACAATTCATCAGTAATTCTAGGAGAAGTGCTTACAGAGACAGGAAGAGTTAAAAGAGGCATCAGTTTAGAATTGTTATATAGTCACAAATGAACTAGGTCCAACTAAGTCCCCCACCCTCCAATATTGCGGCTGGCCCTTATCTAACTCTTACTAAATGCTGACCATTAGTGGAGAAGATTCCTGTGCATAAGCTTTTAGTAATAAATCAGTTAATTTGAACTTTCATGTGTGGACCTAGTTTTTTGCACCTAGTCATTTAACATTTGAGGTTCTCCAACTGAAATGAGATTTCCACATGGTTGTCCTTCACCAGTGGTTACAGATTTCAGTGCTGAGCAAATAATAAATATGAGTTGGCTAGTTTATCATATAGGTTCGTCAGTTGTTATGAAACAATTGATGAACCTATATGATAAACAATCCAACTCAAATTTATGAAAATACTAGACTCTTCTTGTTTTATAATGGTTATCCCTACATAGTAATCAGTTTGCTAGGCTTTATAGATTTATCACATTGATATGGTCACCCACGCACAGTTGAAACTCTGGGCAGTATAGAACAATAAACCAATCTATTAAAAATTGAATAAACAAACACACATTTTAAAATATATATTTTTTTAAAATGAAAAAACAGTATAAAAATTAAAATCTACATGGAAAGAGACTAAAAGATCATGTATAATGGATGTCATGCCCCAGCATATAATCTTTATACAGTGTTGTAGCTCTCTAGCCCCATCTAGTGACATAAGGGACAAATACCAATTATATTGTTTTGAAGCTGACCCAACCCCTTTACCCATCAGCCCGCACTCTCAAAACAAGTGCACGCTGGGAAGCCAGACTCCATTTTCCTTTAGCATTTGGAGGAGGCAGAAGCACAAAGAAGAATCCAGCCTAATCTGTGGCACATGTTTATCCAAGAACAAACCCATATCCCACACACAGAGCATGGTTGGTGAGATTTAGGTTACTTGTCATATTCAGCAGTAACTCAATATTGCCTATCTTGTATTTGGTTCTCATTCTATGTATTCCTATTTTCCCCAGATTCACCATATCCTCTTCTTTCAGTAAGGCATAGAGTTCTACGCACATGGTCTGTTTTATTGGAGGATAGGTGGTTTAGCTGCATGTCGAGCTGCACACAAACTGACATATAGTAAGGACAGAACAATGGAACTATCTAAGAATGTTCCCTGAGACCCCCAAATCTTGTGACATAACTAGATTTTAGGAAATTTCTGGAGTAATAACAGATATGGAGGTAATCGGTGCTGGTAGTGTGGGAATGTTCCTTAGGATAGGCACCATGACAAGAATGCCCACTTATTGGAACCCATCAAAAATAGATCCCTGATGGATGGTACCCACAACATGTCTTCTCTGCTAAATATAATGGGATGGACCAACATTGCAAGTTTGTCTTAATGTAGCCTTACAATAAGATAGATTTAGCTCATCTAGTTGTGTGTACCGTCTGGTTTACCCAGGAGGCTTGACATCAATCTTGAAAGTCTGAAACTACAAAACTTCCCACCACCACTTTCAGCTGCGTGATCCATTGGGGTGGGGTCTTTCTTTTCTCTGAATATTAAGCCATGGGGACTCTGCCTCTCTCTTTTTTTTAATTGAAAAAGTTTTAAAAGTTTTACATACATTTTCTCCCCCCTCCCCAACCACCCCCCCGACTTCCCAGAGCAAATACAAGATAAAATACAGCTCAAATTCTCTAAATTAAACTCCATTTCACACTTATCATAATCATAATCATTAAACAAGTAGATAAAAGGAAAGCAAGTCTTCTTTCTTCTTATTCCTTCTGATTCAACAGAATTAATCTCCTTTTATAATTACAGCAGTTAATAAAACAATTAAGTATTACCTAATCAAACCTATCATTACTCAATATAGCTAATTAATACTTAACAAATTATTAAGTCTATACAATTTAACAAGATATTTTATAACTTCTTTCATTTAAAACAAAGAAAAAAAACCCAACAACAACAACAACAAAAAAAAGAAACCCTCTTTCAAAAAAACCCCAAATTTAAAATAAAATACTATATAAAGTCTTCCGTCCTCCACTTTTAAACCATCAAGGTCCAATTATAGTTAAAACACTTAATAAAAAATAATAATAAATTTTTAATTAAAAAAATATAACAATCAAACCTCTTATTAATTTATCAATACAGATAAAACGTCATTTAATAACTATATCAAACATTTAAATTCTTCATACTAGATTGAACCAGTTGCTAATCTTCTTGTCTTCACATCTTCCAACAGCATATAGAATATCTTCATTTGTGTCTACCCACCTAAATAAAAAATTGCTTCTTTATAAACCCCCCCCCCCGAGTGACTTTATAATTATATTTGAAATAGTATCCATCAAATCCAGTCAAAAATTAGATTAGTAAATTCATCAGACGTATTAGGGAAACCACCAGATCACCTGCAATTGCTCTAGGTCCATAGTCCTTTTGCCTTATATTTATTACCATCAAACAGGAAACTCCAATTTACTATATTCAATAAAACTTCTGCGATTACAGTTAGATCCAGATTTATTACAGTCCTTAATAAAATATTCCAAATCATTCAAGTCAGGGCATATTTCACAGCCCAACACACCAGCATTGCTGTGATCTGTTTATTCTTCTCAAAATATTCCAATACAGCTGTAGATTGCCTCCTCATCGTCGCTCATCACTTAGTTAACTGGCATTAAACTGCTGTCTGCTTTTTTTTTTTCTCAAAAATTCAAAATCTTTAAACAGTTAAACAATACTTTTTAAGGACCATCATCTCATCAAGCAGGGTTATTTTCCATTTCTCCAGTCTTTCTTCTTTTCCTTTTTACGAACTTTCTTCTTAACTTTGATCCCTCTGCCTTTTTTAACTCCAGTAAAATTTTGCGGTTTTTGGGATTGCATATTATAAAATTTTTGCAGAAATGTAGCTTCTTCTGGAAACAGTTCTATAAATGCAGATTGAGTTTTATAAAAAAAAATTCGTGTAACCAAAATTTCATCAGCTTCCAAAGTTTCTTGCTCCTTATTCTGCTCAGCATTCATCTTTCTCTCCTCAGTAAAAACTGCTATAATCTGTTGTTGTTTTTTTACATCTCCCAACTCTTCATTCAATCCCCCACTGCTAGATTGCAACTCAGTATTTCCATGTATTTCATTGTTTCCAGCTTGAGAAGCTTGAAATATAGTATCAATTCTTTTCAATAAAGCAGAGGTAATTGAACTCAAAGCTTCCTCAAAATCAGACCATTGAGGGTTAATTAACCCTCCTTTGCTTTCTTTGCTTTCAAAAAGACCAGCCATCTTGCCCCCCTTCTTCCTTCCCTTCCAGAAGGACAGAAAAAAAAGGAAAAAAAAAGAGTTTCAAGAAGAAAGAAAAAGAGAAAAAAAAAGACCCTTTACAATTTGTAATTTGTATTGCTGCTTCAATTATTATTATTACATCCTTTCTTATTTCATCCACTTTTCAAAAAGGAGTTTTACGTTTCAAACAGGGGCTTGTCAATAATTACTTTTAACTTTCACTTCTTCACGCCCCGTTAAAACTCAAACGCCATCTTGCTTTCACTTTCCACTTAGGGAAAATCTTTTAAAGAAAGTAAATCCCTGGAGTTAAAAAAAAAAAATACTTGCTGTTTCATTCGTGCAACTTGTGCTCCGCCAGCTTGATTCAAGAAGTATTTGTTTAAAATTGGTTGCTGGGATGGTAACGACATCTAGCTCTGCAAAGCAGAGACATCCAGGGTCCGGAGTACTGACAGGCTTAACGGGGAGCTCTCATCTTCGAGCGCCAGATTATGGGTAAAATCTGGCACTCTCAGGGAGCTCTACCCCACCAGTCTACTCACTTTCCCCCCTCATACCAGGGGGAAAGTTTTCAAACCACAAGACAGCCGATAGTCGCTGTTCTTGCGGTTCTACGAAGCCCTGGGCTGGTGCTTCAAAAAGAAGCGTCCGGTGATGTCGCAGTCCCACCGGAAGTCAGGACTCTGCCTCTCTTATCTGATCGTTTCCAGGCTGCATCTCTTTCCCTTTTCCCTTAAGGTCATTCTCATGTTCCATTACACCAGACCATTCCATCTAGCACCAAATGAGGCATCGTTCTAGTACCAATAGGCCTCCAAACTCAAAGCCACTCAGTCTTGCCAGGGTTCAACTGAAGCCTATTGTCCCCTGTCCAGACCCTCACATACTCCAGGCACCAAAATAACACATAGACAGCATTACTTAATTCACTAGGGGCAAAGTTGTATAATTGGTATCATCAGTGTGGTGATGAAACCCCACCACATAGTGATGGATGAGCTCACTAAGTGGCCTCATAGGCCACAAGTAGATAAATAGAAGAGGAGAGAGCATTGAACCTTGTGGCACCCCACATAGTAGTGGCTGAGGGTGGGATTTTTTCCCTCTCCAATCACCACTGATTGTAATGCACCCTGAAGAAAGGAGGCAAACCAGCAAAACTCTGGGCCACCAGTCTTCTGTCTTGATCCTGAAGGATACTATCATGGTCATCTGGCTATGATCTGTACCATACCCAGATCTGAATCCTGCTAAAAATAGGATTTGGGCAGCATAATAATTTAATAATAATAATAATTTAATAAATTATTATTAATGCCATCACACAAGCAAGAGAGACATACTAGGAATGTCTAAATCAGGAAACCATTTAGTAGTTTATGCAAGGTCTCTGTCTATCTTCTATCTTCACCAGGAGCCATTGTGGCACAATGGTTAGAGTGCAATATTGCAGGCTACTTCTGCTGACTGCCAGCAATTTGATTCTCACCAGGCTCAAGGTTGACCCATTCTTCCATCCTTCTGAGGTCGGTAAAATGAGGAGCCAGGTTGTTGGGAGCAATAGGCTGACTCTGTAAGCCAGTTAGAAAGAGCTGTAAAGCATTATGAAGTGATATATAATCTAAATTCTATTGTTATTGCTATTCTATTGAAATAGCCTATACATCTCCGGTTTCTATGTTCCTCTCCCTTTCCTTCCTTTAGTATGGGGGATGGGCAACTTACAGGCTTAGAGGCGTATGTGATCCTTTGGTTAATTACAAAAGATCTCTCCAGAATAGAAGTTGAGGACTCTGCTAGAAGGTTCCTATTACTTTTGGGTAGCCATTGTTTAGGAAAATAGAGATCTATCTTCAATTTCCACCCTCTGAGAAATGGAAGTGGTGGAATCAATAATCATTATAAGTAGCTTGTAGGATGAAGATAGCAATTGCAAAAAAGGAGAAAATGCTTCACCAAAAATAGGACAAGACTCATACACACAAACACGTACATATATTCATAGATAAAAGATAAAAAGTAATAGTTCTGTTTTAAATAAAACACATCACACTGTAATGAGGAATTGAAATACGAAGCCAGTTTGCCCTATATTTGTCAAGAGCTTTTCAACAATGTATGTTATTTTATCCTTAGTTAGAGCCTGGGTTAGAGCAATATTTTAAACAGTAGCAAAAAAGTAAAAATAAATAAATAAATGAGTAGCATGTAATCCATAAAGATTTCATGGACTTGTCCAGATAGTTTTCCTAACAACAATATGAAAGTGCTTTGTTACTAATTGCTGCTAGAAGGGTTTTTAACTTCCTAGTCCAGCCTTCAGCCTTGGTATTTTCAGATAGTCTCCCATCCAAATAATTAACAGATCTGACCCTACTTAGCTTAGCATGATCAGTCAAGGTTGGCTAAATCCTGCCACCTGTTGGACATTAAAAAAGAACACACAGTTCTCTTCAAGTACAGGTCAGAAACAATCCTCTATAGTCTATACAATGCAGGACCTAAACCTATGTAGGTTCAAGACAAAAGAAAGTTCGTCCTTAAAGAAAAGTTCTCCAAATGGAGAAAACAAAATATCACCATTCTATGTACGTTTCTACTTTGAGAACAATAGCATTTTTATACAGAATTGTATCACATCAAACCCTACCTGTTTTGATGGAGGACTTTCCAAACTTCCAATTGTAAGTTTGCCACAACAATGAAGTTCAAGCATTATTGATAGCTGTGTATTTTCCTGTACATTCTTCCAAATGTCAAATCCAACTTCCAATCCAATTTTATCCACAATTTTAGTTTAACCCTTTTCTGGTTGGTTGGTTGATTGGTTGGTGGGTTGTTTTCCAGGTCAAAACAAGCTGGAAGTTTATACAGACGATTGGGGGTCCACTGTGGTTAAAAGGAGAAAGTGATTTTCAGTTATAAAATGATGGGAGGGAAAGGAATTCTGTAGTGTGTCTTGCCCTGCTTGCCAGATATTCACACACACACATACACATGTCACAAAACACCTGTAGATAGAGGAAACAGGAGTCTGTATTAAATAGAGCCAGAAGGAGTGACTTTTCACTCAGCAGGGAGGTAATTGTGGAGAAGATACTGCTGACATTATAACTGTTTTTCTGGTTAGCATATTTGGAAAATATTTAGCAAAAGAAGAGACAGAATTTCAAACCATCACTCTTGGTATTGTATTGCAAAACATTTCGAAAAAAAGTCCAGCCTTTGCTGTGAGATTTTATATTTTATCTTATCTTATATTTTGTGTGAAAAACATTTGCTTTCAAAGCTGACCACTTATTTCAAAAACACTATTTGAATACAACTACCCGCCCCAATAATGGCTATTTATGCTTGGCATCAAAATTACCTGAGGCAGATCAGCATTACTTTGGTTGGCTTTCTCGTTTTCCAGAAGATGTGTATGTGTTAAAACATATTGGCAATATTTATTTATTTTGCCATCTGTCCCACTATCTCCACAGTTTAGACTAGAGAGAAGGCCAAAAATCACCTGAGCGTCATAAAATTAGTCCATGACTGTCAATGTAACACATTGAGAACACAGCTGCTGTCCTGCTGCCTGATTTAATGAGGTTCCTAAAGTATGTGGACAAGTATTCCTGCTCTTGGTTACCATGGAAACAGAAGAGGGAGCTTTGAGCAGGTGTCAGAAGCATTGCAATCAATATGAATCTGCTCATAGCCCATCATCTAGGGGGAAGTGTTGTCCAAACTACTGTGAAGACATACTTAATCCAGTTCTCTTTGTTGCCTTCGGGTTCCAGCGTTTACAAACGCTACCCACTAAATCCAAACGCTTCTTCTCCTCACACAAGATTAGGTGTAATCAATGTCCTAACAGATATAAAAGGGCTCCGAGGTTATTGCGCCAAATAATATTACATGAATGGTTGTTGTTTAAATGAAGCAACCTGATTTCATTTATAGTGAAATGAAAACCTTGTTTAAAGGACCTGTGATGTCAAAGCTGCCTTCCAAGCTTTGGCGAAGAAACATTTGACTCTTCTTATATCTGATATAACATATAACATATATAAACAACTCTGATTTCTCATTTCATCACATTGGTGCCATATACCAGTAGATATATAGTTGGGATGAGGAATGCCAGAATCCCATCTCCTATAATAATGCATGAATGAACTTTTGGTTCGCATTCTTCCACCTACTTATGTTGTGTTGTGGATAATGTGAGGGGATAAGAACATTTCCTTCTACTTTTCACTAGCCAGGATTATGTCAAAATCAGGAAAACAATCAGCCAGGATCATGTATTGATTGTTTAAAGTAATCAGAGTTCATGAAATTTTAGCTATAACTAGGCATTATGGTTAATTTAAAAGCAACAGTTGTATCTCTTTGTGGGTCTACACAGGTCAGAAGCAGGGAGAAACAGAAGGCCTGAATCACAATAGAATATGCCTTTTTGTCTTCCTGCAGATATTCTTACAGCATGGATTGGTAGCATAGCTTTAGTCTAGATCTAATTTTGCTATCAAAATACAGAATTTAATTTATATGTATTATATGTAGAAGTCACAGTAATTTATAATGGGCAGTGAGAATAATCTTGAGGAACAAGAGGAAGAGTCAGAAGCAAACAACAATCCAATAAAAGAAATCTGAATCCAGGGCAGAATTGTAATTTGAGAAAATATTTCAACCTTGAGCCCCCCTAGTGCTCTAGAAGATGAAGGGAAGGGGTAAGGGAAGCATTTTCAGATGTGTAAGAGTCTGTAACTGTAATCTTGCAATAAAAGTATTAGCATTCATAACTCTGGTTTCCTAGTGTGGCATACCTTGAAGAACTAACATAACTAAGCTGATAAATTATAAGGTTATCGGTATCGTATTTCACCCCATACTGATGGAATCAACTGGGATAAGAAAAAAAGACGTTGACAGAGCACTCTAATGAAAACATTCATTGCAAATTGCAGTTACTTCAGTAGATTTTTTTTTCCAACAAAAGATTTTGCTAACAGGGTTGGCCATTGCCAATAGACTTAACAAGCCAACCAAAACATTCCTATGTTAAAATGATGAATCCTCAGTCTACTGTCTGAGAAACTAATTTAGTGCCTGAAGCAGCTATTTTAAAAGGAGCCACTCGGTAAGAACCATAATAAAATAAAGAGTGCTACAGTAGTTTCAACCTTTGGGGGAGGGGGAACAGAAAATTACACTGCCAAAATATAATGTTTTTTGTTGTTGAATTTTAGTAGCATAAACAGGAAATGGGGATGGGACTGTAGACACCCAATTTTAATAGTAATCCTAAATTTTCTGCATGAAGTTCACTCTATCTGGAAAAAACCTGAAATGGAATGTTAACTAGGATAATAATACTAACTAAAAGCGTGACAACACAACCATTTATCTTTCCAAGAAAAAAGCTGACTGCTGATAATAGCAACTTCAATTACTGTTTAATTACTTTTCATCCCAGGACAAATGGCTATTCTCCCATTCACTTTCATCAAAACTGAACTGCATTTTCACGTGTTTTCTTTAAAATCACAGTATAAAGCAAAGAAGGAGTCATACTTATTTACATTATCTTAGACTGACTTCAAATCAAATAAATATATAATATACCACCCAAAATCAAATCTACGGGGAAGAAAAAGTAAAATAATACAGAATACATGGGAAATGTTATGTTTCCATGTTGGTCTCCCTTTTGCTGAAAATTAATCAAAGCAAATAAGTAATATTTAAGACAGGAACAAAATACATCATGCCCTACATAAATATAGAGAAAGAGATCACCTTTTGTCTGAGCTTTTGTTAATAAATTCTTACAGCAACTTAGCACTCAGTGTTCAACTTTTTTTCACAAATAACAGTAATCTAATATTTTTCTTGATGTGCTAATTTCCTGTATCCAGAGAGCTGTTAACATGAGTATTCAATAGCCCTACATTATGAACCACTAGAATCTCACAATGGATCTCTGTTGCCTAATTCTTTATTATTCATGATTTACTTTTAGGATTTACTTTCTAAAATTATGGTGAATACTATTTTATAAACTGCATTCAAAATAATGAAGAAGTTGGACAATAGATAGACATGCTAGTTTCACTCTGGAGTTCTATATAATCTATAACAGGCTTTGAGTATAAAGTTTGTTTTTTTAAAAAAATGGTCCAGCTCTTATTTTATAGAGAAATGCCAAAGGTAATTTACAACAGAATTCTAGGCAGATTTTTCATAGAAATCTTCTGCCCTTTTTTGTGTGCTCCTTCATCACATACACTTTCTAGAGATATAATGAAATACAATGAAAACTTATATTAATTAGATTTATAGATCACCTGACTCCCAACTACTTTACAGTCTAAATAGAAAGCTAGAACAATAAAATGCAAGAACAAAGGGATGTGCATTTAGAAACGGAAAAAAAGAACCATACAAATAGAATATTTTATTAAGATATCAGAACAGCCACTGTGTAAATTCATCCCAAACATTATATTTACAATCAGCATAGAATATTTTATTTTAGGAATATATAGAGGTATTATATGACTATGCCTGGGGTGAGACTGGGAACCATGAATAATTAATTATACAATACTCATGCAAGGTTTTTTTTAAAAATTATTATTATTATTATTAACTTGCCATAAGACTATTGGTTTCATTGGAGGTCAATCTCCCTAGTGTAGAATTTCAGACAATGATGGACAGATTCCCAAGATTTATCAAGACTCCTGATTGCTCATTCATGTGAGTACAGATGACACCCACAGGGACACTATAAACATATTAGATCTGAGAAGGAAGCTCTCAAGAGAAAGGTGAAACATTTCAAGGTCCTGGTCAGGTTCCTGTCAGTTCTTGCTATAAAAGCTAAATGAAATTATTACACCAAATTGGAGGATAGAAGAGAGAAAGAAAGGGGGGTGGGGGGTAGGGAGGGAGGGAATGAGAATTGTTCCGGTGAATAAATGTTTGTTTCTGAGTAAAGATTACTGGCAGGACATTGAATATCATAAAGCCTCAGAATACAAATAATAAGACTTGGAAGGAACCTCGGAGATCTTCTAGTCCAACCCCCTATTCAAGAAGAAGGGCCTATACCATTCCAGACAAAGGTTCATCCAATCTGTTCTTAAAAACCTCAGTGATGGAGCACCCACACTTCACCAAGGGATTCCTAAAGCAAATCTATGGCAGCAAGGAAACACAACTTAAAGTAGATAAAAATTTCTATACAAAAAGAAGAAGACTTGGTTGTTACCTGGTATATTTGAGTTTTTATGAAATCTTTAGCAATATGAGAGTTGGAGTCGGAGCAATATATGTGGGGCATATTGATAATGGATTCTGTTAACTAAGAATCTGCAGAGTTTGGAAAACAAATAAGATTCACTCAAAATGTCATTCCCATCTAGGAATGGATGGAAACTTATCTAATAGGTATAACCAAATTAATGAAAATGTAAATAATTCAAGGCTCTTTTTTTTTTAAAGAGCACATTAGAAGTGGAGTGCATTATAGATTCAAAATATGCGGGTCTGTCCAATGAAACAAACAAAATTTTAAGAAGTTATTTATGGTAGTTATTTATCAAGCACATCTAAATTATATTAAAGTAACCAAAATATCTTTACAATCCCCAAGGCATGTCACAGCTTTTGAGCACCCCTAATGTTTGGAAATTGAAAGTTGAAAAATTTGACACATCCTAGTACTGCAAGTTAAGAAAATGAACAGGAAAATTACAACTTTGGTGCTGCAAGATGACCCAAGCCAAGTCTTTTTCATCATTTTTTTTAATCAATGATTTAAGGAGTTAAGGGACTACCTTCAGCCTGCTCCAGGTCTGTGATTCTGATGAATATTCTCCCTTTTACAGGAAGATGGGCTCACAGCATGCATTCACATTCTTCTGTCTACTTACAGCAGCATTAACAATGGATAAGAGCAGTCATAAAAACTGGATCTAGGACTTTGAGGAAATATATTGGCTTGCCTAAAATTTTGTTTAATGTATCATTTCTGAAACGATCATTGCCAGAAATGGTTACATTTTTTTACCTAGTGCAGAAACATCCACAAGGAATGGCAAATGTACAATAGTATCAGTCTTTTATTCTGCCAAAACACTCAGAACTGGATTAAGAATGTTTGGGACAAATGATTGAAAAGAAATATAGGTCTGGAAAAAAAAACCCTATCCCATTCTTAGCATCCTCTTTTTATCACATCTTGTATGGATTCATTTTCACAAAGCAAATGCAACCGTCAAAGAAATCCGGTGAGTTGGCAAACAGATTAGTTAACATTTCCCCTACTTTTAAACAGATGTTATAGAGTAGGATTCTCAGAAAGACAAAGCTTTCATCCTAGCCCTAAGGAGTTGTGTATTTAGCAAAGTAAGTGTCACTTTGTGTCATGTCATTCAGGAATGTTGTAATATAGTGGAAACATGAAGGACAATCTCAGGTTCTAAATCCTTTACCCAGTCCTGAGAGCAATTTGTTTTACATCTTCTACCATAATTGCATTTGTCATTGAAATAGATTTCTGTTTAACATCTACAGTACTCCCTCATCTTTCTGCCTTTGGAATGTCATCAGGATGTTTAATGTCTAAAGAAATATTTTTCAAGTACAAAGTCTTGCATTCTGTATTCATACTTGGGAAAAAAACGCTTTGAGAATTCAAGCGGAAGTTTCGAAGGTTGTAAATGGCATACAATCTTATACTGTAAAAGAAAAGATATGGGCTGCATTCAATTGTAATTAATTTCTTTAACAAGCCATAATGATGTGATTTACACCTCATGTTAAGACAAAAGCACAACAGATTATATAAATCAGCCAAAGAAACAAAAGGAATAGACTCAAAGCCACATCACTGTTCTATCTATTTCTGTTCTTCTCTCCTCCTTCAGAATTACAATATATCACAGTCTTCCATCTTTTAAGAATGTTCAAGACTGCTCATAACGAATAAAATAATGTACAGAAATCAATGCCAGAAACAAAATTAAGTTACCTAAATCATAAAAATAGCATGAAAGTGATTACAAAAATTCAAAAAGCTGAATTTAAGAGCACTAAAGAGGTTCTGACATCCTTCCCATCAATAGACCATAAAGATTACAAATATTAGGTTCCTCTTATTCCTCCTGGCACTCTGGTTGGTGATTTTATCAAGCCAGCCATGACTGATTTCGGAAGCTAAGCAGGTTTGAGTGAGCCTTGGTGGTGCAGTGGTTAGAGTAGTACTGCAGGCTACTTCTGCTGCCTGCAATTTGGCAGTTCAAATCTCAGCAGGCTCAAGGTTGACTCAGCCTTCCATCCTTCCTAGGTGGGTAAAATGAGGATATATTGGGGGCAATATATGCTGACTCTGTAAACTACTTAGAGAGGGCTATAAAGCACTGTGAAGTGGTATATAAGTCTAAATGCTATTGCTTAATATATATTGGTTGGTAATGACTCTCTAGAAGCTTACAGTCCACCTCACATGTCATTAACAATGTAATTTAGTAATCATGTGGTATGTTTGTTTTCAAAAAATAAATGTTAGGCGATAGCATTGAGCTTGATTATTATCAAAACACAATTGGGAAGCAAAAGTACAGTCCTTCCCACTCAGTCACAAATGCATCTGAAATGAGAAATTATTTTTCCTAATGCTGAATGCCATGTAAGGTAGGCATTCATGAGATTGTGCCTTGAAAGGAGGACTTACGCCTTAATTCTCCAGTCCCTTCTCTTCTTCCAATATAGGGAAGGATAGCAGGTTGCTTATTAAAGATAACAGATATTCCTGAATTTTCTTTATGAAGCCAAAAATTTGATCCAAGATCTTCTGTACTGCAAAACACCCGTATAAAACATTTCTCTTTTCTGAAAGTCTAGGTATCTTGTTTTGCCAAACAAATGCAAGTAGTAAGCAGTTAAAGACACTGAGCCTGTCAGATGGAAAACTGACAGCTCAGGTTCAAGACCCTGGCACTGCACGACAGGGTGAGCTCCCATTACTTGCTCCAGCTCTTGCCAACCTCACAGTTTGAAAACATGCAAATGTGAGTAGATAAATAAGTACTGTTTGAGCAGGAAAGGTTACTATGTTCTGTGTATCTCAGTGTATAGTCATGCCAGTCACATGACCATGGAAATAACTTTGGACAATGCTGGCTCCCTCAGCTAGGAAATGGAGACGAGCACTGCCCCTAAATTTGGACACACCTGGACAGGGGAAACTTTGATCTTTAAAGGAAGGCATGAATTCTAGTCATGATGCAGCTGGTAGAAGGGTTTTTTACGCTGTTCCTCATCTGTCCTTCCTGGCAGCTATCGCTCTCCCTACTGCCTGACTTCCAGATGTGTATTTGCTGTATTACAGAAATGTGTCTGAGCTGAAGATTCCATAGGAAGACAATGCAGGAAGGAAGAAATGCAAACCTTTGAAAGTTGCCAACTGAAGATTCTCTCAACTCTCTCATTCAGAATGGTCATCATGCACAACTGGGAACGTATTCATTGTGATTGAAACAAGTCAACAGAGAAAATGAATTAGAATAATGGAGAAAATTGGCCAATGTTTTTCAAAACAGTATAATTCAGAGCTGATTATTTTTTGTAAGTGAATAAAGACTCCCAAGGGTATCTTCCCTTTCCATCCCTACACAAGTGGATGCCACAATAGGAACGTGGCACAATACTCAGCTTCCAAGGGGATACTTAATATAAACTGAAGAGTTACCATTGGGAAACAATTGCTATAAGTGGATCATAAAAAAAGAAAGATTAAACAATCTAATATAACACTTATTTAATGGTTTCATACAAGAGGAGTGGTCATGTTAATCTGTTCCAGAGAGGAGAGAGAGAAGCCCAGAAACAAACAAGCAGCAAAAGTGCTCAGTCAGTTTTCAAGGATGATTTGTTACGTGGAGTGTGAACATTCATTTGATTTTTGTCTTTTGTGTTGCTTTAAAACTTACAGTGTTTATTTGACCAGAAGCCATTGCAGGACCAAAAAAGAAAGATATATATTATATAAAACAAACACCTCTCCTTCATCACTTTTTCTCTCTTTAAAAAGGATTTACTCTTCCCCACTGGCATCAGAATTAAAAGTCTTTTCAGATAGATCATGGCCACTTAGAATACATTAAGGATGCTTCTTGGTTTCCTGGCTCAACAGTATATGCCTTGCTCATATACTGTACCTTTGAAGACAGGCTAATAGTAAACAGCATGTAAATGTACACATATTTTAATATCCTGTTTCCCCCAAAATAAGACCCAACCGGAAAATAAGTCCTAGCATGATTTTTCAGGATGCTCGTAATATAAGACCTACCCCCAAAATAAGTCCCAGTTAGGCTTGTCAGCCAGATGGATGCATTTAGTACTGAAAATAAGTGTTTTACCATGTTTCTTTGAAAATAAGGCCAGGTTTTATATTAATTCTTGCTCCAAAAGACGCATTAGGGATTATTTTCTGGTTAGGTCTTATTTTGGGGGAAAGTATTTATTTTCCCCAAAATAAGACCTAACCAGAAAATAAGCCCTAATGCGTCTTTTGGAGCAAAAATTAATATAAGACCTGATCTTATTTTCGGGGAAACATGGTAAACAATTAAAATTAAATGAAATACAATTAGAGGAATTCACAGGGGAGAAATGGTGCATCAGCAGCCTTAGGGTAGCTTAAATAAAATAGATTACATGATCAGATGTATGCTCAACCAATGGTTATTGAAAATTCAACCATGATGGCTGCTACATACTATTGTCAGACATTACCCTGATTCTGGTATATGTGTGCTCCTAAAAAGCTGTTTGGGTAAGAGACAGTAAAAGATTTTCAATAAAACAGAGGATCTTCATTTTTCAGCAGAGATGGCTGGGCAGGGCAATAAGCAGAAATGGCAGCTGAAGCAGCTCTACTTAGTTCTTAGAGCAAAGATAAGCAACATCAATAGGCATCACCCGCCTACACTATACACTATATGGCATTACATAGCTGCCCCACTCTTTCTTGTGTACAATAGGGAGCCACCAAGATTTAATTAATAAAGTGCAAGTTATTAGTATTTGAGATCCATGATCTACATGCTATCTTCAGTAATAGAATCAATAGCAATTGCTTTCATGCCTGTTTGCAAGAGAAAATTCTAGAATTTATGAAAAATTTAGATCTTTTTAATGAACATTGTCCAAAGGAAAATTTGAAGCAGCTTGACTAAAACAAAAATGGGAAATATTTTCTATTCTTAAAATACTATCTTCTCCAGATACGCCAAGTGTCCAGAATCTTCTGGGGGCTAATAGCAGGCCAGAGCTACAACTCTCCAAAGTTCATAGGACTCAACAAAAAAAAATTGATTTGGTTTTCTTAAGACTATTTTTCATGCATTTTTAGATTTCCCTTGTTTTATTCTCCAGGAACCTCACAGAAAAGGAGTTTGTAGAAGGCAAGACACTGAATCTGTAGGGGGAGGGGGAAAGGGGCTATGGGATATGGTGTCAAATTTTGTAACTCAAATGCATTGACAAATGTGCTCATAAATTTTCAGAGCCTCATTCTTAAGCACTACATTATTCAATAATGTTTTCTTTCCCTGTCTCATGATCTATGTATAGTGAAAGCATTTACTCCATATTTCCTATAGTTGGATTTCTAATGTGCCTGGAGAAAATAGAAGAATATATTGTCCCACTATGGATAGATTTACAAATCATATTAAGGCAACCTTAGAATTCCACCTTTAAAAAAAATAATAATAGAAACTTACCTCACAAGATTCTTGCTTTTTCTAAAAACAATTAGACATGCTGTAAATAAGTGCTATACATCTGTCACATTTTAAAGAAAACAATTGACCCAATTGCTGCATTATTTATAAACCTGTGGAAAGGAGCTCGCCAAAGTCAAATGAACCTTACTGAAGCAAAGATTTAAAGATCTGTTTTTGGCTAGTTAAGCAATTTTCAAAGTCATGTTAAGGTACATTTCTTTGCAATTGGTAATATATTCCTCAACATAATTAATAGAAACAAAAGCAAAATAAACAGATGTTCATGATTAGCCTTAACCTAGTAGTTTAATTAAGAACAAAACAATTTTTATCTCACTAACATCATAACACCATGTTAATGCTATGTTCAGAATTCTCACATCCCCAAAAGGACAGCAAAACACTAAAACTTGCTTTTCAGATTTGGTGGTGGTTTCCCCCCTCTCCCCATTATTTCACTATATGTTTTATCTGCTAAAAAATAAACATGTGAATAGCTTTCTGTGTGCAGTCATGTTCAACAGTTCCAGAGATGTGTGTTCTGAAATGGGTCAACCTGGTGTCTATAGCATAATGATAGCCCAAGGCAAATTGGTTTACATGTTTCTTGTTCCCATTTTTCTTTCTCACAACTGTGTTGAGCTTAGAAGATTTTATTTCCATTTTGATTAGCCATGTCTTGCTATTTTATCAAAACATGGTAGCATTGCTTCATCTTAGCAATAATTTATGGAAATCAGCTAAAACAATAGTTTGCAAAGTCTCAATAAGAAGACATAGTTAAGATTAATCCTGTGTGATTCGGGTTAAAGTCAGGGTTCCACGGAACACCCCCAATCTGAGTGAAACTTTTCATTTCATAAATGTTACCGTGATGGAGGTAGTTTGAGAAACAATATGCAGTCATCTTTTAACATGCTTTATCATGGTTTAGCATTATATGTAAATTCTCCCGTCCACCTATTTGAATGTAATCAAATGTGTTTGTTCAGAAAAAAAATCAGTTAAAGTTCTAGAACAGGGGTGTCAAACTTGCATCATTACATCGTTGTCATGTGATGTATCACAATTTTTCCCCCTTTGCTAAACCGGGAGTGGGCATGGCCAGTGCGTGACGCATCTGGCCTGCGGACCGGGAGTTTGACACTCTTGTTCTAAAATTACTACCTCTGAAAACAAGATGATTTTATTTTAAAAATGGAATAATAATGGGAAGATATTTGAATATGATAATGGCTACATTATCAAGTCTTCAAATATTTGTTAAATTTGCTAAAGCAAAAAAAGAATATTTATGACGGTTAAATGAAAAGTAATACCTCTACCTCCATAAAGTTAATTTAAATTAGGATGCTTTAGTAAATGAAACAAGAAAATAATCTTGGAAACTAGTTATTTTATTGCCTGTATTTATTTCTTTTCATAAACATTACCATTTGTTACTTGTGCCAATGATGGACAAGGTTTTTAAACTCATCACAAAAGAAGTTTGTCTCTTCAATCAGGATCTGATTGAGTTGATCCTTTCAACTCTTAATTTGAGTTTAATACAAGTTACCTGCAAAGATATATTTTTTAATGTAGGGAAAAGATGGAACTCACATGCCACAAATCTGATGGTGGATGGGGTAAAATGGTGAGATTCAATTTTGCAAATACCTTTTGGTCAGCCATGAGGCTTAGCATTGTCATATAGCAGTAAAATTTCCCCCCTTTTTAGAACTCTGTTTAATTGTTTTTTCAAAGTTGCAATATAGTGTTCTAAGTCATCAGTAATGCCAGTATCCCCCAAAATATAACCATGAATTTTTCTGATGAAACCTGGTTTTTTAACATTTCTCCCCTCCCTCCCCAGGCAAAGCTTTGTAATATTTCATGGGCTGACACTTTGTTGGGCATAATGATGAACCCATGTTTCAGTGACTGTCACAATGCTGTAAAATCCTTACCTTCATTTTTGTAGCATGGCAACAACTGCTGACAAAGTTGAAACTTTTGAAACTTTTATTTCTTCCCTTAACATGTAAGGACCCTATCTTGCACAAAGCTTCAGATTTTGAAGAAAGTCAATAATATGACCCATACATTTCTGTGAAATGCCAACCTTGACAGCAATTTCCCTCTCAGTGATTGTCCTTAATCAATTCATCCGTTTACTTATGTGAAATTTGCTGTCACAGATCTTTCATTCATTCTTGATCACATAATTCATTTCTTCCCATTCACCAACTTTTCAATTTTTTGGCCCAGCAATGCACAGTACTCAGATCAATACAGTTATTACTATAACCAAGCTTTTGATCCTCTTGCAGTCAAAAATGCAGCCATTGTATGTTGCTTAAAGCTAATTAAGGAATGTTCACTGTAGGCTTCAATTTCATTAACAACAACAATTCAACAACTTTTTTCTCATAGCAATTTGCCACTGACATCCAAGAAGACATCAAAACTTCTTGAATTTTAGTCCTGTCATCTATTGGTGATTTATAATTGTTGGAGTCATTACTTTTCATTCTACATATCTTCATGGATGCTAGTGGTATTAACATATATATTAGAATATATAAAAAAATGTATATATTTGTAGATGCCAGTAATCTTTACCAATAAAAGCTGAACCATCTTTACCACACCTAGCACCCTGCTATCTGAATGACTAGGAGGCTTTGAGCCCAAGGACATCTATAGGATATTAATTTGGAGAAAACTCAGATAGCAGCACTAGAAAATTATGAAATACTCATAGTACAAAATAGGCCTATATCTGTCTAGCAGCAATAAGTGCAACATTAAATGAGAGATGGACAACATGAGAGTAATATGTTTCAAAAAAGATTGCAAATATACAGTCCATACCTTTATTGCTTAAAGCAAATATAAACTTTGAGGCAGCATTGAAATCAGATCCAAATTCCATGCATTACCAGTCAACTGTTGGCCACAAATCTACCAGGGATAATGCATACTTTTATGCATTCTATGATTACAAATACTTCCCATTTGCTTATCCTCACCATGATGGTGTGCTCCAAATATCACAAGAGGTGGGCTATTTGGTTAGCCCAGTCAACTCCCAAACCTTCAGCTACTTCAGCCAAACATGATAAGTGTCCTTGGATGTCTTATAGCAGTGATGGTGGACCTTTTAGAGACCGAGTGCCCAAACTGCAACCCAAAAGCCGCTTATTTTTATAGTTTCAGGAGGAGGAGGGGACCCCTCCTCCCCTATTGTGAAGCACACTAAATTTCACTGTGCTATTCACGAAATTTCAAGGGGCAGGCCATGGTGGCAGCAAGAGCAAATGCACCGCGATGAAGGCAGAATTTTTTTTAGTCATGTAGACAGCGACAAACGCAACGGAGAAATGCGATGGGGCTGGGCTGGGGTGATAGTGTGCGTGCCCACAGAGAGGGCTCTGCATGCCACCTCTGGCACACGTGCCATAGGTTCGCCACCAGGGTCCTATAGCTATAGATCTTGTCCACAGTCTGAGAGATTTCTGAAGACTGTCTTAAAGCATATCCCTGCTTACCAGAATAATTACAAAATTGTTTTTCCTTTCTGTATAAAGATAGTCCTTGACAGTTCATTTAATGACAGTTTGAAGTTACAACATCACTGAAAAAAGTGACATGATCATTTTTCACACTTACAACCATTACAGCATCCCCATGATCAAAATTCAGACACTTAGTAACTGACTCATATTATGACAGTTGCAGTGTTCTGGGGTCATGTGATCACCTTTTGCAACCTTCTGACAAGCAAAGTTAATAGGGAAGGCAGTTTCATTTAACAACTGTGTTACTAATTTAACAAGTGCAGTGATTCACTTAACAGCTGTGGCAAGAAAGGTCGTAAAATGGTTCAGACCTCACTTAACGAATGGCTCCCTTAGCAGCAGAAATTTTGGGCTCAGTTGTGGTTGTAAGTTGAGGACTACCTGTACCTTGCCAATCTCTTGGAATTCCTACTGAATCTCTAGATGCTCTGGCAAACAAACCCAATCATATGATGTGCATAATTGACAAGGCACTGAAGATCATATATAGCCATGAGGCTAATATAGCCCCCAAATAGTTGTAAACTGGAATGTGATTTGTGTTTTGGGGTGAAGGCGCATTCTTCATTCAGAAAGATTGTGCCTTGCAATTGAATGCCTAGTGCAGAGGTGTCAAACTCGATTTCATTGAGGGCTGCATCAGGGTTGTTTTTGACCTCAGGAGGCCAGGGTGGGTGTGGCCAGGGTGGGTGTGGCCAGGGTGGGCATGGCCAGCTCAACACCACTCATGTTAGGGGCGCCTGTGATGCAGGCGAGCTCCGTTTCTGGCTGCGATGGCCTCCTTCTACGGCCTCCTCCTGCAATGGCCTCCTCCTCCTCCCAAGTTCCATTTTTGCTGGCAGAGGTACTGCAGGCTGGTCCTTTGCTGTTTCTTGGGTGGTCCCGCAGGCCAGATCTAAGCACCTCGCAGGCTGCATCTGGCCCTCGGGCCTTGAGTTTAACACCCCTGGCCGAGTGCATTGGGATAGGGGCAGTTGCCAAAGCAGGGGCAGTTGCCAAAGATACTTCATTTCATGCCACAACATGCCATTCCCATTTAGCAATGTGCCCTGAAGCTTGTTTTCAAGACCAAGATGCAACATCAGATGCAGCGCCAGAATCAGAATAGAGCTGGAAGAACCTTGAAGTTCTTTTAGTCTAGTCCCCTGCTCAAGCAGGAGATCCTATACCATTTCAGACAAGTGATTTAAAAACCTCCAGTGATGAAGCACCCACAACTTCTGGAGGCAAGCTGTTCCACTGGTTAATTGTCCTCACTCTTAGGAAGTTTCCACAGTGATCTGCTTGTATGGTTAGAAAACCAGTAGACAATTCTATGACCATGTCTCCAAACTTGCAAACACAGCAACACATAGTGCAATATTGTTAAGGAGAGAAACATACCATTGATGAATGAATAATTAAATATGATTTGTACATCCTGAATCAAACCTTTCCATGATCTTGATGTAGCTTGCTGGCAAGCCCTGTGCAAACGCTGCACCAGTTACACAGCCGTTCTGACAAACTGCTTTCACTCAAAGCATCTTGCTGCTAACATAGCCCCCAAACAGGTATAAACAGGCATGTGATTTGTGTTTTGGGCCAAGGGAGAAGCAATTATGTTAGATAAAGAAAACATGTGGATAGATGAATTAAACAAAATGATCTGAATGCTGACTTAGGATGTCAAAGGGGAAGTGACCGCCACACACACACACCCTTGATCAAATAGAAAATCTTAAAGAGATGAAATGGAAATAATAGTAAAAGCAGAGAAGACATTTAGAAAACAAGTTGGTAAAGAAGTAATATGGAATGCTTGTATATTAAGGAATCATAAAGTTTTTTATTGTTTTTGTTATTACTACACAAAAATGTTCAGCATTGTGCTATAATGCAAGAAATGGCACAAATCATCCTTATATTTTTCTTACTTATTTACCATGCGTTTGGGTATACTTTTCACTATTGCATTTGTGTTATTCTTTTCGCTACATGAGCCACCTTTCTTTCCAACCTCTTTGTGTTTCCAGGAGGAGAATGACTTGTCATAGTTAATCAGATGTTTCAATATATGGAAATATTTTCAGAAAGCAGTGTGTCTCAGAAATATATCTTTTGGAAATTGCATTGCTTATTCAAATCTGCTTCATTTAATCGATCTACTTTTCTTTCAAACAACAACAGCATTGTTTTCTTGCTTCTGAACTTGACATTCAATCCATTGCTCTTTTATGGGGAAAAAATTGAAGTCTCTGGTTTATAAGGCCTGACCAGACAGTAATTGTCAGAAAATATGAAAGCTAAAAGCTATGGTTGCTGCAAGAGATGGTTGATGAATTCACTGAGTCCCTCTTTCAAAGTAAAATCACTTCCCGTGCTAATGCAGTACAATTCAGTAAATTCTATACGGTACTGAAAAATATTGTACAGATGTACACTGTAAAATACACAAGTGATAAAAAATAATGTATTTAAAAGTAGTTTTAAATAGTTAATAGTTGTTCTAGCTAGTAAGAAAGCCGAATTCTTTAATACATATAGAAAATGGGCCCATAAATACTATTTTGTACTGTAACTTGATATACTGTCTTTCCAAAGGACCAAGGGGGAGAAATGAAGATACCGTAGCTCTTCACCATGTCATAATTTCTAAGGTATTTATAGCCCATTTTAATGGGAGCAATGAGCAAAGCAGGCCAATCTCTAAAATGTTAAGTATATTCTATTTATTTTCAATATATTTTACATTTTTAAAAAAGAAAATCCAGATATGAGTATGGAAACAGGATGGAGCAGACTTACAACTAAGGCAACCACTTAGGCATACTATAAATATGACCCAATCTGGAAGTATTCTAAAGATAATAGAGATATCCTTAATCACCAATGTAATTATTTTACATTGTGTATATATTTCTGATCCTGACTCAATCTATAGCGTAGCCCTACTAATAAATAACTACCACCCACTGAATTCATTTTATTCTAATACTTAGGACAGGTGAAGAAGATGAAAAAATACATTAAGCTTAATTCGCAGTGCAATAATGACCACAACTCCCATTCCTATTACAGTTCACATGTATCCTCTTAACTATGTGAATTACAACTTTTGACTACTAGCATCATCTATAATGTTAGTGAACATTAAGGGTAAAAACTGTAGGTGTATACTATTTTTGTAAGATAATTTAATGAGGTTTATATTTATGTACATATTTGATATGCACTAGATGTTTGAGGCCCTGCTCAGGCTTGCAACATTTCAAAGAGCCATGGGAGACCATTGAGTAATAAAACAAAATTATTAGAAGTTGGGAAGTGAGGGAGGAGAATGAGAGGCTAAAAAATTGCCAAGAAATGCAATTTCCCAGCATTTTTAAGTAGCGCTTTTTTAGAAGGATGAGGGAGGGAGGATTCTAAGTGAAAGAAAAGTGGGTTGGTTTTCATAAACTTTCTGCTCTTATTCTACTTTACAAAGTTTGGGTTGAAATCATTCTGAAAGTCTTCTGAGAGCCATTCTCATTCTTAAAATAATAAAATAAAATAACATCAAATTTTGGTGAAATAATCTTAGAATGCTAGGGAGGTTCATGGGACCATCAATAATTTGCTGAATCTTGATATCAGCTGGTAAAATGTTAAATTAAGAGAAACAGGGAAAACTATTGCTTTCAAACAGATCTATTTAATTATCTGATAAATATTAATACCACAACACTGGAGTATGTGATGGGATGAATTAACAACTAGATACAAAAACTCTTTTGTTTGGGCTACTTTTTTGGGAAAAGAAGCTATTTTTACCACATGTGCAGGTAGACAGTAACAGCAGATTTTCTTAAAAGTCTAGGGCACATAATAAATTATGGAAGTTATAAATATATATAGAATTACTGATGTTCTGAGAGATCAGTAGAAGAGATCAGACAGCATGCCTTTTTTCCTTTTCTTCCTATTTCACAGCAGATCAGATTATTTTTATACACTTAAAAGCAATATAATCATAAGAACCTAGGAGAGCAAAAATTTCGCTAGGACATACTCTGATCACATCACTCCCTCTTGTATAACTTTCATTATGGGCTGTTTTTCTTAATGCAAAATTGGAGAGGCTGATGTTGGAAATGTGTCTTTGGGGAATCATATTCCTTATCTGAATCTGTTCCTCTTAATTCTCTGCAGGGATGTTTCAGACAGTCTTGGAGTTCCTCATCATGTGTGAAGAAATATGTGAGGCAATGGGGAAAACAAACAGAAGTACATTTTCAAATCCTGAAAAATAATATTATAACAATGGGAAAATTTTGAAGTAATGAAGCCAACTAAAAATATGGATTCGAGAGAGAACGCATCAGTCTTAGTGAAGAAAAAGTAAAGTTAATAGTCAGAAACATAAACTTTTCATAATTCTCAAAGTGGAAATAGGAAAATTGAAATGTGTCTTCAGGGGAGAGGAATGCATGTATTCTTGAAATACTTGAATATATTTTCTTCCATTTTCTTAAACAAAACTTCTCTCATAAATCTTACAAACATGATTTCTTCATGTATAGACATTTTTTTAAAAAATAGCCTATTTTAGAAACTCATTATTTTAAAATAATTCTCATGATAGGAGAAGCCAAGTTCCAACATTTGTGAGTTTCAATTTTACAACTTTCTAAAATTCTCTTATTTGAATGAAACCTTTTGTACAAAAAATTATTAAATATTTCAATATGTAGTACTCTGTGGATGGTTTCAAATAATCACAATGAGCCAATAATAAAATACAGAGACAACCCAAATCGAATTTGATATACCAGTCAATTTATTTATCATTAGTTTAAAAAAAAATTGAATATTTACAAACTCTTTCACTAGTAATTTACAAAGGAAATAGATTTTAAAAACTACTTAAATCTCTAATGCTTTTCAATTAGGCTTTTCTAATATAGTGCTTTCCAATTATGTTGGATCACAATCTCATAACCTCCAACTGACATGTTTATGTTAGCTGAAAAATGGTTTTAGTTGCATGTGAAAACCATAGTTTTAACTATATGGATTTGTTGCTAGACTATATAAGGAGGTTCTGTAAGATCTCATGTCATATAGTTGCCAGGAGAAAATTGCATACAATTCAATATGACATCCTTCTGAATAAACAAGGAAGTGATTGACTTTTAACTGTTTTAAAGAGTTGTGGATAGTAGGTTCACCTCAATTCCCACACAGATGAGTTGCACAGATGAGGGATGGAAGGTTATTCAAGAACCTTCACTGAGGTGTTCTACCCCAGCTACAGATCCCAAAGAACACAGCAACACAAACTCTGAACAAAACTTAGTTTACTCAAATAACGCAGTTTTAGCAAATGCCGGCTGTTAATAAGCATTCTTAACAGCCTGCCAGAATTCCACAGATAAGATAGTCAGAGTCTTATTGGAGTTGGCAGAAAGCCCAGAAGCAAGGTTGCAGAGAAATCCCAATGCGATGATTAGCGAACTAAAGTTGTTTCCTGCAGCTTGTTCTTTCTTAAATAGGCTAAGGGCATGGCCAATTAGCCCCAAGCCTTAATCTTGAGAAGATCTCCTCCTGAGGAACCACTCCTGCCTTTTGGCAGCTCTGAGTGCCCGGGGAATGAGAAGAGGCTCCTCCTCTTCATCCTCTTCACTTAAAGGAGCCTCTGGAGGTTCTGAAGGCCCTGACTGAATCCCTCCCTCTGGCACCACATCTTCTTCAGCCTCCTCGCTGTCTGACTCAAGCGCTGGCTGCACAGGCTGCTGGCGCAGCACCACACCAGCCTCCTCGTCGTCGGGATCAGCAACAATCCGCGCAGGCTGCTGGCGGGCCACAACATGAGGATGGAGGAGGATAAAGATGGAGAAGGAAATTGTGTTAATGTTCAGTTACAGGCATGAAAAATCTTGCCTAACTTAGTGGAAGAGCAGAATGAGGACAAAATAAACAAGCAATTGTCCTTGACACTATGATTGCTAGACATAATGTGAAATCCAACTCTTATTTCAAAGAAGGGAGTAGGAAACATATGAAATACAAATTATATATCATAACCATACAGTCTATTACTGTTGAAGCACAATAAAGAGAATTTTCATTATGTTCGTTCTCATGTCTAGTAGTGCTTTCCTTGAAGAAATAAAATGGGGCTCTTTCAAAATTCTGAACACAATGGATTGTGGATGTATCTGGCTTTGAAAGAGCAGTGCTCTCCTATTTTAAAAACATGGGTTTAACGCCCTTTCAAAATGCCACAATATAAAGCTACTCTGCAGGCTCGCAAGGTTTGAAAGAATGCTAAAGCCATGCTCTCTTGAGAATGAAAGTGGAAGAGTAAAAGGTAGCATCTTTCAAAATTGAATTGATGGATAGGTTGATAGGGGTGAAGTCATGTGTCAAAATCATTATTTCTTCAAGGTTGTCCCCACTTTGTTCTTGCATTGCTGTTATGTTTGGTAGATGGTTTTTCATTGGCTAGTAACATTGTAAAAGATGCAAAGCCGTGGCTGGCTCAGGAATTCTGGGAGTTGAAGTCCACAGGTCGTAAAGAGGCCATAGTTGCCCACCCTTGTTTGTAAGTAAATTTTGCTCAACTGTCATTGCAGTCCAGCAAGGGATAATTCTCAGTATTTAGCACACTATGAATGTTCTAGGATACAATTTTAAAAGTGTCATTTTAGACCTTATAAAGTTAAGCAAAGACCACAAATATGCATTCATTTATTCTTGCACACCTGCTTAAGGCTATTTCCTAAATAGTTTAAAATGATTGAACTTCTAACTATGGAATTAGAAATCAAGTATTTAATTTCCTGGTGACTGTATTGTGTGATTTTTAATTGGTTTGTTTTGGTGTTTTGTGTTGTATGGTTGTTATACTTATTTATTTATTTAGGCACATTTACGTTTTAATTTTAAGCCACCCAGAGTCATGAATGTGAGATTGGTGGCTATGTAAATCGAATAAATAAATAAATTTTAGCACATCTACATTTTAATTTTTCCGTAGGCATTCATTCAATATTTCTAATAACTTAGTATAGTGATTTTGTACCTTTTAGAATTTGTCTAATATTCTGAGATTTTATTTACACAATATTTTAGTTAAAAGTTATTCTAACTGCCTCATAAAATTATACATAATTCTGATCACTGAACCTTGTAAAGAGATTTGTAAATGATATATGAGTTACTATAAAATAATAACTGTATTTTAAGAGATCAAAATTGCCAGGCTACAGAAGTAAATAGAAAACAAGGAAAAATAAATCCTTGAAAGCATAAGGATTGTGATCTGAGAGAGCTGGAATAAAAAATAAAGCCCCTTCACCCTCTCACTCTTTACATAGAGTTGTACATAGAGTGATTAATGTGCTGAGCTAGGATGGAGAGACACAATTTCAACTACATCTTCAATCACAGAAGTTCACTAGGTGACTTTCAGGCTATCCTTTTCTTTCAGTCCAACTCTATTGTTAAGAGGGAAAATAGGAGACAGGAGTGTTATATATGCCACCTTGATCTCTTGAATAACAAAAGGCAGGAAAATCACCAAGCAAACAAATATGTAGATAATCTGAACTGGGACCTTTGCATTCCTCACTATGAAAATAAAAATGTACATGGAGGTGAAAAACCGTGTGGTTTATGAGAGAGATGTTTTGATTCCGTTCTCTAAAGTAAAAAGAGGTGGATCTTCCTTTACTAGAACAAGTATAGCAAAAAGAGAGTAATAACAGTTACTCTCACTTACAACCACAATGGAGCCCAGAATGTCTGTTGTTGAGTAAGACAGTTGTAAAGTGAATTTTGTTCCATTTTACAACCTATTGTGCCAGAAGTGAATCACTGCAGTTGTTAAATTAGTAACACGGTTGTTAAGTGAATCTGACTTCCCCATTGACTTTGCTTGTCAGAAGGTTGAAGAAGGGGATTACATGACCCCGGGGCACTACAACCGTCATAAATGTGAGTCAGTTGCCAACTGTCTTTATTTTGATTACTTGACCATGGGGATGCTGCAACAGTTGTAAGCGTGAAAAATGGTCCTGAGTAATTTTTTTCAGTGCCATTGTAACTTTGTATGGTCACTAAAAGAACTGTTGTAAACCGAGGACTATCTGTATAACTTTTGTTCTTCCCGTGAGATTAAAAATAGACATTCAGAGAGAAGGAAATTTTATGTCCATCAGAATTCGGGTGAAGGTTAACAAAATGGATAAGTGAGGTAAGAAGAGTAACATCCAAATCTAAATGAGAGAAGGCCACATGGTCAACACTATTTCTACTATTGATGTGCTAGTTCCTAAGTATATCCCAGCTAACCAGGTCTTCTGGTCTCAGGACCTTTACTGGAAACAAGACAATATTTTAACTAATATGCCAAGAAAAGCAGGAAGGAGATTAGAAAAGACTGAAAGAGACAGCCTGATGCTGCCACATAGGAACACAGTGGAGCACAGGATTTCCTAAGTTTTAGAAATGCAGAGTTTGGACTAGGTGTAGCCACAAATGTGCCCCCCCCCCATACCTTGCCATCTCTCATGTGGATGATGGCCATTACAGAAGTGGCCTCATAATTTTACTTCAGTTTAGTTTAGTTTAGTTTAGTTTAGTTTAGTTTAGTTTAGTTTAGTTTAGTTTAGTTTAGTTTAGT